>JAFFSR010000320.1:600000-1125000 GCA_017163975.1 Anastatus disparis | reverse complement strand
CTAGATTCTTTTTTCCGAATTTTACTGATATTTCCTACAGCCTTTTGACCTAAAATTTGGTGGATGAAGTTTGAGTCATTCTATGAAAAAAATTACTAAATATCTTGAGTTTTATAGCCCTATCGAGAATTTACGTATCTTAAAAAACCAAACTGAATTGTCAAGAGTAAGGTGTTAATTAAGTTCCTTACAGTTGAAAAAATAAAAGTTTTTTCCGCCTCTACAATAAAAATTGCCTCACTTATGAAGGAGTTGATAGATTTTAATAAAACAAAATGAAAAACATACGTTATTGCCTTTTCTTTAAGATAAAAGTTATACGATCTATTATTATTAAACAAAACATAATTTATGTCGATTTTTGTTAAGAAAATTAATCTGTACAATTTTTATTATTTCTGAATAGATAAATAAGCTGTAGTAAGAAGCTCTTGATGGAAAAATATTTTTTTTGGTTTAGAATATATGAATACGTAATGAATTATTGAAAAAAAAATTTTTTTTCAAATAATTCATCTATGAATGAATATACATGGTGGGCCATTTTAATCTTTGCACTCAATTTTCTCCGAACCTACTGCAGCTACAAAAAAAAGGTCCAAAGCAAAATTGACCGTGACAGAGGGGGCCATTAAACTGCGCCCTTGGTTTTGACCTTGAGGTCCAATTTCAAAGTCATTTGAAGGTCAAGACCATTTTTTTAAATAGGAATACCTATTTTTGACTGCGGATTTAAAAAGAGCGGGAAATTCTAAGATAAGTTTGTCCCAGGTCAAAATTTATTTGGTGACCTTTTCAAGGACAAAAATCGAAGTCAAATGTCTAAAAACCGATTAAATGCCCTTTTTCTGCATTATCTTGGTTTGCTGATAAATGCAAATGATCTAAGTAGTGTCAAATGGTCATCTTAGTTCCAAGGTAAAAGAATCTTGACCATCTTGACCTTAAGGTCAAATTTCAAGGTAATTTTAAGATCAATAATTTTTTTTCGGTAATAGAAATTCCTATTTTAGACTACGAATTTAAAAATATTAGTTAATTTTACGCTAAAATTATTCTAGGGGAAAGTTGATTTTATGACCTTGGAATGGTCCAAAATCAAGGTCAAATATTGAAAAACTTATCGAATGCTCTTTATCTGAATTACACTGGTTTTCTAAGACTTTTGGTGTATCGGTATGAAAGAAAAGTTCAGAAAAAATTTGTGCATCGCGAAGGGGGCCTCGGCCTATTTTTGACACTGCAGTTAGAAAAAGTGACACTCAAAGCGATATTTTAAGTTTGTTATGTCGTGAATGGATCTGAAGAAGGTCAATTCAAGATTTAATAACATAATATGCTTATTCCATCTTTAGCGTTACCCAGGAACAGCGACGTGGACGTAATAGGATCGTGTTCCCTTTGGGGTGCTGGATTATCGTGAGTCCCCTTGCCTCTCACGTCGGGGTGCTGGATTATCGTGAGTCCACTTGCCTCTCACGTCGGGTTGCTGGATCATCGTGAGTCCCCTTGCCTCTCACTGTTTTAACCACGAAGCAAATGTTCAAAGTTACCCCCAATTACTTGTAGACACAAAGTTAAGCGCCTTCGAAAATGACGTACAGTCTTCAGTAGAGTTTGTCTCGGAATTCCCGCACATGCTTGACGAATGCGATTTTGCATGTTTTCTCTAATTGTAGGCCGCTCTTTAAAAATAACATTTTTTAGGAATCCCCACAAATAAAAATCTGGAGATGTTAAATCAGGTAAGTTAGAAGGCCAATTCACTGGCCCTGCTCTACCGATCCATCTTTCATGGTAATTTTGATTCAAAAATTTTCGGACAATTCGTGCAAAGTGTGGTGGTGCACCATCCTGCTGAAACCACATTCTTCGTCTAGTTTCTAAGTCAACATCTTTCATTAATTCTGGCAAGTGGTCTCTTATTAACTACAAATAGCTGTCTCCATTAACATTTCGCTCAAAAAAGTAAGGGCCAATCAAATATCCATTTACAATCCCACACCATACCATAAGGCTCCAGCGATGCTAATGATCTACAGCTCTGTGCCAATGAGGATTTTCATTTGACCAATAATGATAATTGTGCCTATTTAATTGTCCATCGCTATAAAATTTAGCTTCGTCAGAAAAAAGTACATGTTTGAAAAAATTGGGATCATTCTCTACAACGAGTAAGGCCCATTGGCAAAATTCAGTCCTTATTTGCATATAATTCCTTGTCAGTTCCTGTACGAGCGTGATATGGTAAGCATGGTAATTAAGCCTATTTAAAATTCTCAAAAATGTTCGTCTTGGAATACCAACTTTCATTTCTATTTGACGACTGCTGACATGAGGATTAAGATGAATAACCACAAGAATAGTTATAACACGAGCATTATCTTCGTTGTACTCATGACGCCTGCGTTGGCGAGCAAGACGTCCTCGACGAGCTCTGTCAGTTAAACTTTGTATTGACCTATCACTGGAATGTCTTCCATCTGGAAAGCGTTCAGCGTAAAGTCTTGCTGCAACACGATAGTTATTATGACATTCCCCTAAAACCATTATCATATCAACAATCTCATTTGGAGGATAGTCAGCCATTACATCAGTTTTTAAATTTAAATAACACTGCAAAGTTGTAATTTATATTTTAAGTGTAGTCCAACAAACATGAAATTTTTGATAATAATAAAAAAAAAGTGAAGAAGTAGTAATAGTAGTAAATGATAACTTTCGGCTAGCTCGAATTAAATACTTTAATATTTTTGTATAAGATTATTTTTAAATCAAAAATAATTTATTTAACACAAACATGACTCTACATGTTTCTTCAATTACTACGAAGAACGCTTTAAAAAAAATTCAGTTATAAGATAAAACTGAATAATGAGTAGGGGCAAAATTCAATATGAAAATTTATCTATCGTTCTTCGTAAAACATCATTTTCTTATCAAAAATAGTCTAAAAAGAATATTCTAATATTTAATCCGCGTTTAAATTCATTTATTGCTATTACTACTTCTTGAGTCTTAATATTATTATCAAAACTATTTTTATTGTTGTTTATTGCACTTGAAATATTAATTACAACTGAATGGTGCTATTTTAATTTTCCACTTTTGTATAACCTTTAAATAAAATTGTTGATATGAAAATGGTTTTAGAGGAGTGTCCTAATATTTTCGTGCTGCACTCAGACTTTACGCTGAACGTTCTCCAGACAGAAGACATCATACTAGGTATTTCAGCATTTGACCTTGACATAACCTTCCAAAGGTCATGGAAAATATTTTAAAATACTGTTTCCGACGTAAAATTTTACGCTCTTTTAAGTCGACCTTGAAATGAACTTGAAACTTAAGTTCAAGGTTAAAATCTATCACACTAAAAAGTCCAGACAAAAGTTGTGCATGGCGAAGCCCCCTTCGCGATGCACAAATTTTTTCTGAACTTTTCTTTCATACCGATACACCAAAAGTCTTAGAAAACCAGTGTAATTTAGATAAAGAGCATTCGATAAGTTTTTCAATATTTGACCTTGATTTTGGACCATTCCAAGGTCATAAAATCAACTTTCCCCTAGAATAATTTTAGCGTAAAATTAACTAATATTTTTAAATTCGTAGTCTAAAATAGGAATTTTTATTACCGAAAAAAAATTATTGATCTTAAAATTACCTTGAAATTTGACCTTAAGGTCAAGATGGTCAAGATTCTTTTACCTTGGAACTAAGATGACCATTTAACACTACTTAGATCATTTGCATTTATCAGCAAACCAAGATAATGCAGAAAAAGGGCATTTAATCGGTTTTTAGACATTTGACTTCGATTCTTGTCCTTGAAAAGGTCACCAAATAAATTTTGACCTGGGACAAACTTATCTCAGAATTTCCCGCTTTTTTTAAATCCGCAGTCAAAAATAGGTATTCCTATTTAAAAAAATGGTCTTGACCTTCAAATGACTTTGAAATTGGACCTCTAGGTCAAAACCAAGGGCGCAGTTAAATGGCCCCCTCTGTCACGGTCAATTTTGCTTTGGACCTTTTTTTTGTAGCTGCAGTAGGTTCGGAGAAAATTGAGTGCGAAGATTAAAATGGCCCACCGTGTATATATTTTTTTTAAAATAAATAAGACACTGTTTGAATAAATTATTCATTAGCGAATGAATAATTTTTCTCAATAAAATTAATAATTGACGAATGAAATTTTTTTCTCAAATAATTTTATTCAAATATCTACTTATTATAAATCTGAAAACAATAATTTTTTATATCAAGAGCTTTTTTCTATAGCTTGTAGATTCAAAGATAATTAAACTTAAAAAATAAAATTATTTTTTTAACAAAATCGACATAACTTTTGATCTATTCAAAACAAATAAATTATAGAGTTTTTATCTTAAAGAAGAAACAATTAGGCTTCTTTTTCTTTTTTTTAATTAAAATCCGTCGACTCCTTCAAAAGGTATACGATTTATAATGCAATGGTGAAAAAATAAAAAAAAACGCATTTATTTTTTCCATTATAAATTAATTCCACTATAAATAAATCAATTTATGATTATTTCTATTAAAATTGACAAGAAATTGAACATATTACTTTAATCTTAAAAGTCCACTTTTTTTTGAAGATACAAGAGTTTTAGTCGCAGTCATGAAACTTTCATTATTGGGTGATTTTGTCATAGATTGGCTAAAACTTTATGTACGTAACTGTTTAACAAGTAGATTTGAAAATGTTGCTAAATCAATTGAATTCTTTTATAGCGCCAAGAATTTCTTGTTTAACTCATTTAGAAGTTATAAACTAATATCATATTGGATTCTCTTTTACAGTTTTTATAAAGTTCTTTGCCTAATTTTATGTGTAAAACTAAAAATACATATAAATATAGAAAATAATCAATCTTACATTTAAGTTGAGAATCATAGAATTTGAGATACTCATTATTATCAGTAAATTTAATTCCTTTTGCAACTTGCCCAGTCCAGAAATTTGTAAAATGATGTTCATTTTTTTTTGTATCGTAATAATTATTTTGTCTTAGAAGTACTTTGTAGTTTAAATGTTGTGCATTATCTGGAAAGTTACAGCTTACTAAATTTTTGTCATCACCTTCACTAAATTCGTCGTCATCATCATCAAACTAAAAAATAATAAACATTCATTAATCTTAAAATCTATTGTAATGCGGAATGAATACTTGAATTAATAACCTTAAAATTAAAGTCCACTGGGATTAATTTCCGTACTTTTTGATCATCTGATATATTGCACTGGTCTTTTTTTATATCTTTTTCCAATTGTAGTCCTAAAAAATAATAATATCATTTATTTCCAAATTTAAGATCAATTCTTTATTATTATTAAATATTGTAAGTTCTCATTTATAGACACAATTACTATTAATCATTTCAAATTTAACTTTTAAATAAATTCATGATTTTTTTTTAAATTACATGCTTATCTAATTTTGTTTGCATATCTTATCTAAAAAGAAATGAAATAACAAATTATTCGTATTCAAGATTAAATTTTATTGAAAAAAAACAATATAATAAATAAGACTGCGAAAATTGAATTTCAAGCAAAGATAAAAAACTAAAAATATGTAATCATCTTCATGGAGAAAAACATTCCATGATTAAATAAATTAGAACACTTCATCACTGTTCTGAGAGTGGTAGGATACAGGGTTCCAAACTTTTGTGAGCATTAAAAATTAGATTTCACAACGAGTAGGTAAACATGGCGAGTTTTGACGAACAAGGAGAGCACCCCAGCTCCGGGGAACGAATTTGGCTAAAGCTGCAGGATATGATCTTTTGATGAAAAAAAATGAACCCATGTTTTTTGTTTTTGTCTAATAGGTCCCCTAGGCACGGATATAGACATTTCTTCGAATGTATGGTGAAGAAGAGCCTTTATGAAAACTTGAATAACCGAAGAACTTAGACTCTTACGGAAAATGCATAGGAGATGAAATGAAGCACGAATTAAATGCCTTAACGAGGTGTCGGAGCTGCTGGACATAATTTTTGATTTTATTATTTTATTGATATCTTCTTAAATTTGTAATTTAAACAATTTTAATGACTCGTCCGCACTAAAGCTATGTTGATACAATAACTTTTGTTAAAATGAAAATTCATTTTGACTTGTTATTCTTATATAAGCTTGGAATGGAAATTAGATATCAAGCTCGATAAACCTAAACTCAAAATACTATATACTATAAAAAAATATACTCAAAATACTATAAAAATTGTTTATAACTTTTTATGTACAGTGTTTTGGTAAATTCTGTAAGTTGTCCGCACTCAAGTTTAATATCACAAATTTTCTTACTGTAATGAAAGAACTCGATCCAACGTACCATTTACTCGTGAATTTGGAATTAAACATCAATGAATTATTTTAGAAGGTAGCGAGCTCCGTCATGCTCTTCATCGAAGCTTTGTTACATTAAAAAAGCTTTTATGGTTTAAAATATGCTAATGAAATAACATTAGCATATTAACAGGCGATTAAAATATGCTAATGAAATAACAGGAAAAGTATATCATATTTTATATGTTAAAAATATCAAGTAAATATGTGGTAATATCTAATTAAGAATAATTCTTGAACTACAAAAGATTTTTTAATGCAACAAAGTTCAAATTAAAGCTTTTAATTCGTACTTATGTTTTCGAGTCTTATTATTTTTTGGGCCTTATATTTTTTTCGATCTTATATTTTTTGGTTCTTATATTTTTTTGTGTTCCATATTTTTTTGGGTTATATATTTTTTTGAATTCCATATTTTCTTGGGTCCGATATTTTTTTGGGTCCTATATGTTTTGGGCCCTATATGTTTTTGAGTCCTATATTTTTTTGGGATCTTTATTTTTTAACTCCAGCGGAGCCAATGCAGGCTCTTCACATAGCTTCTCTCGTAACATGGCAAATGCTATTTGATGTTTTTCTAGTCACAAAAATTTCTCTTTTGTTAAACTTATTTTATGTGATGGCCTTGCTATGCGTGTAAAATCCTTTACGAAGCGACAATAATAACGCGCATTTATTTGCTTAAATTTAATTGTTTTTTAAAAAATATATTTATAACTTCCAATATTTAATTATTACCGGGTGACACTATTGATTTACGCTCACTATTAATTTAAGAATGGATTTTTACGTACACTATTTTCTCTATTTATGTTTGAAAATAGTTTTTCTCTTTTTTTCTTTTTTTTCACTTACTTAACGCACACTGTACTCATGCACTAATCGCTTCTTATTAATGAGATGTTAAAAAATTATTCTAAATTTTATTTTATTTATTTTACTACGCGTTTGGATTTTTGCACTATGGCTGAGAATCTATACTACTCCTTGGAGACAAATCAAAAACAAAAATTTATATAAAATGCACTTACTTTGCGCAGCAGAGAGCGAGCAACATGAGCAAAAACGTTCTCATTTTTTGAGATTTAATTCTTTAGATGAACATTCATCCTTCCTTCCGCGCTTTCTCTCGTTCTAAATCTTCCTTGTGTTAACTCGCGACAAGCATTCTCAAAATATTAAAAAAAATTTGTTACTTTACGAAAAAATTTTCTATTTACTTTACGAAATGTTCCAACGAACTATTTCTTTCTTTTGATATCTACAAAAAATCTTTATTTTTCCCTTGAAATCCTCTTTGATAAGACTGTCTTTTCTCAAAGAATTTATATTCTATTGCTTTTTGCTTATAACCCTCGCGCACGCATTCCAGACCGCTACCGTCAAAAATTTTGTTACGTGGGATTTGAATGATACGCACTCCTATGGCGAGTGTAAAGGTTCAAATAATTGGAAGAATGACAATATCCTGCAGATTTTTGAAAATGTTTTGCCCTTGGACAATAAATAGTTATTTCCGTAGCAATTTTTCCCGCTGAAACTGAATCTTGCCTCAGAATTGCTCTATCATCTATCTACATTTGAGGTTATGCAACATCGCAATATTCTTCTTTCACAAAAAACTATTCACGGCATCTCAAAGTAGAAGTCTTGTACTTTTAAATGCCGTTGAGCTTACTGAAATGGCATATTTCTTTTTGTGAACCAAGAAGTATACCAAGTATTTTAAAATCTGCACAAACCTCCCATTTGTGTTGTTCGTAATCAATGGCATCTAAAATATGTTTGATATTATCATAAGTTTCTTTTAATTGAACAGAGTACGCAACTGGGATTGAAGAGTATTTGTTATCATTATGCAGGAGAATAGCTTTCAAATTTCGTTTTGAAGAGTCAATAAAAAACCTCCAATCTTCACTCTTATAACTTTTTAAACCTTAATCGCTTAATAAATCAGAAATATTATTACAAAATACTAAAGAGCTTTTAGTTGAAAAATACGGTAAAAATTCTTTCCCACGATATCTGTACCAAGAAAATGTTACCCCTTGAGCAAGCATTTTACGTTCTAAAAGTCTAAACCCCATCAATTCAGATTCTTCTTTAGTTAAAATCACGAACATGATCGTTCAAAGAAGCTTGATCAATATATATTGTTGTTGTCTTCGCTATCTTTATTACCAGAAGATGAAGCTAAAACTACGTGTAAAGATGACAAAAAAACAGGAAGGTCGATTTTTACTATTATATACCTCAATATTGAAAGAACAAAGGAAACAGTTTTCTAAGTGATCTTTGGGATCATGCAAAATCATTGGTATACCAAAAGCAAAGTGACGTTTTTGTCCTGCTTTCCACTTCCTCAATATCTGAAAACATGTCTCGCGTACAAATTTTGGTACCCACCATTTATCTAAGTTAGTAATACTTCTATTAAAATACTGATTGTAATTAAGTTTAAAACTGTCTGACATAGAACGACCTTGCTTTGTTAAGAAATATTCGCCGCAGACATGACAAAATCTGTTAGGATCATTTTTACTTGCGCGTGAACTCATTTTTTGGAATAAAGGTGATGTTAAAATGTGATGTGATGTGATGTTCGAATAAGTATTAAGGTTAAATATTTATTAAATGGTTTGAATTGACGTTATTAGTAAAATAATATAATATATTTTAAGTTATAATGAAGATAAATAAATATAATTAAAAAATTTGTTGACTTAGTGTTTAAGAGTGATTACTTTGCAGATTAAGAATATTTTAATAAGACATTTGTGGGTTTGAAATCTATATATCAGGACAAATTAAACTAAATCAAAAATGTGAAATGAAAAGAAAAAATAATAATGTAGTTAAGTCCACCTCAATATATTTTAATTTAAAAAAATAAAATACATTGCATTTTGATGCTAGACAAGCTACTTTATGTATTAAATTAGATAAAGAAAACTGTTACAATACATACACAATAACTGCAACTAAAAGAATATAATTTATAAAAAATGCATTTTAAGAATTAACAAATCCTAGACCAACTATCTTTAAACCTATAAAACTAAGGCCTATTAAACCTAAGCACAAAAGGGGCTTATGAATCGACAGTTTATGCGCTAAAACTTTAAAAGATTAAGCAATCTCAGTTATGTATTTCTAAATTCTAGATTTTTGGACTAGAAGTTAATACCCACTCATTCCGAATTCAGTATTAGTTTTTTTATATTTTTCATATGAAATTCAATATTGCCACTCAAATCATTTGAGTCCACTATTTTAGGAAAATAGAAATCTAATAGGAAATTTGAATTCAATGACCTCAAAAACGTATAGATTTGTCGCATCTTATTATATCAAAAAATTTTTTCCTCTAATTTGAGGAGTTACGTTGAATTTTCCGAGTAAAATATTAAAAATCTGACAGTAAATTTAGAAAAAAAGGCAAAAAAGTAGACTGTTTCGAGTGATTTTTACCCCCATTAAGGTACTAAGGGGTGGTTTGTAATGACAAAACTCAGTGTACATTATTTCCTTACCCTAATAAACCAATTTAGATAAAACTGTACTGAAACATGTGCAAAGTCAAAAAGTAGGCTACTTTTATACCGTTTTCGCCATTTTAACCCTATTTTTACCCCCTTTAAGGTACTTAGGGGTGGTTTGGGACAATTAAACTTGGTGTACATCATTTTCTTACACTAATGAATCCATTCAGATGAAACTATACCGAAATATGTGGGAAGTCCAAAGATAGAATATTTTTAGACTAATTTTAGCGATTTTCACCTCCTTTGATTCCCTTTGGGGGTACTTCGGGGATGGTTTCGGGTGGTAAAACTTAATGCACATTAATTTTTGATTGCGAAGAACCTATTCATGCAAACAAACTTAATAAAAATGTAGAAACTAAAAAATCAACATAAATGTCGAATTTTGACGTTGAAAACAGAAAAATAACTATTTATTGTCCATGGGCAAAATCATGCAGGGTAGTGTTTTTAAAAGCAGTACGGAAATACAATTCTCTTCATATTTAAAATTCATAAAAGAAACTTTTTGGTTATTGATATTCCTTTGTAAAAATGAATAAATTCAATGGCATTATATCATCAAACCGATTTTCATCGTTGTGATGTACAAAATTTTTGTGATTGTATATGCGTTTATCCTTTAGCACGTGCTAATAAAAGTTAATTAAAAATATAAAAATTTATGGTATCATAATAAATTTTTTTTTGCACAGATACTCTATGTATATATTAATCGAATACTGTTAAAAAATTTGAAGTACTATATTATTTTTTTAAATCAATTTTAGGTACACCATGATATATATATGTATATATATATATATATATATATATATACATCAATGTGAGACGTAAATTTCACATGTTTCATAATTTTATTTATTTTTAAATTCTATTTATTTCGAAACGGCTTGACCAAAAATTTTTAAAATACGCTAAAATACTCTATATACGTATACGAATGAAAACTCCTTGGAAAACTTGAGGTACATTAACTTGCTATTTAAACCTGCTTCAGACTCACCGTGGGATTTCTTGCTCCTCGCGCGCGCTGCTCGCCGAGTTACGCGTTTCTTCACATAACAACGAATTATACGATTGATCGCGTGTCATATTATTTTACCTAAGCGCGCAAGATTCGAACACGGTAGAATACCGTGTTTTTTAAACATTTTCTATTATTAAACATGTTTTTCATAAGGTTTTAAACAATTTTCAAATGATACGCTCTTTTTAAGTGCATTATTAATTTGTTTATGTCGAGAGTTTAATAAGTATTTTATCGATTCTTTTTAAATGTTATGCATAAGTATATTTAATCTTTTGATAAATTATATTTATAAATGTCATTAAAATATTTATAATTATAAGTGTATTATCTTTGAAATATATAAAATAGAATAATGTTATTTTACATTACTTCATAAAAATCAAAATAAATAGACTTTGGCTACAATTATAAAAGAAAATCTGTCAGAATAATTAATTTCACAAATTACTTATATTGAATGGATCTATTAAATGAAGAAGAGTTTAAAAAGTAAGAATTAAATAAATGTCAAATAAAAATTTTCAATAAATTAAAATTAAGAAAATAATCTATATTTAAAAAAAACGTTTTTCAAATTTTTATTGCTAATTTTTTTATTGAAAAAAATTTTTTTATTTCAATTTTTTTTTTAAAAATGAGTTTTCGATATTAATAGAATTGTACTTAAATTCTGCATTTGACTGCGTTTGAAAATTTGAAAAAAGCTTAAATTTTTTTTACTCTAGCGATGCAAAGAATAGGGAATCTGAATTAGAAATTTCATGTCTAAAAAAGCGTTAATCAACACATGCTTATAAAATGCTCGCAGTTAAAAGCAGACCGAACTATTTGTCCTTGTCTAGTAGTGTTTTTCATCATTCATATAAACACCATTGGCTGCAACACTAAAAAAATGGCAGCCCCCGCTAGATACTAGTATCCCTACTGAAAAAATCCACCTGGATTTCCACGTGGATTACCCATGTGGAAATTTACGTGGGTCTTACATGGATTCCATGTGAATTTGCATAGGAATCTACGCGGATTACCCACGTGGATTTCCATGTAAAAAATCCATGTGGATTTTATGAAAGCCATGTTGATTTTATAAAGCCCTCGTGGACTGTTAAATAATTCATATAGATTACATGAAATCTATGTGAACTTTCAAAGAAGCCGCATGGATTTTATAAAATCTGTGTTAATTTTATGTACTTCTCGTGGATTTTTAGATAATCTATGTAGATTTTTTACTTGGATATCCACGTGGATTTAAATAAAAATCCGTGTTAATTTTATGTACTCCTCGTAGATTTTTAAGAAATCCACGTGGATGTTTAGAAATCCAGGTGGATATTTAGAAATCCATGTAGATCATTGGAAATCCATGTGGATATTCAGAAAAATCTATGTGGATATTTAGAAATCTATATGGATATTTAGAAATCCATGTGGATTTTTAGGTAATCTACGTAGATTTTTTACTTGGATATCCACGTGGATTTAAATGAAAATCTACGTGGAAATCCACATGGATATTTTGAATAGGAAATAACTCAATATTTATTTCACATTCAAAGTAAAAACCAAAAACGTGATACGAATTTTATTTACACAGATGTACCGTTATTCTTCCAAGTTTGAGTTTTTACAAGGATTAAAATATACTCTAGCTTCATAATATCTTTTTCCTGTAGTTACACTAAAATTTTTCAACATTATTTTTCGTATATCATATACTCATTAAGGAACAGTTTCCAGACTCAAATTCGGAAAAACCCTCAGACACAATAAAAATTGGTGACAGTCTTTTAGACCCACGCCATGCTGAGAAACAAACTTGAAACAAAAATATACATACATATACATAAAAATATAAATATATAATAATTAATAATAAATAAAAGTTATGTGTACTTTTGTAAATTTCTCATTTGTTAATAAACAACTTTAATAAATGAATTAAACATGAACAACCTTATAGTTAAATATTATTATTTTTCTTTAACGTATATCCTGAACTACGACATCATTATTATTTCTTTTATGTATATATATATATATATATATATATATATATATATATATATATATATATATATATATATATATATATATATATATATATATATATATATATATATAAACAATATTAGCAGCTATAAGCATACATACTGAAATTTCCTTTGTTGATTGAAATACTTTTTTTTTTAAATAATACAAAATAATGTTTTGGATAAATAATTTGTATCAACAAACTTTTAGACAAATGTAAAAACCGTTATATAAATAGACAATTATAACAATTATATACACGAATAAAATTACTGATTGCATAAATTTTATTCAATAACATAAAAATTTTCTTTAACTTTGACTTCGAATAATTACCAATATAATTTGTTTATTTTACTAAACCGCAATTTGTTACACAGGAATCAAATAATTTTATAAATAAAGACTTTAATATTTATTTTTAAGTAAGGTTTTAGTGTCTTCTTCTCTTCTTCTTTTTTAGCATCTATTTTTAACTGCGCTGATTTTATATACTTATTGCGTTTATTTCTATTTCATTTATTCTTTATCAATTGTAATTAATTATTAATATTTCTCTTTAACTATTTTTTAAATTTATTTTCCTTTTCTTTTATCAGATGATCAAAATACATGTTCACTTGAAATACTCGAGTAAATATTAACCAAAGAAATATTTAAAATTAAAACAACCTTTTTATTATTATTTTATTGTGATATGTTTATTTTTAATAATAAAATAAATGTAAAATATATGTTGCTTATTTTCGAAAGAGAGAGAGACGCATTGAAAAGAGAGAGAGGGAAGAAATAGATGGCAACACAGCCAAGTGACAGTTTGCAAAACTCTTCTGCAAAAATTCATCAACCAATAAGAAAATTCCAGTACACCGAAATCTATCCAAACAGGGGTGAATAGTAACCGCCCAATTTTAATGGTATGAAATACTCCAACGGAGTACTGACAGTCAGTCCCGCTTGGGCACTCGCAAAGCAAGCTATAAGTACAAATTATTTACAAGTTCTACAAATTATCTACAAGTTCAAATTATTTAAAAGTTCTACAAATTATCTACAAGTTCAAATTATTTACAAGTTCTACAAGTTAATCTATAAGTTACAACTCAATCCAAGTACATCTCTCTCTCTTTATTCCAATTGGAAAAATTGAGATAAAGTTTTTAATAAATCTAAAAATTAAAATATAAATTGAATTTTTTTTTTTTTTAAATCTTTATTTCCATTTTATTCTATTTTCATTTTTACAATTTAATTCATAAAATTTTATTCCACATTTTAAAGTAGCTTTACATTCTTTCAATTTTCAATTTTTTTTTTTAAATTATTTTACATTTATATATATATTAGTCAGGTCGTTATTTCCCGAAACTTACTGAGCATTGCTCCCAACCCTTATATCGATGTGTTTATACTAAAAATTAAAAAAGCAGTTGGAATACCTTGTTGAAATAGAAAATTAACCTTGCCGAATCGCAAGAAACCGTATTTTTTATTGTTTTTTCTTATTTTCCTTTTTTCTACATACAGCTATGACTGAAAAAAAATTTTTGAGACCTTCTTTCACACTTTTTCTATTGCCGTAAGTTAAAATAATATCTTATGGAGTGATTTTAGAGCCAAGAAAAATTTTTTTTCCGAATTGTTGCTCTTGAAATATTAAATAATTTTACTCAATCGGGTTTATTCTCGTGTATTTTGAGGTTAAAAGTACTTTATATTTTTTTTTCATTCAAACAACCAACATAACTCTAAAGTAGGCTTGAAGATTTTCAATTTCCTTTTCTATAAAACTTTCTAGGTGCTTCTGATACTGAGATATGGCCATTTGAATTTGATTGGAAATTCGTAGAATAAAATCTGTAAACATCGTGAGCATGCAATTGATTAGAAACTCCCTCTGATCACAAATTCAGTTTCAAAGCACATAGAAAGGGTCTAAGTAAAGCAAAATGAAGGTCTTAATTTCAACAAAAAAGTGGCGCTAGGTGTCTTTCGCACAGTCAGAGTTATGAAATTAGTAAATATCCATATAGAAATAATTTTCGTAAATATCTGTAAATATCTGTACATATCTCTAAATAACTGTAAATAATTAATAAAAAGTATCGAGACTGAAACATTAATAAAAGTTATTCACACTTATTTATTATTATTTACAATTATTTATAGTTATTTAGTTATTTACGATTACTAACTGATTTTAAAAGTTATTTACTATTATTTACAAACACTTACAGTTACTTACTCTTAATTACTATTATTTACTATTATTTACAATTTTCAAAATTTTTAGATAAGTAAATAGTTTATTGTTATTTATTATTATTTATGATGATTCACAGTTATTTATACTTATTTACTTTCGTTGTCTTAGATAATTTTTCGGAGCGTGGGTGAACGGTGATGGTCCTGGTCGTATTTTTCGCATTGGCAGAAGACTCAATGCTCAAGCATACGTGAACATTCTTGATAATGAGCTTCTGCCAAGTCTACAAGAATGATACGCAGACGA
This sequence comes from Anastatus disparis, assembly GCA_017163975.1. Classification (NCBI taxonomy): domain Eukaryota; kingdom Metazoa; phylum Arthropoda; class Insecta; order Hymenoptera; family Eupelmidae; genus Anastatus; species Anastatus disparis. Next base: position 1,109,494 of record JAFFSR010000320.1, on the reverse strand, counting down.
TGAGGTGCCAATTGATATAGTGGAGGATAATAGTCCTATACATACCGCACATATAGTGCGTGATTGGTACGCAGCGCATCTCCAGTTTCAGAGATTTGACTGGCCACCACGTTCACCAGATCTCAACATCATCGAGAATGTCTGGTTATATATGGTGAAAGGATGGAGACCTGGAATGACACGAAATCGTAAGCAGCTCGTGGAACTCGTTCAAGAAGCATGGACTGCCTTATTTGATAATCCAAAATATTTTCATAATTTATGCAATTCTGTCCCACGAAGATTGCAGAAAGTGATAGATAATGGAGGTGGATTTATTGATTATTGATTTTTGATGACTTTATTTTAGAAATGATTAGGAAATCTATTAAATTTCGATTTTGAATTTTTTTCAAGCTTTGTTTGCACACTACACATGCGCAAGCAACGCACAAAATACACCTGTTGTGATCTCATAAAAGTAGTTAATAAGATTTAAAATTATAAAAGTTTTATGTATTATTATTTAAGGTTTTGAATAAAGATATGATATAAGAAATTTTGCTTTATTTTTTAATTTCAAAGTCATTTATAATCATTAAAACGTAGTTCTAAGTTAACATTTTTATATATTTATTTATTTCAAAAAATAATTTAAAAATTTTGTTATTATAAAGTTTTCAAAGTATTTATAGTTATATCAAACATAAATGAAGTGCCTAAAATATATAATGTTAAAACAATATTTTTCAATACATTTTAAGTTTGCAGTATTGGTTGTATTAAAGAAATGTTAAATTTTTAAATAACAAACACTCATCAAGAAATTTAATGTTTGAATTTCTTCCTTGTTTAGTCGAATTTGAATCCAGTAAAAATTTATATCCTTCCGGATGCAAGATAGGATATCTTTTTTTTTTTTTTTTTTTTATTATATCCACGGGCATTACTGCCCTTTTTTTAACACATAGAAATTAATTTTCAATACAAGACAATTTGACGTATTATTTAACGTGGTGTCAGCCCATGGCAGAGACAGCGAAAAAGCGACCAGACGGGGATTCGATCCCGCACCAACGGGAATACGAGTCACGCGCCTTAGCCACTACTCCATTGAACTCTACAAAACCAATATTTAAACAAAACCATACTGGAGCGAGTCCATTCATTTACTCAGTAGTTAATTAATAAGCATTCCTGTAGAAAGAAATGATGTGCTTGTCTTGCTACAACTGTTTGCAAGCGAAGAAGCTGTAGTTTCCTTGTTTCACAGTTCATCAACTCCTCGACTAATTTATAATTGTAAGTATGTAATTTCATACACTGAAAAGAAAGTGGTGAACTACGAGTCCCACGAAGTACTTCTGCTTTACCAAACAGTAAGCATGCAAATCTTTTCTCTGGTGGTGAGTGTGATGCCCCACAGAAGAAGTTAACCGTTCTTTTTGCGGGGCTTCTCAGTTCCCACTCGCGTCTCTCCGATGTGAAGTGAAGCTCTTTTGCCACAGAGGCGCTACTGTTCTCTTGCAGCGAGACTCCGTGTATACGAACTTAAGAGAGCGTGGTTCGACTACCGGTAGTTCAGCTACATCACTATTTATTTTTCAGTGTACCAATAGCTTTTATGGATTCACAATAAATAAATAAAAATAAAAATTTAATAAGTAAGAAATTAATTTTAAATTTCATTGGAGACGATGGGTTAATTAAATTATGAAATCATAAAAAGCCTTGATTACGTAAACAAGTATTCATAGAAAACAAACATTATGTCATCTAATACAATTATGATTCACAAATATTACAAATTTAATCAAACATTCTCAAGTGTTATAAAGCATATGACTAGTGGATCATGTCTTTTTTTTAAATTAAATCATGTCTAAAAGTATAATATTTGTAATAATCTTATATTATATTAAAGTGAAACCACTTTTTTCTCCGTTTCTCCGGTTCACCGGTTCTCCGTTTCTCCGGTTCTCCGGTTCTTCGGTTCTCCGGTTCTCCGCATTTTTTGAATGTGTCTTTCTTGGGCCTTATATTTTCTTGGGCCTTATATTTTCTTGGGCCTTTTATTTTCTTGGGCCTTTTATTTTCTTGGGCCTTATATTTTCTTGGGCCTTATATTTTTTTGGGCCTCATATTTTATTGAGCCTTATACTTTTTTGGGCCTTATAATTTTTTGGACTTAATATTTTTTTGGGCCCAATATTTTTTCGGTATCTATATTTTTTGGGCCTTATATTTTATTAAGCCTAATACTTTCTTGGGCCTTATATTTTTTTGGGCCTTATAATTTTTTGGATTTAATATTTTTTTGGGCCCAATATTTTTTCGGTTTCTAAATTTTTTAGGCCTTATATTTTATTGAGCCTAATACTTTCTTGGGCCTTATATTTTTTTGGGCCTTATAATTTTTTGGACTTGATATTTTTTTGGGCCCAATATTTTTTCGGTCTCTATATTTTTTGGGCCTTATATTTTATTGAGCCTTATACTTTCTTGGGCCTTATATTTTTTTGGGCCTTATAATTTTTTGGACTCAATTTTTTTTTGGGCCCAATATTTTTTCGGTCTCTATATTTTTTGGGCCTTATATTTTCTTGGGCCTTAATTTTTTTTGGGTCTTATATTTTATCGAGCCTAATACTTTCTTGGACCTTATATTTTTTTGGGCCTTATAATTTTTGGGACTTAATATTTTTTTGGGCCCAATATTTTTTCAGTCTATATTTTTGGGCCTTATATTTTCTTGGGCCTAACACTTTCTTTGGCCTTATATTTTTTGGGCCTTATATTTTCTTGTGCCTTATATTTTGTTGATTCCTACATTTTTTTGGTCAATATGTTTTCTAACGTAGCTTTTCATCCAAGCCTGTATACTTTTACATTGGATTCTTCAGTGGAGCGTATTTTTATAATGTTTTATACAGGCTTCGCTCCAGACGCTATAATATTTTTTTTTATTTCAAATGCAATGTTTTAACGTCTCATTCTTACACTAGACATTGCAAATCTAATAGCGCATCTCCATATGCAGCCGATTAAACAAAGCGTCCCAATATGCAGCCGTTTAAACAGCGCATCCCAATATGCAGCCGATTTAACAGCGCATCCTAATATGCAGCCAAATCAACAACGCATCCCAATATGCAGTCGATTCAACAGCGCATCCTAATATGCAGACAAATCAACAACGCATCCCCATATGTAGCCGATTCTACAGCGCATCCCTATTTGCAGCCGATTCAACAGCGCATTCCCTAATGTAGTCAATTTAATAGCGTATCCTCGTATGCAGCCGATTCAACAGCGCATCCTAATATGCAGCCGATTCAACAGCGCATCCCAATATGCAGCCGATTCAACAGCGCATCCCAATATGCAGCTGATTCAACAGCGCATCCTAATATGCAGCTAAATCAACAACGAATCTCCATATGCAGCCGATTCTACAGCGCATCCCTATTTGCAGCCGATTCAACAGCGCATTCCCTAATGTAGTCGATTTAATAGCGTATCCTCGTATGCAGCCGATTCAACAGCACGTTTCATTATGCAGCCGATTTAACAGCACGTCCTTTATACAGCTGATTCAACATCATATTAAACTATTTTGAAAGCGTCAGTTGATATTTATTTTTTTTAAATATCATATATTTTATTATATTTCGAGTTCAACTATTAACACAATCTAAAACATAAATATAAAATACATATTGACATATTCTTTATAATATCTCATTATAAACAATGTTTTTTGTATATATGGCGTTCTGATCATTTTTATTTTCTCCGTTGACAATAGCACAGTCACCTAAAAGTAATTTTAAATTGTTTCTAAATTTCGTCCTTGAAAGAGCAACATATAATTGCTCATGACTGATAAATGGTGACGGCAAATAAACACCAACTTTTTCATAAGATTGTCCTTGTGATTTATTAATAGTCATTGCAAATCCTTATCTAATAGAAAACTGTTTTAGTTGTATATTGAATGGAATTTCTTCTGTAGATGGAGATAAATTTATTCTTGGAATGAAAACTAATTTACCTTTGTTTTGACCAGTTGCTGATTCCGCTTGAATGGAATATTTAAGCATTTTTTTTACTATCAACCTTATTCCATTACAAAGTCCCTTATTGACATTTAAATTTCTTAAAAGTATAATGATAGCCCCTACTTTTAAATGTACTTTATGTGGTGGAAGTCCATTAGGAGTTAACTTATTTAAAAATTCTGTAGGTAACATAATATCTAAATTTTCTTTGTTATCATCTTCAGCAGTATCAATACTCAAATATTCAACATGGTTTCCTTCCATTAAATTCAAAACATTATTATTGATTTCAGTTACATCATTATTTTTAGGAGCTAAAATAACTTTTTTCGTTATATTCGTATTGTCTATTTTTATTGTTATTCCGAATATTTCTTCGACAAGATTTTCTTTAATGATAAAATTATCTGGTATAGCACTTACTTCATTATCATCTTCAAAAACATCGCGGCGTTTTCCTTCTCCGATGTCTAATAACCATAATTTAAATTATTATCATTATCCGAAACTCGCAGATTTTCATTTAACTTCATTTGCTTAAAATTTTGCCATAATAAACTAAATTTAACTGAATTTTCAATAATGTTCATACGGCTACCATGTCGTACAATTGGTAATGTTTACCTGAAATCTCCTGATATAATTACAGTTTTACCACCGAAGGGTTGGTTTACATTGCATAAATCTTGAAAAAGACGATCAACTGCTTCAAAAGCTAATTTTGAAGTCATGGATATTTCATCCCAAATAATTATTTGTGTTTCCTTTAATTGTTTGCCTTCTGCAGAATTAGGCTTAATATTACAAGTTGTACAATCTGTTATATTTAACGGTAGTTTAAATGTTGTATGCACGGTACTTCCATCGGCTAATGAATTCGCTGCTATATCTGTCAAAGCTACACATAAATAATGTATGGTATGATATTTAATATAAGCCATTAAAACGTTAAGTAAATAACTTTTTCCACTTTCTCTCGGTCCATCTATAAAAATATATTTTTCTTTACTTTGGTTGTTTAAACTTTTTAGTGTAGAGTCGAATATTTGCCTTTGTTTATTATTTAAAGAATTTATTTTCATTTCTAATTCATTAAGAATATAATTATTATGATTTAAAATTGTTTCATTATTATCTTCTTCTATAAATGTGCTTATGTTAGGTAAATTAAAATCGTTTAATGAAAATTTATTGACTTGTAAATTATTTTTAATAACATTCAATGCAAGATTTTCACCTACATTTTTTTCTTATTTAGGGTGGTAAAATTTATCTTTATATTTTTCATATAAATCTCGTGCACTTATAAGATTATGAAAAACGCAAATAAAAGCAAATAATTCACAAAGAGCATAAGGGAATTCTGTTGAAGATGCTTCTTCCAAGCATCTATCCCATTCTTTATCTTTATTAATTAATTGTTTTGCCATAGCTGCCTCATAAAACGAATTGTACATCACATCATCAACTTCAAAAGACGTGGCTCCTTTAACATGTAATAGTAATAACCTAATAAAATAACGTTCTCTATCTTTCGGACTTACTGAGTACATTCTACTGAGTATTGGTTATTTTTTCTTTTATTCTACTTTTTCAGTTTTTCATCAAATGTATAAAAATTTGGTATTTCTGAATATAAGTAATTTCGTGCTTCGAAATCTTCTCTATTCGATTCAAAATATGCTGTTAATGTTGTTCCAACATTTTTTTGCGTGATCATTTCTTCTTTTCCTTCCTCAAGAAATACGTTTTGTTGATTCTCTTCATAAACGCTTAGACGTTTTATAGTATGTGGAATAACATGTAAAGGATATTCTAATAATCTGTGCATTGCTTCAGGTGGACATAAATATCGTGTATTAATGTATTGTTTGATTTCGTCATATTCATATTCAACATTTTCACTATTGTTATTTTCAAAAGTATCTTAATTTTCTGATCTAAAATCAACATTTACTTGATGTATTTCAATGTATGCACAATCATGACCTACATAACTGTATTTGAATAAATATTTAATTCATTGTACAGTGGAACAAACTTCTACGTTTATGTGTGCATCAAATTCAAATAATAAGTAAGGATTATAAGGAACAACGAATCCATTATTTGCAATTCTTTCTGTAAATTAATTTTTTTAAATAATTTCGACGCCATCATTTTTGCGTTTGTATAGTGGATACCTATTTGTTTTAAATGTTGTTGTATTATTAAATTTTTTTGGAAAATTTTTCGTACATTGTTTCGTATTTTTATCCATACACGGACAATTTATATTTTGCATACCACAGGGACCGTGCATCATAAATTGTTTAACAATACTATATAATTTCGGATAAATATCTTTATTTGGGATTTCTGCTCTTATTATTTTATGAACTTTTACGGGAATGTCCAATTTATCATTTTTATCTAAGAATAACAACATATGCATATGTGGTAATCCTCGTTTTTGAAATTCAATTACATAACTATATGCAATACATTTTCCTAATATTCCCTTTTTTATTACTAAATTTTTGAATTCTTCTACTTTTTGATAAAATACTCTTGTTATAATATCTGGTCTATCTATTGCATTTTTATAAATTTCCAAGTTTTCAGTTATTTCTTTCCAATGTGGGTCACAGGTAATAGTTACAAAAAGGTCAGGTTTACCATGATAATTTACAAGTGTTATTGAATCAATGTAATTTTGTTTTAAAAATCGTGGACTATCGGGTTCAATTTTTAATCGTTTACACTTAACATTTTCTAATTTTTCTCCATATTTTTTTGGTTGTTTTTCTTTAATTTTTATATAAACTTCTTTCTTACGTAAAGCCTCATTCGCACGTATTTGTTCAAATTTATCAGTACTCATTGTTTCCTTGAATTGCCATTTCGTTATCTCAGTATTTTCTAATTTCTGTTTATATTTATTTGGTTGTCCTTTTTTCATTTTCATATAAGCTTTTTTCTTACGTAAAGTTTCTTGAACACGTCTTAGTTCTAATTTATCATTACTTTTTTGTTTCTCGCATTTCCATAATAATGTCTTTTTCTGAAATTTTTTTATATTCATGTGATTTTTCTGTTACCATTTTCCTATTAACGGGATGTTGGAGCTGCATCACTTGAGTTTTGCATTTTTTATTATATCAGTATCTTTTTAAATTAATAAATTAAACAAATATAATGACTTGTCCGTAGTAAAGCCATATTAATACAATAATTTTTGTCAAAATAAAAAATCATTTAGACTTGTTATTTTTTCATGAGCTTGGATTGGAAATTAGATATCAAACTTGATAGACCTAACTTTAAAATACGATACATTGAAAGTTTTTATTATAACTTTATATGTCTAATATTTTGGTGGATTTCTTGAGTTGTCCGCACTGGAGTATAATCTTACAAATTTTTACTTTGTAGCAAAAAAAATTGATTAAACGCATCGTTTATTCATGAGTTAGGATTAGAAATATTATTAGAAGGCGGCCGCTTCGTCAAGCTCTTAAGTTCTGTTACAAATAAAGTTTCTTTTTCATCTATTTCTTTCGATTCTTTTTTTTCTTCATTCAATTTAATCTCAACTGTCCCAATTTTATTATCGTTATAATTCAAGTGGATGTCATCGATTCCCATTATATCATTATCTGATTTTTAAAAATTTCTATCTGAAATGTCATTGTCAATTTCCATCAAAATTGTTTCATGATTCAAATTCTTTTGTTTACGATACATTTCCATGATCTTTTTTTGTTCTGGCAATAAATGCATCTGTGAGTTTTTTTTATACTATTTCAAGCTCGGCGAAATCTAAATTAAATGGTATTTGATTAAGACCTTGCTCATGACAAAAACTCCTTTTTATCATATCCGGTGGATTATCGTAATCAATTTTAGCATTATTATAATTTTATAAAACTGGAAACATTTTTATTTTTTGCGTTTTAAAAATTCTTTATAAACGTAATCGCATTTGAGAAACATTATATCTTAAACAACATGGACCTAAATTATAAAGTACTGCAACAGCAAAAACCATTGCGAAAACGCTAGAATCATAATTATTCGTTTGTGATTGTGGTGTTTCGAATACTGTGCTTAATTCTGCTTTGTTTGGAAATAATCTGTTTATATAAATCTTATACTCATCTTGTAAATATATAAGATTCAAACTGTCTATATATATGAATTACCTTATTATTATAATACACACGAATCCGGTGACTCTTTACTAAATTTCCGGTAAATAATAACTGTATAAATTCTCCATCAATCAGTACTGAATGAACATATTGTGGTCTCTGAATTAGTGAAGTCAATTGCATGTAGAATGAGGTGCACTGGTTTGAAATGTTATTAAATTCTAATATATGAATATCAGTTAACATAAAAGCAATTCCACTATACAATCCCTGTCTTTTAACAATCAATTCATCTTCCTCAGTCAAAACCATTGTTGAAAAAGAAAATTCTCTTAAGAATTTCTATTCATTTTTAATGAACTTTTTCCAAAGATATTCACAAAATAATTGCTTTTATATTAACTGATTTAATTTACTGCCTTTTTACTTAAAAAGCTGAGAAATTAAAGAAATTATGAAAAATGCTATGAATTAATTGTTATATGATAAATAAATAATAATGAAATTTGTAAAAATAATATTATGATAAAATATGATTATTTTCGGCAATTATATATATATATATATATATATATATGGGTCAATCCACGTCAAACGGATAATGGCTCTGTCCAAAATTGTAGATCACCAAAAATATCATATATCAGCTCAAAATATTTGTCTTACACTCTACTTTCGTTTGCAATGTGGTGATTTTAAAAAATCCAAAATGGCGGCTCCAATATGGCGGCTCAAACCTAGAGATATCATGAAAAATTTTCTAAAATTGATTTTAATTCATTCAAATCAGATCCTACATATTTTTTTACATCGAAAATCAATTTAGCGTTCAATTTTACATAGGAATATAGTATTGCACTCGAGGTAAAAAAAATTTACAATGTCATCGGAAGGTCATATCGGGAAATAATAGTTATTTCTCAAATTACTCATTGATCAATGTTGATTAGTGAGAAAATGAAGATACTGATAGATAACTCGAGTTACTGAATTTAAATCTGATGTCCGCTTAACCCTACAAGATCTGTATGAAAGTCATTTGAAGGTCAAATCGCGAATATCTTTTATTATTTGATAACATTAGGACACCTTCAAGTTTTACGTGTCGTTGAATCCGAAACCGGGGTCTGTTGGAGTGTCCAACGACGTAATTACGTAAAAATTAATTAAACATTGACTAAAAGAAAATTTTTGTCCTCCAAGAAACCACAGTTTGAAACGAATTTTTCTAAAATTAGGTCATTTGACACTCCAACAGGTCTCGGATTTGGGTCCAGCATCACGTAAAACTTATAGGTGTCTTAATCTTATCAATTTTGACCTTCAAATGACCTTGATGGAGACTGGTAGGGTTAAGCGGATATCAGATTTGTATTCAGTGACTCGAGTTACCTATCAGTATCTTCATTTTCTTACTAATCAACGTTTATCAATGATTAATTCGAGAAATAACTATTGTATCGCGATATGACCTTCAGATGATATAGTAAAATTTTTTTACCTCAAGTGCAATACTATATTCTCATGTAAAATCGAACGCTGAATTGATTTCTGATATAAAAGATATGTAGAATCAGATTTGAATAAATTAATATTAATTTTTCAAAATTTTTTATGAAATTTCTAGGTTTAAGTCGCCATATTAAGGCCGCCATTTTGGATTTTTCAAAATCGCCACATTGCAAAAGATAGTAGAGTGTAAGACGAAAATTTTGAGCCCATGCACGACTTTTCTAGTGATCTACAATTTTGGACAGAGCCATTATCCGTTTGACGTTGGATTGACCCATATATATATATATATATATATATATATATATATATATATATATATATATATATATATATATATATATATATATATATATATATATATATATATAAGGGACATTTTACACCAACTGGAAGAGCAAAAAAATAAAAATCGCTGTAACTGAGAATATATTCTGTCTGTTACTCAGAATGTGTAAAAAAATATTCAAGGATTTAGATTTGAAGGATCAAGAGCCATAGATCCTTGAAATTTGGAAATTTTCAAAATTTTTTGAAAAGTACCAACTTGATAATTTTTTTTACTATTGGTTCTTACATGTATTACATGGTAATTGAAATTACTCATTGTCTGCTACTTCAGAAATTGCTTTTCGAGGGCTTATTTCCTTCTATTTTTTATCAACTTAAAAATAAATTTTTGACTGTGTAAGAAAGAGCCACCAATAAGGAGTTATAACAGTTTAAAATATATATTTTCATGTCTAATTTATTTTCAATATAAAAATTGATCATACATGATTATATATATTTTAAACTGTTTTAACTCCTTATTGATGGCTCTGACTTACATGATCAAAAATTCATTTTGAAGTTCACGTGAAATAGAGGAAAATAAGCCCGCAAAAAGAAATTTCTGAAATAGGGAGCAATGAGTAATTTCAATTACCATGTAATACATATAAAAACCAATAGAAAACTCCAAAATTCAGGTCTATAAAGAATCATGCTAACTCTGCTTTTTATTAACAACAAGAAGTATTCTCATAAATTTCTCTCTAAAATATTAGGATTTTCAGGAAAAAAAATGATCAAGTTGGGACATTTCCAAAAATTTTGAAAAATTTCCAAATTTCAAGAATCTATGGCTCTTGATCCTCCCAATCTAAATCCTTGAAAATTTTTTTACACATTTTGAGTAACAGGCAGGATATATTCCTAGAGTTTCAGAGATTTTTATTTTTCTGCTCTTCCAGTTGGTTTGAAATGTTCCATATATATATATATATATATATATATATATATATATATATATATATATTTATTCATTAAAAAAAGTTTGTTGTAAAAAGAACTAAAATCAAAATTATTTTGAATTATTTTTAATAATTGTATTCTTTAATTTATTTACAGTTATTTATGGTTATTTGCAGTATCTACATTTAAATAATGTATAAATGATAATAAACAACCCACACAGCATGAAATATTTATGGAAGCTTTCTGGAACATTGGCAGCGAAGATTTGAAATATTTTAGGAATCTTCCATGGAATATTCTTTAATATTCGTATGTCCTTGATTCTTCCTACATTGGAATATTCCATGGAATATTGCTGGAAGATTCTAAGAATATTTCATTGGAAGATCTAGGACATCTCAGATCTTTTATTGAAATATTTCAGGAATCTTGCAGGAATATTTCATGAAATATTCCGTTGGAACATTCATTGGAAATTTCCGGAATATGGGAACGGTAGATTTGAAACATTTTATAAACCTTTCATGGAATATAAACGAAAGATCTAAAGAATCTTTCATAGAATATGCACGAAAGATTTAAAGAATTTTTCATGAAATATTCCATGAAATATTTCTGGAAGATTTTAGAAATCTATCGTAAAAAATTCCGTGGAATATTTATGGAAGATTCGAAGAATATTGGCACGGAAGATTTGGAATATTTCAGGAATCTTCCGTGAAATATTCCTGTAATATTCGTATGTCCTTGATTCTTCCTACATTGAAATAATCCATGGAATACTCTTAAGAGATGTGACGTGGTACGTCCCAACAAAAATTTTTTTGTTAATTAAAAATTTTTTGTACGTTGTATAACTCACATACACGTTTCCACGACACGTCACAACAATTATTAAATTGTAAATCACCAGGGGCACTACAACACACCACCGGCTTACTCACCGACCCGGGCGTAATTTATTGAGTAAGAATAAATAATTAATCGAACGAACTCTTTTTTTTTTGTTTACCGGTACACGAGGAGCACGACTAGCAGACGCGCGCGGCAGCCATTACTTACACACTCAAAGCCCATGTGTGTGAGCGCTAGTGCTGCTTACGCAGACCGTAGGTAGGGAATCTTTATTACCACTACATACCAACGACCGCGCGTGCGCTAGGAGTGGCGCACGACGAAGAAGATGTAGAAAGAGAGGGAACACAAGAGAGAAGAAAGAAAGAGATGGAAAGATTTATATTCGATGGGAGCGAATTAAGAGTGATGGCGCGCCTCTTTCTCGCGCAGTGAAGAAAGAGGGAGAAGCTAGATGATGAAAAGAGACCGAGAGAGCATGGAGAAGGGAGAGTACTCTTGCTCTTGCGTAAGTACAGCTGCACTGAGTAGCCTGTATATACGCATACGTATATATATATATACATGTATATGTGTATATATATATGTATAGATAGCCATGCCTGTAATGATTCTCTCTCTCTCTCTAATGAATAAAGACAGATAAAAAGAGAACGTAGATAAAAAGAAGATTAAAAAGAAGAAATAAGATTAAATTTGCTATAGAAAAGGTGGCGCGCAGGTTGCAGACTTGCGTTCGAGGACCGGAAGGCAAATTTCACGAATAGAAAGCAATTATTCGGACAAATGATTTGTTATTGGAGGAGTTAAAAATTAAAAAGAGATAGATGATGAAGAAGAGGGAGAAATAGACCGAAGAAGAAGGAAGTGAGCATCAAAGAATTCATTCGATTACCGTCCTCGTGCCGCATCGGAAGTTAACTCGAAAACCTCAGTTCTTCACAAGTTTAACTTAAAAATTTTCGTGCGTTCGTATAGCTGTGTAGAAATTGCAGTGGATAGACCAGGAAGCAGTGAGCAGCCAAAACTCCAGAAGGAAGTTTCGCCACCCTGACCTGTCAACCAACTGTTTCCGCAGCCGGCGCCGACCAGTTGCCTTGTGCAAAGAAAGAGAGAGGAAGAGAAGTACAACCGAAGGCCCTCACCGCCATCATTGACCAGCTTTTTGTCGCCATCGCCGACCAGAACTTCGTCAACAAGATTTCTACAACGGTGAGTGGACTGTAGTCCGAATCAACAATTATTAATTGTTCTTTTGTAAACTAACGGCTCTCGCCGATGAAAATTAAATTCAGTGCGTGCGAAAACTTAAATTTTCAAGTGATTGTGACCGTGTAAATTAGAAAAATTTCGAAAGTTATTTGTAGCGAAGCATCGTAAGAGTGCGGAAAATTTGTATTGAAATTTTAAGTTGTAAAAGATAAAGTAAAGAATCGAAGTTTAAATAAACCACTTGTTCAACGATTTCGTTGACCGTACAATTAAATTTTTTTTATTCATGAAGTAATAATTCGACATTAAATTATTCTGATTGACCGGGAAGAAATAAACTTGAGATCGGTGGACAACGTGGCATATTACATAACGCGGGCCTTAGCGGCCATTTTATGAACTAGATTTTCTTTTCTTTTCGAATTGTATGCGTTAACGAAGATATTTAATAACCAATTTAAAATTTGTGAATCGAAAATAAGAGAATTAGAAATTTTTAATTTTTTTATAGATTAAATTTCGAGAGTGCGGGAGTGAAATTTGCGACCACGTGTCTAATAATTTCGGTGACCGTGAAACAAAATTAATTTGAAATTAAATTGAAATTTAAAAGAATAATTAGATAGTGATTAAATTTTTATATATAATTTTTTCTTTATTGTTTGACCGGTACTGGAATCGATAGACGCGTGGGATTAGTGTGTGTGAGAGAGAGAGAAATAAGTGTGTGGGCTCTTGGCAGCCATATTGTTGAAAGAGTAAAGCGAAGTCGCTTACGGCGACCAGATTATAAATTCTAGTTGTTTCAAATATATTATATTTTTTTATTAAATTATAAATTTAGCAAAAGAGTTAAATAAAATTTTCATAAATTTTACATTGACCAGGAGGTATGGGATATGAGTGTGCGCGAGCAGTAGATTTAACAGATTTGATAGAAAATTAGATTAAATTAAAGTTGATAGACCGAGCGAAATTAAGTTAAAAATTATTTTTTTTTCTTCTTTCTGATATATATATAGTTGTTTTTTTTTCCATTGAATAAAGTAATTCAAGCGTTGTAAATTGAACCAGTGAGATTAAAATTTTTTTTTGTGTAATACCTCTCCCAACTTCAACTAATAAAATTTGACACCAGAGGTCGCCCACCTCCCAGCCAAGACAGCCCGAGATTCATGCTGCCGACGAGCAAGCCGGTGGCCTGTCTGGCGCTCTTAATAAATTAAAGATTTTTTTTTCTTTTCGACAGGCCGAACTTTGCATGCGGGGACGGGCAAGGTTATATCAATTTATTTGATAACTTGTTTATTGAAATTTTCATATAATTAAATTCTCACATCGCAGAGATTTGAAGAATATAAAAATGGAAGGTTTGGGTAATCTCTTATCTTTCATAAAATGTTCCTGGAAGATTTTTGGAAAATGTGAAATGCTGTGAGGGGATGGTATATATATTATATAATAACACATTACACTCATACATCAATACATAACGCATACATAAACATTTAGTTATAAAATCGCATTTCTATATTCGCTTCGACTGTGCACATCAAAGTGCTGATACTCTTTCGCTTTTATAGTAAGTGAGGTATCTTTCAACCGCTTGGAGATGAAACTCCCATTTAACAAACATCCCCTTATCGGCGTCACTGGATACCTCTCGTAAAATATTCCTGAATTATTCCTGGAAGCTTTCAATGGAAGATTCCAATAGAATATTCTGAAATATTCCGTGAAGACTTTCAATAATCTGCATGAAAGGTTCCATTGAAATATTCCAGTGGAATAATTCGAAATATTTTAGTGAAATCTTCCATACTATGTGAGAACCATTATTCATTTCTAGCCTAACGCTTTTTTATTGTTATTTACAGTTTTCAATATTTTCTTATAATCATTTGTTTATTCGCAGCAATATTCTACTTTTACAAAATAATTTTCATACAAGGTGATAAAATATTTTACTATAAGATAATATATATATATATATATATATATATATATATATATATATATATGTTTCATTTCACAAAAAAATTTCAACATCAAAACTAATTCTCTAATGTAAAGAATAAAAAATTTAATTGGTATAATTTTGAAATTCTGATATGGAAATACTTTTTATAAATAACTTTTTAATGATTTTGAATAATGGTAAATTTTTTAAATAACTTGTGGTATTGAATGCCAATTAAATTTAGTTTTCACATGAAGTTAATTATTTAGGTTGGAAATGTATTCAATAAAATAATATAACTATTTATAAGTTATCACTTAATTTTTTAAACTTTTTATTCATAGTTGACAATTATATTAAATATATGATTCTCATTTTAATAGTTTTTATATGATATTATGTGAATTTTATAAATACAAATTATTTAAGGAGATGTGAAATGGAAAGCACACTTCCACCCATAAATATTGATTATATTTCCATGGTATTTTAAAATTTTGAATAAATAGATGCATTAACATACAGTATGTATCACGAAGATTATTCAGTTAAATTTTTACATAAATCTATTCATTACTTATTGAGAAGTTTGGGTTCCAATATTATTTACTAAAATTTTTTTATTTGGAATCAGAAATTTAAATATCTTGAAAACTAATGATTGGAATAATTTAAAAATTCAAATAAATAATCATCACGAGATATGCTACAAGTTAATACATTCCTTTTATGGAAATTCAGCAATAGAATGGAAAAACAGTTAATTTTTTCATCTTCTTATAGTAAAATATAATCAAACTTTGACAACAAATTTAACGTGAAGAAATAATTGTACTTTCAATGATTTGTGTCATATTTAATACAAATTATAGAGTGATATTACAGAATATTATTTTTTTCCGCATTCATAATAAATGTTTCGCAAATAATAAGTAAATTTTCTTTTGAAATATTTACTTTTTTAGGGGGAATTCTACTTCTATCTAGACAGTTCATACATATAAATGCATAATTATAGACATAATCAGAAACATTTATTCATATTTTATATATTGTCCTATCTTTATAATTGACTATTAAAAAAATTTAATATCTAATAAATAATTTTTTAAAATTGTATTTCATGAAATTTATATTCAAACGATATTAAAAAAAATATTTTTATATCATGTAATTATAGTTTTTCAAATGAGGTAATTTGATCTTTTTTAAAAATTAATGTCTCTCTTATTAAAAATATTATTGCTTCAATGAAATGAATTGCTAACAATTTTTATATAAATCACAATTCATTTAAATATAAACACGTGTACAAATGAAAATGTAATTAAGGTTAAATGTATGTTATTTATAAAAAATTGTTAACAAGTAACTTTTTAAATAATATATTTTCATGAAAACTAATTTAAATACCTCATTCTCTGAATGATAACTGAATACAATTTTAATTTAATAAATTTAGTTATACAATTATAAATATATAATATTTATATAACTGTTCATCAAATAAAATTATTATTTTTTAATATATATATATATATATATATATATATATATATATATATATATAAAAATAATTATTACAATAGATTGTAGTTAAATAAAAATGTTTATTTTAATAATTATAGCGTTGAAATTTATTTTGATGAAAATGTTATTTGATTGACATTTACAGTATTATTTTAACTACTTTTAAAAAGTTACTTGTCATCAATAAAAAAATATTCAATTTTCCAAATTAATAATCTATAAATATCAAGAATTTTCTAAAAATTATAATATTTATGATATGCAAACCTTACTTGTGATACATACACTTTGTAATATTTGTATCTTATTAAATTTTTATATTAGATGCAAAAAGGATTGTTAAGTAATTGTAAATAGTCATTTTTTATTCTATGATTTTTTCTATTTAAATTTCGTATTTCATATATATATATAAAATACATTTGTGAAGATATTTTTATTAGAAATCAACACGAATTTCTTTTAAGCATGTTTCACTTATAAATTAATTTCATAATTCAAATTCATGGTCATATATTGAGGTCTGGAAATTATAGTTGTAACTCAGTACCCAGTTCTCAGTTTATTTACATCAAATATCGTACTATCTTTGTTTTTCTAATTGCAGTAGAGTGAGAAATAGTCACTTGAAATAAATTATACGCTTTTTTACTTTAAGCATATGTGTACATATATTTTTATATTATGTTTCATCAAATTATTTTCAATTTTATTCAGTACTCAAAATTTAATTAATTAATTCTTATTTACTTAAAATTATTCATTTATGCATAATAATATTATAAAAGAAAATTCAACTAAGCGACGTTAGGAGCGAAAAATTTCAATATAATTAATACCTGTTAACGTAAAACCCAATAAATGGTGTAACGATTTTCAACAGTTGATAAATATAATGTAAATCATATAACATATATATCAATTTTAAATTTCTTATCATTAATTTAAAACTCAAAAGTAACTATTTTAAAACGGAATATGGAAGATAAACATGTATCGTTTCAATCCTTGAATATCACGAATTTAAATATTAATTATTAGTAATTTTAAAGAGTTATATATTATATAAATAATTCTATATTTAATAATTTTCAATTTTAGTAACAGGAAAAGCCGCACGAAAAGAGGTTAATAATTGCATTTTCTGCGAAATATTGCCCTTGAATCGAGTAGGTGAAAGATCAGTCTTAATACCAAAAAAAAGGCAGCAAGCATCGCAAATTTATGATCTTACTTTATAATATAATAGTACCAACATTGGTCCCTAAAATTCGAGCTATAGTACTCATTGAAATTATATCGTCACTCTTTTTTTAAGTACCTTAATACATAAATTAGATATACTTGATTTAGAACCTATTTTAACAATACTTTCTTTTCTTCGTGCAGTTGTTAGTTCTAGTAAACGTCAAATACTGTTTTCGATTATTTCATGGTTCGTGATTGAAACACGTGATTAAAAAGAAAAAATTCCTATTATATTTTTTCATTTATTCAAATGCAATTTAGTAGAACAAATTCTTAATTCATCATGATATAATTTGTATTTAAACAATTTTTATGCACATTGTAACTTTAATCATTCTTTTTTATAAAAATAGAAAAATTTAATTTAGTACAAAACTACAATATCACAATTCATAAGTTGCGTTGATTCTTTTTTATTTTAAAATTGGCTAATTTATACATAATATAATATATGAAAATTCAACCGAGCGACGTTAGGAGCGAGGTATTTTTTGCTAGTTAAAAAATTTATATTCAAAAATAAATTATGTTTTGGAATCAAAAATAATGTTGAAGCTGCTAAGATTAGATGGCAGGTGCAAGCTATTAACAGAGTAAAATAGAGTAAAATTCCTTTCCTTGCCATTAACAGAACCATGGATGCTGTAATGGTTCCCACACAGCATGAAAGATTTCACTGAAATATTTCGAATTATTCCACTGGAATATTTTAATGGAACCTTCCATGCAGATTATTGGAAGTCTCCACGGAATATTTCAAAATATTTCACTGGAATCTTCCATTGAAAGCTTCCAGGAATATTTCAGGAATATTTCAAAGAAATGTTCAAAAACTTTTTCGAAATATTCCATGAAATATTCACGGAAGATTTCTAAAACATTTCATGAAATATTCCATGTAATGTTTATGAAATATTCCAGTGAAATATTTCATGGAAGATTTCAGGAAGATTCCATAAACATTTCGCTGAAAGATTCCGATAAACTTTCAAATCGTACAGCGGAATATTACATAAAACTTCCAGAAATATTCCACGAAATATTTCACAGAAAGATTTAAGTAATCTTCCAGTGGAATATTGCATGAAAGATTCTAGACTGATTCCATGAAGTTTTCGTTGGAAGGTTGCGCGGAACGTTACGGGAGGTTTTCAGTGACGCCGATAGAGGGATGTTCGTTAAATGGGAGTTTTATCCCCAAGCGGTTGGAAGATACCTCACTTACTATATAAGCGAAAGGGTATCGGCGCTTTGATGTGTACAGTCGAAGCGAATATGTAAATGCGATTTTATAACTAAATGTTTATGTATGCGTATATGTATTGATGTATAAGTTTAATGTGTTATTATATAATATATATACTACCCCCTCAGAGCATTTCACATCTTTCAGAAATCTCCCAAGAACATTTTATGAAAGATGAGAGATTACCCAAACCTTCCATTGAAATATTCTTGAAATCTCTCAAAAATGTTCCATGGAATATTCCAATGTAGGAAGAATCAAGGACATACGAATATTAAAGGAATATTCCATGGAAGATTCCTGAAATATTCCAAATCTTTTGTGCCAATATTCTGCGAATCTTCCATAAATATTCCACGGAATATTTTACGATAGATTTCTAAAATCTTCCAGAAATATTTCATGGAATATTTCATAAAAGATTCCTTAAATTTTTCGTGCATATTCCATGAAAGGTTCATGAAATGTTTCAAATCTTCCGTTCTAATATTCTGGAAATCTTCCATGAATGTTCCAACGGAATATTTCATGAAATATTCCTGCAAGATTCCTGAAATATTTCAATGAAAGATCTGAGATGTCCTAAATCTTCCAATGAAATATTCTTGGAATCTTCCAACAATATTCCATGGAATATTCCAATGTAGGAAGAATTAAGGACATACGAATATTACAGGAATATTCCATAGAAGATTCCTAAAATATTTCAAATCTTCCGTGCCAATATTCCAGGAAGCTTCCATAAATATTCCATGCTGTGTGGGTTATATCGAGGAGATGTAAATATTGGAATATTGGAATAACAAACACTCGTCAAGAAATTTAAAGTATAAATTCTTCCTTGTTTAGTCAAATTTGTATCCAGTAAAAATTTATATCCTTCCGGATGCAAGATAGGATATTTAAACAAAAGCATACTGGAACGAGTCCATTCATTTACTCAGTAGTTAATTAACAAGAATTCCTGTAGAGAGAAACGAGGTGCATGCCTTGCTTCAACTGTTTACAAACGAAGAAGCTGTACTTGTTTCACAGTTTATCAACTCCTTGACTAATTTATAATTGTAAGTATGAAATTTCATACCAATAGCTTTTATGGATTCACAATAAATAAATAAAAATAAAAATTCAATAAGTAAGAAATTAATTTCAAATTTGATTAGAGACGATGGGTTAATAAAATTATGGAATCATAAAAAGCTTTGATTACGTAAACAAGTATTCATAGAAAACACACACTATGTCATGTTAATTGTATGTAATCTAATATAATTACACAGGCCCACAAAATGAAAAAAAATGTCTGAACTTTTGACCGGACATACATATTCCCATGTATTTTTCGACGCTGAATCCGAATCTGTAATAAAAATATAGAGTTTTCCTACCTTTTCTCAGAGTTTTATTGAAAAAACCTCATTTTTTACGGTTTTTTTGCGGTTTTTCGAGTCTAGAAAAAACAAATCATGAGATACGGTTAATTGGACTTCAAAATCGAATTCTACGGGAAAAAATACACGGGAAACCATACCTTCAAATTTTTTTAACGCGATTCTAGTCCTCTGTATGGGGCTGAAAAGATGAGGAAATCGGTAAAAGTCGAAATTTTGCCTAAAATGGATTTAAACAATATTAAAATTTAATCATGCGTCTTTTGAAAAGTCGATAAACATTGGAAATACTATCCTGGGGGTTTTTCAGATTGCTGATCATGAATTTGAAGTCAGATTGTGTAAAAACTACTTCTAGAGGGCGGTGACAAGAACTGTATATGGTAAATTTATCGAAATATGTTGACAAAGGGTACTAAAGTATGTGCATATCGTAATCGAGAAGAGCGCTTTAGAAATTATTTCAAGAATGATTCTAATATGGTTTATTGCACGGACGTGAAAGGTCTTATTGATGAATTGAAACCCAACATATACAAACCTGAAAATTGGCGACTATTCATTGATTCATCAAAGCGCAGCCTTAAAGCAGTACTCCTCAATATCACAAATAAATATGCTCCTATACCATTAGCACATTCAACAGTACTTAAAGAAGAGTATTCCAATCTTGAACTACTTTTAACGAAAATAAAATATAGAGAACATAAATGGCAAATATGTGGCGATTTAAAGATTTTATCTATGATACTTGGACAACAATCTGGATTTACGAAGTACCCATGTTATTTATGCATGTTTGATAGCAGAGATAGAGAAAAACACTATAAAAAGAAAATTTGGCCATCAAGAGAATCGTTTGAACCTGGAAAACAGAATGTTATAAAAGATCCACTCGTTAATCCTTCGAAAATTTTGATACCGCCTCTGCATATAAAGCTTGGATTGATAAAGCAATTAGCTAAAGCTTTGGACAAGGACGGTCAATGCTTCCAATATATAAGCAAAGTATTTCCCCATAAATCTGATGCTAAATTAAATGAAGGTATTTTTGATGGTCCTGAATTCCGAACTTTATTTAGAGACGAAAACTTTGAACAAAGCATGACTGATGTTGAAAAGGCAGCATGGTTAAGTTTTAAAGAGGTATCGACGAAATTTTTGGGTAATGCCAAAGACACGAATTATAAAGCTATTGTGAAAAGAATGGTACGTAATTTTGAAAAATTGGGTTGTCTAATGAACTTAAAACTTCATTTTCTTGATTCACACGTTGATCAGTTTCCTGAAAATAACGGAGACTTTAGTGAAGAGTATGGTGAACGATTTGACCAAGATTTAAAGGAGTTTGAACGTAGATTTCAAGGAAACTGGGGTATCAACATGTTAGCAGATTACTGCTGGATGATAAAAAGAGAAACAGCTGCGAAAAAAGGACAAAAACGTGTCAGAAATCCACTACATCGGTCATTCGAAGAGAAACGTGTACGTAAGCGTAAGCTAATTTAAAAAAAACATCGGAAGAGAGAGAAAGAGAGAGAGAGAGAGACAAACATAGACAAAATGTTAAGTTTAACGTACACAATAGGCTAACAAGGAGAGTGCATTGCATTTGGGTCTTGGATTTTCTTCTAGCTTTGGGATCTTTTTTCTTACATAAAATCATGAAAAAAGCCGCGTCCATTCGGTCCAACGCTCGATTTTTTCCGAGTTATGAGCAGTTTTGTCTGTTTTGTTGAAAAAATTGCATCTGCTTTATAATTTTACAGTTTTCGAACTACTTATTTTAGAAGGTTTTTACTGATTGCATATTAAAGTTGAGATTAAAACCTTTCGATTAAGAAAAAAACGTGTCCAAAAAGCTCAAGTTGTTGAAAAGTTATGGGCGAATAAAAATAGCACAAATATTTAGCTAAAAAATGCATAGAAAATAAATGCAACATTTTAGTCAGAAATCCATTTCAATTTTCATCCCTTCATAAATTTTTTACAACTTGAGCTTTTTGAACGCGTTTTTTTTTTAATCGAAAGGTTTTAATCTCAGCTTTAATATGCAATCAGTAAAAACCTTCTAGAATAAGTAGTTCGAAAATTGTAAAATTATAAAGCAGATGCAATTTTTTCAACAAAACAGACAAAACTGCTCATAACTCGGAAAAAATCGAGCGTTGGACCGAATGGACGCGGCTTTTTTCATGATTTTATGTAAG
Source organism: Anastatus disparis (assembly GCA_017163975.1). Taxonomy (NCBI): domain Eukaryota; kingdom Metazoa; phylum Arthropoda; class Insecta; order Hymenoptera; family Eupelmidae; genus Anastatus; species Anastatus disparis. The sequence goes on along the minus strand of JAFFSR010000320.1, from coordinate 1,086,918 downwards.
AAAAAAGATCCCAAAGCTAGAAGAAAATCCAAGACCCAAATGCAATGCACTCTCCTTGTAAGTTAATATCTTGAATTTACAGTCAATGCTGTGAAAGACTCTAAAATTAGTATTTCAGACGTAAAATTTTTAAAAAATCGATAAATTTACCATATACAGTTCTTGTCACCGCCCTCTAGAAGTAGTTTTTACACAATCTGACTTCAAATTCATGATCAGCAATCTGAAAAACCCCCAGGATAGTATTTCCAATGTTTATCGACTCTTCAAAAGACGCATGATTAAATTTTAATATTGTTTAAATCCATTTTAGGCAAAATTTCGACTTTTACCGATTTCCTCATCTTTTCAGCCCCATACAGAGGACTAGAATCGCGTTAAAAAAATTTGAAGGTATGGTTTCCCGTGTATTTTTTCCCGTAGAATTCGATTTTGAAGTCCAATTAACCGTATCTCATGATTTGTTTTTTCTAGACTCGAAAAACCGCAAAAAAACCGTAAAAAATGAGGTTTTTTCAATAAAACTCTGAGAAAAGGTAGGAAAACCCTATATTTTTATTACAGATTCGGATTCAGCGTCGAAAAATACATGGGAATATGTATGTCCGGTCAAAAGTTCAGACATTTTTTTTCATTTTGTGGGCCTGTGTTATTATTCAAAAATATGACAAATTTAATCAAACATTCTCAAGTGTTATAAAGCATAAGACTTGTAGATCATGTCTTTTTTTTAATTAAATCACGTCTAAAAGTATAATATTTGTAATAATTAAAAAATTAATATTCAAAAAAAAATTATGTTTTGGAATCATATTTAATGTTGAAGCAGCTAAGATTAGATAGCAGGTGCAAGCTACCAACAGAGTAAAATAGAGTAAAATTCCTTTATTTGCCATTAAATCGTGACATAGAAAGTAACTCAATTTAGGTCCCCGCATCTCAAGGGAAACCAAGTCTGACTCTCGCCCCGCGCTAGAAAACACGCGGTCAAACTCGACGACCATCCACTAAGCGTGACACTGCGTAAAGAAATTTACGCGTGTGCGGCGGCGATTAATGAATTATTAATTTAATCCATTTCTCGACGTTACACCATTATAATAATTACAAAAAACATTTGAATCAATTTTTTTTTTTTTCGGGAAAGTGAAAATTCTATATCAATTAAAAAAAAATAAATATAATTTAACAGGAGGTCACGTATTTCTGTCCTTTTCTAATCAAAGAATTGAGTTTTTTACAGAAACTAATAACTTTAGCAAAAATGAAGAGAAAGCCGCATCTCGTATCAAAAAAGCAATATTTTCTTTGATAAGAAAAAATTAATTTTATTGCTTCGTTTTCAAGAAAACCTTGAAAAACTTGAATCATAGAGGTTAGGGTACAATTTGGTTTTCCAAGATTTTCTTGAGAATGAAGCAATAAAATTAATTCTTTCTTATCATAGAAAATATTGCTTTTTTTGATACAAGATGCGGCTTCCTCTTAATTTTTCGCTAAAGTTATTAGTTTTTGAAAAAAAATAATTTCTTTGATTAGAAAAGGACAGAGATACGTGACCTCCTCTTAAAGTCGTTTTCATTTCAAACGCGCGTTGATCAAATTCGCAATGTTTCGTAAAGTTTTATTTTTCCAAAATCAAATTATCGACATTATAAATTTCTATATATTCTATATATTCTAAGATGTTTATCAACATTTCATGTTAAATTTTTATTCAATAAATGAAAAATAATGTTATCATGCTTCTATACATAAGTTTAGAAAATGCTAGTTTTTGAGAGGCTAAAAGAATAAAGCTATTTAAAATGTAGTGAAAATTTTTTATAATGTTTGTAAGAAGTTGAATTATAATGTTTATAAATCAAATTTGTTGTTTTGAAAATAAAAATTGATGATATTTAATAAAAAATCGCTGCCAAGTGCTTCGGCACAATGCTTTCTCATAGAGCTCATTGAGTTAAAATAATTTGATTTTATTTTTTTAAATGTGATTTCAATGTAAAGAACATAATTTCTATTCGAGAAAAATTAGTGAGTGTAAGAGAGGGATAAGGAAATAGGAAGAGAAAGTCAGAGATGGATAAAAATAGGGTAAAAATGAGGATCAATCTAAGATTGAAAGACAGAAAGGAAGTGAGGACGTAAGAAAAGAGTTAGTGAAAGTGTTAAATCAGGAATCAAAAGAAGTGATCAAAGAGCTACGCTAAGGGTAGTATATTATGCTACGTGGGGTAAATAAGGCATTCTAGGCCAGCATGGATTTAGCTCTCGAGCCGAAGGCGAGAGAACTAAAATGCCGGCCTAAAGTGTCGCATTTTTATCCCAAGTAGCATATACGATTTTTTCCCATGCCCGGCTAAAACACGTACAACTTAAAGTTCGTGATGATTTATTTATCGAATAAAAAATTATCGTGAAGAATCATCTAATACTCTCTACTGAGCATTCACACTTTCTGTCTGCCCCACTGCCACTTATGATGATTCATTTAAATAATCCATAAATATATCATTCTCATTATAATACACTACAGACTATAATTTATGAAAATAAATCTAATTATACAGCACAATTAACCGTTTATTTTATATTTTAGTTCTTAAAAAAAATATTGTTTGTACATTATTTTATAACATATATCAGACAAAGAGAATCGATGATGCATGTGACTGGTTAACGAAAAAGGATTAAATATAGCAACGAATATAGACTGCGTCTATCTTCTTTGACTATACTATGCATATGAAAGAGAGAGGAAGTTCACGTTCATAACTTGTAACGGGTGAATGGAAAAAGATAAACGTATATCTCCTCTACTCTCAACACATACAAACGAGACTTGCGAACACAGTAGAATATGGGTCTGCGTTGGCGCGAAGCTTACTGCGCTACTGGAGTGAGCATATTCGCCAGCGGAGAACGGTATGTTTTGTCAATTTCAACGTACGCACATACAAGTTTATACTTATGGGACATTTCATAGGATTATATATATGTATGGGACATTTCATGTCAACTTGTACATACTCATAATCTCAGGCCTTTCTATATATATGAGACATTTCATGACAACTCTCACACACCTATTCGAGTTCCTTCAGGTTTACATATATAGGACGTTTCATGTCAATTTGCATTCATGCATACACGCTTTCATATGCATGGGATTCTTCATGTCAACTCATGCACGATCTTACAGACAGGTTTTTGCATATATATATGGTCGATTTCATATCAACTTGCTCGAGTTCACCCGCAATTTTTTTGTATATATATATATATATATATATATATGGGACATTTCATGTCAACTCGCACGTACTCGGAAGCACAGGTTTTTCTATATATATGGGACATTTCATGACAACTTGTACACACCTATCTAAGTACCCTTAGGTTTTCATATATGAGACGTTTCATGTCAATTTACATGCATGCACACACGCGTTTGTGTACATGGAACTTTTCATGTAAACTTGCAAGCATGATATAAACATATATATATATATATATATATATATATATATATATATATATATAAATATATGTTCCATATAAACTTGGATAAACCTGTGTGTGTATGTGCGATTCTACATGAAATGTCGCTTATGTATACATATATATATATATATATATATATATATATATATACATAAGGGACATTTCATGTAGAATCGCATGTACACACACAGGTTTATTCAAGTTTATATGGAACATTTAATTTCAACTCATTAGCGCTCGCATACGCTCACACATACAAACACATATTTAATTATATATATATATATATGTATATATATATATATATATATATATATATATATATATATATATATATATAGATACATACTTAACCTTTTCGACGTAGACAATCGTTAAATAATAGTTATTTACTATGCTGTGGTACCCACGATCGCCGTCTTCGGAGACCTAGGTGTTAATGACAACTTAAACATCATCTACAGCAAAAACTTTCGAAATTCTACTTATAGTTTAATAACTACTTTAAAGTTATTGCAAATGTTATCTAGCCAAACATGGATGTTCCGAGTAAGATAAACATTGTCTACAAGAATATCTTATTAAATTTAGCCATTATTCATTAATAACATGTACATTTCTTGAGATGACATCTCACAATATCCAGGTGATTCTGGATATCTGGAAGTCGTCTATATGAATGAATTTTAAAATTTTTCATACCGGTTATGAAGTTTACATGATTAACAGGGACTACGTCAAATGAAACTTGGAGATTCTTTTAGATTTAGATTCTCAGGTTGTTTGATTAGGTCGGAGAATACTTGGTACTCAAAAGATTTTAAAAGAACAATTGTTTAAGATTCATGCAACTTCCACGAAATATGTTGATTTACTCATAGTCGATACCCATACATAAGAATAATTCATGCAAATCATGTTACATATAAATTTGCGGTAGTATCCCTACTAATTTATGAATTTTTCTTTCAAATAATGCCAGCGAAATTTAACTTCGAGAAAGCATATTACTATCGTAATTAGTAAATAATTTTAACTTTTTTTCATTAAACATCATTCCGATATACAGGTCATAAGCGTAATTATTTGAAAAATTTGAGAATTTATGAATCTTAGCAATTATTTACTTACCACGAAAGTTAAGAAATCATATTAGTAATTCATTTTATTTGAATTAAATCATTTAAAATCTATAAACAGTACCGGGCAATAATTCTGAGCAAGTTATCAAATTTTTGCTCCGACTTTGAAAAAGCGTATCTTCTTCAATTTTTATCCTAGAAAAAATTCAGAAAAAGCATTTTAAAGTATTCGTTAAATGCTTTCTTTTTAGCTTACTTTCATTTTTTTAACGATATTTAAAAAAAAAATTAATCACTTCGGCAATTTTGAAATTTTTTTCATTTTTGCATTATTCTTCAATCAGCTGTAGTTTTTTAAATAATTAAGCTAGAAAAAATTTAAAAAAAGATTTGGGAAGGGCTCTAAAAATGCAATTTGCAGCTATTTTTATAAAAATTTTTTAATTATTTTTTGTCAAGTATTAAGCATATAAAGTTATCGATCTAATACTTTTGCAGTTGTAAAAAATACTTGAATAGTAAGTAGAAAATAATCGCTGGTGAAGTAGTGATTTAATTTTAGTAGGAAATTATAACCATTCATTATTTATAATAAAACATAATAAAGTATGAAACAACAAAAAGATTTATTTTGCAAAAATTATATCATAGAAATCAAAAGTTTTGCACAAGCGATTATTTTAAAGGTATTAGATCGATAACTTTATATGCTTAAAACTTGACAAAAAGTAATTAAAAAATTTTCGTAAAAATAACTGCAAATAGCATTTTTAGAACCCTTTTCAAATCTTTTTTCAAATTTTTTCTAGCTCAATTATTTAAAAAACTACTGCTGATTGAAGAAAAATGCAAAAATGAATAAAATTTCAAAATTGCCAAAGCGATTATTTATTTTTTAAATATCATTAAAAAAATGTAAGTAAACTAAAAAGAAAGCATTAAACGAATACTTTAAAATGCTTTTTTTTAATTTTTTCTAGGATGAAAATTGACGAAGATACGCTTTTTCAAAGTCGGAGCAAAAATTTGATAACCTGTTCAGAATTATTGCCCGGTACTGTAAGTCAAATTCTAAAGATAAAGAAATCCTGAATTGGTTATGCATTCACATATAATTTTCATTCAATCTTTGAAATTTTTGTTTATTTAACCGAACAATAAACATTCTTGCTATTTACATGAAATCATGAAACTTTTATATTTTACAAAAATAAAAAATAATTTATTTAAACATTATTTATTATTAGACATAAATCTTTGAAATCATTAGAGATATCTAATACTATTACAAAATTATAGAAAATAAAGTATAACGGTATTCTACCGTGTTTGAATCTTGCGCGCTTAGGTATTGAAATAGGATAAACGCTCGGTCATATATCTCGTCTAAGATGAGTAAGGAAGTGCGTATCTTGACGATTGGCACGCGAGAGAGAAGCTCGCCGGCCGCGAGGCGCTTCAGAGAGTTTCCGGCTACCGTCGCGTTAGCACGAAACCTTAGCTACGCTGTGCTTATTAGAGAATTTCGCCACGTGGTCATATAATACGGTAGACTAACTAGGAGAGTATCAGACCTCCGGATCACGGATTTTGCTTAAACGTTGGGATAAGTTTTCAGATGTCAAAATATGAAAGAAAACAAAATTTTAGACCCCAACGCTTAATATTTCCCTAGTTACAGGCAATTAAAGAAAATCACTAAAAAAGTTACTAGATTTTCAAACGCATATAGTTCCTTAGCATTGATAGCTAGCAGCTTGAAACTTTTTTTAAATAAAAGCTGAGCTCAAATCCTTTCGAAATAGTAGTTATAGCATGTCAAATTATTATTTTTTCCCAAAGTTATAGCGTAATAAACATTAGACCCATTTTCAGCTTTTGTTATTAATTAATGTTTTAAAAAGAAAAATCAGGTCCAATGTTTATCACGTTATAACTTTGGGAAAAAATAATATTTTGACATGCTATAACTACTATTTCGAAAGGATTTGAGCTCAGCTTTCATTTAAAAAAAGTTTCAAACTGCTAGCTATCAATGCTAAGGAACTATATGCGTTTGAAAATCTAGTAACTTTTTTAGTGATTTTCTTTAATTGCCTGTAACTAGGGAAATATTGAGCGTTGGGATCTAAAATTCTGTTTCCTTCCATATTTTGACATATGAAAACTTATCCCAAAGTTTGAGCAAAATCCGTGATCCGGAGGTCTGATACTCTCCTAGTAAGTTCGCATTTGATAGAGCGAGACATTGTCTTGATTAAAAGTCGTTAGTTTATACCGACTTGCGTATTATATTATATTTGCAAGTTGCCACTCTCAGAAATTCTTTCTGTAGAGTTTTGCTTGACCGCTTTTCGCGCGTCTTAGCGGTCAGCCATTAAGTGCCAGCAAATACGTTGATCGGCGTGTATAGGATTTCACCGATCTACGTCCAGGCAGAGCTCAGCGGAATTCAAGGATCGGGAAAAGACGTCTTCCACCGACCTAGTCTAGAGCATCTACGTATTGGTTACGTGCAGGGGAAAAGCTACAGTAACGGGCGAGCGGCGTCTACGTGCACGTAGGTAATTAGTGTAAGCTGGTCAGTGCGTTATTGTAAGTATAATTATACTGTGCGATATTCAAGTATCTCTTCCTAAGTTAATCCTAATATAAATAAGGAGAACTGGGCTAGCGGCATCGCGTCTCTCGATCAGGTAAGAGAGAGAGAGAGAGAGAGACGCGCAGCGACGAGCTGATGGAAAAATGCTCTGTCGCACATCAATCTAACATACTAACTAGCTTCACCGGAGTCTGTTGCTGGTTTATCATAGTTAATGTAAATTCTAGCAGCTCCGTATTCTAACGAAAATACATAGACTTAGTTAAAGTTAAATTGGAATTAAAAAAATCTGATTTCTTTTGTAACGTGTAGTAAATTACCGTTACAAAAGATATATTTTAAGAGGAAGGATCATATTTCTGTCCTTTGCTAATAAGAAAATTGGTTTTTTGAATGAAAAAAATAAGTTAAAATGAGGTAATATATTAACTATAAATAAGATTTACAAAATTAGACACATTTACGCATATTGTGTATGGACTATGGATACATCGTATATAAATTATGTGGGCTCATATAAATACACAGGTTCTCTATAGCTTTTTATGCACGACTTATGAATTTTTTCCATACGATGTGACTTTATGTAAAGCAATCAAACAATTTTTTTTATGTCATTTATTTTAATCATTTATTTACTTAATGCTGGTTAAAATTTACAATATTATATGTAGCGATAACTCAGCCAATGTACATTTTTGGATAATTTTTAATATCATGATTGCTTATTTAACACAAGAGTTTAAATAGTAACTTTTCAAGTGGTGATTACTCAGCCAATGTAAGTTTTCAGATATTTAATAATATCACGATTATTTTTTAATATGAAACATTTAAAAAGAATTTATTAAGTGGCGATTACTCAGCCAATGTGAGCTTTCATATATTTAATAATATCGCGATTATTTTCTAATATGAAACATACTACTGTTGATACCTAATCTATATTCAAAAGCATCTACGTTGAATTTTACTTCAGATAAATATATATTTCTATTTTCATTAGTTTAATACACACATTAACACTGTGCTTTATATCTTAATTTACTTATTGTTTGTTCGTTTACTAGAGTATTCATAACTTTGAACAAATATTGACTAATTAAGTATTTTTTGTGTCTTTGTTTTTAACGGAATGTCGGAGTTGTTGAAATCGATTTTTGCTTTTTTTATTTTATTAATATTTTTTTAAATTAATTATCTAAACAAGAATACTGATTTGTGCGCACTAAAACTATGTTGATACTATTCGAATAAAAATTAGATATCAATATCTTGATAAGCCTAACCTTAAAATATTATAGATAGAAAGTTTGCTTATAACTTTTTATTTATAGTGTTTCGGTGTATTCCTTGTCCACACTTGGGATTGATATTACGAATTTACTGACTGTAGCGAAAGAACATGATTTGACGCACCGTTTATTAATAAGCTTTAAATAAAAATATTATCAAGAGGCGGGGGATGGAGGAACTCCGACATACTGTTAATGATGCATTTCATTAATTTTACATTAAAATTTTTTAATGTCTGAAAACCATAAAAACGTCATTGTAAAAATTTTTGAAAGCTGTTCCTACGGATTATAGACAATGTCAGGTATAGCTGAGCATTGTAGGATACCCCGTATGAAAAAATATATAAACCTACTATGGTTATAAAAAATTTCAAATTTTTTTTCGAGATTGACGTTAAGAGGCGATCGGAACCATTTGCCGCTTGGTGGTGCTGCAGGTGAGAGAAGAATATAAAATTTTTTATACATGGATTTACAATTTATTAAGACAATAATATACTTCTAATGTTGTCAATAACTCTTGTCATATATATGTAGAATAATTATAAATGCTAATCTTATTTGAAAAGTTTAAGATATTTTAATAAAGCGAAAAATGCGGCGCGTAATAGAGTCGATGTAAACATGTGTATTTTTCTTTGGTGCGACAGACAAAGTAATACTAAAAAATGATGAATACATATGCTCACGCTGACTCTATCTCACGCTGTATTTTTTGCTTTACAACAATATTTTAAACTTTTCAAACAAGATTAGCATCAATAACACAGCCACACAAAAAAAAAATGTCTAAACCCACGGACCAGACCATGTATACCTTATGATTTTGAGGTCGCTGATTCCGAATCCGTGGTCCATTTGACCCCATCACCTCAGGGTCAAGGTCAGGTCAAGGTCAAATTTACAAAATTAACGACAACCAAGGTTTAACAGTATACATATATGTTTTTGAGGTCGCTGATTCCGAATTCGTGGTCCATTTGACCCCATCACCTCAGGGTCAAGGTCAGGTCAAGGTCAAATTTACAAAATTAACGGCAACCAAGGTTTAACAGTATACATATATGTTTTTGAGGTCGCTGATTCCGAATCCGTGGTCCATTTGACCCCATCACCTCAGGGTCAAGGTCAAGTCAAGGTCAAATTTACAAAATTAACGGCAACCAAGGTTTAACAGTATACATATATATTTTTGAGGTCGGTAATTCCGAATCCGTGGTCCATTTGACCCCATCACCTTAGGGTCAAGGTCAGGTCAAGGTCAAATTTCCAAAATTAACGGCAACCAAGGTTTAACAGTATACATATATGTTTTTGGGGTCGCCGAATCCGAATCCGTGGTCCGTTTGACTCCATCACCTCATAGTGAAGGTTATTTGAAGGTAAAATCGACAAAATTCTTGTAAAACAAACCAAACTTCATGCCATTTATTTTTTCTTACTATACCTTACACGTTTCTCATCAAATGATCGGTGCAAAGGTTTCCTTTTACGTTTTTTCCCAGTAGTTTTACAATCTCTTTTCAACATCCAGCAGGAGTCGGCCAGCATACTAGCATCCCATCTACCTTGATAACGCTTCTCCATTACTTTAATGTCTTGGTGAAAACGCTCTCCCTGTTCTTCGCTATAATCGCCACAGTTTTCAGGAAAACTATCCAAGTGATTGTGCAGAAAATGTTGTTTGTAATTCATTAGGCAACCCATATTCCCATAGTTCTCAACCATTTTAGATACAATTACTTTGTAATTTGGGCTTCTGCGATTACCCAAAAAGTTTTTAGTAACTTCCTTAAAGCTAAGCCATGCAGCTTTCTCAATGTTTGTCATGGGACTAATGAACTGGTCATCAGCCATCATTTTTCTAATTTCAGGACCATCAAAAATACCTTCCTTCAATTTTGCATCTGATTTACTTGGAAATTTACTTTCCAAGTATTTGAAGCACTGGCCATCTTTATCTAAAGCTTTAACGAATTGTTTCATCACACCAAGTTTTATGTGTAATGGAGGAATGAGAACTCTTTTCGGATCAACCAATGGAGTAGCTATAACGTTACTCTTTCCGACTTCGAGAGATTTTCTTTCAGGCCATTTATGATTTGTATAGTGCTTTGCACGGTCTCTACTATCCCATAAGCACAAGAAACATGGCGTCTTTGTAAATCCAGACTGCTGTCCTAACAATATTCTAGAAACTTTCAAATCACTACATATCCGCCATTTATGCTTATCATACTGAATATTTTGTATTATAATTTTGAGATTATCGTATGTTTCCTTCATTGTAGTGGAGTGCGCTATAGGAACTGAGGCATAGTGGTTGCTATTGTGTAGTAATACGGCTTTTAAACTTCTTTTTGATGAATCTATGAACAATCTCCATTCTTCGTCTTTATACACATTAGGTTTAATTTCATTCATTAAACCTTTTACGTCTTTACAATATACTATTTTATCACCATTATGATTTATTTCTTCAAAGTATGGTTCGAAACTTTTGCTTCTTGTTCTGTAAAAAGATACTTTAGTAGATTTTGCCAACTGATTCATGCCTTTTAAAGCTGAAGCTAAATGTTCTGCTCCATCTTTAGGTAAGTTAAGCTCTCTAACTAGGTCGTTTAGTTTATCTTGAGTCCATAACTTTACGCTTTTGTCTTTTTGGCCCGCTGGAAGGAAAATATCGTCATCGTCATCATCATCATCATCTGCCGTTTCTTCATTACTATCACTTTCATAGGACTCGCTACATTGAGTAAAGGTAATTTCAAGGTGAAATGTACTAGATTCATGCAAAACAAACCTAAACCACGGTATCTGCGAATTTTAGTACAATATTGATTAATTTCATTTTAATACAAGGCTACTTTGAAGAACAAAAGATCGTATTTAATTTTCTCTTATTTGTGAGATCATACATTATACAATTTCAAATTGCATAAGAGTGTTCTGTGATATACGTGAAGAATTGTGTAGAAAGTAAGCATGCATTTTCTTATTGTACAAATGTACGGTTAAATGAATAAGAAAAAATTAAACATGAATTTTTTTCGTCAACGTAGCCTTAACCTGCTTCCTCGACAAAAACTGTGACGGTGACACTGCCCCAAACGGGGATGTGTGGAATGATCCGCTCATAAGTTTTTCGGGGTAACGATGCCAGTGGAAGCGCACTGCCTCGCAGGGGGACGTTAGGGTGTGAGGATGAAGCTGTAGTGTGTCCGACGATGAGTTGACACTGTCCTCGTCAAAGTCGGAAAGCTCTTATACTTAGCCCCAGAGAGGTATAAGAGTTATCACCTCCGGGACAGTATACTCACCTGCGATCGGACCAGGATCCCTAACGTGCGGGGTTATACTGAAAATCATGGAAAATTTACCTTCTACATCTCAAGGGCATATTTGCACAAAAAATTCTAATCTTTTTTGTTTTGTCTGCGGAGTATTCACTCCGCAAAAATCTCGAAGACATTTCAATGAGAATCTTAGAAAAATTTACAAAACTTGCTTCAAATTAGAAACTGATGTAGTTATAGAAAAGTGGTCTCCATGTAGTATCTGCGAACAATGTCGTCAAATGCTTTGTAAGTGGAATAAAACAAAAGAAAATGACAAAGTTAAATTTAATAGCCCAATGGAATGGTATCAACCAGATAGAAGAGAGGATTGTTACTTCTGTAATACCAAAATTATTGGAATTAATAGTAAAATTAAAGCAACAGTGAATTATGCTGATGTTATTTCTGTAAAAAGACCTATCGAAAAATCGGGAAGCGATGAAGAGCTCGATCTTCTTCAGAGGGTATCTATTAAATCAGATACCAACGATGAAAAAAATGATGAAGAAGATAACGAAGTCAGTGGCGGCATTGATGGGGGTGGAATTGATAATAATGACTTAAAAGATGAATCGTATGAAAGCTATAGTGATGAAGAAATTGAAAATGATAATGATGATGATGACGATGACGATATTTTCCTTCCAGCGGGCCAAAAAGACAAAAGCGTAAAGTTATGGACTCAAGATAAACTAAACGACCTAGTTAGAGAGCTTAACTTACCTAAAGATGGAGCAGAACATTTAGCTTCAGCTTTAAAAGGCATGAATCAGTTGGCAAAATCTACTAAAGTATCTTTTTACAGAACAAGAAGCAAAAGTTTCGAACCATACTTTGAAGAAATAAATCATAATGGTGATAAAATAGTATATTGTAAAGACGTAAAAGGTTTAATGAATGAAATTAAACCTAATGTGTATAAAGACGAAGAATGGAGATTGTTCATAGATTCATCAAAAAGAAGTTTAAAAGCCGTATTACTACACAATAGCAACCACTATGCCTCAGTTCCTATAGCGCACTCCACTACAATGAAGGAAACATACGATAATCTCAAAATTATAATACAAAATATTCAGTATGATAAGCATAAATGGCGGATATGTAGTGATTTGAAAGTTTCTAGAATATTGTTAGGACAGCAGTCTGGATTTACAAAGACGCCATGTTTCTTGTGCTTATGGGATAGTAGAGACCGTGCAAAGCACTATACAAATCATAAATGGCCTGAAAGAAAATCTCTCGAAGTCGGAAAGAGTAACGTTATAGCTACTCCATTGGTTGATCCGAAAAGAGTTCTCATTCCTCCATTACACATAAAACTTGGTGTGATGAAACAATTCGTTAAAGCTTTAGATAAAGATGGCCAGTGCTTCAAATACTTGGAAAGTAAATTTCCAAGTAAATCAGATGCAAAATTGAAGGAAGGTATTTTTGATGGTCCTGAAATTAGAAAAATGATGGCTGATGACCAGTTCATTAGTCCCATGACAAACATTGAGAAAGCTGCATGGCTTAGCTTTAAGGAAGTTACTAAAAACTTTTTGGGTAATCGCAGAAGCCCAAATTACAAAGTAATTGTATCTAAAATGGTTGAGAACTATGGGAATATGGGTTGCCTAATGAATTACAAACAACATTTTCTGCACAATCACTTGGATAGTTTTCCTGAAAACTGTGGCGATTATAGCGAAGAACAGGGAGAGCGTTTTCACCAAGACATTAAAGTAATGGAGAAGCGTTATCAAGGTAGATGGGATGCTAGTATGCTGGCCGACTCCTGCTGGATGTTGAAAAGAGATTGTAAAACTACTGGGAAAAAACGTAAAAGGAAACCTTTGCACCGATCATTTGATGAGAAACGTGTAAGGTATAGTAAGAAAAAATAAATGGTATGAAGTTTGGTTTGTTTTACAAGAATTTTGTCGATTTTACCTTCAAATAACCTTCACTATGAGGTGATGGAGTCAAACGGACCACGGATTCGAATTCGGCGACCCCAAAAACATATATGTATACTGTTAAACCTTGGTTGCCGTTAATTTTGGGAATTTGACCTTGACCTGACCTTGACCCTAAAGTGATGGGGTCAAATGGACCACGGATTCGGAATTACCGACCTCAAAAATATATATGTATACTGTTAAACCTTAGTTGCCGTTAATTTTGGAAATTTGACCTTGACCTGACCTTGACCCTGAGGTGATGGGGTCAAATGGACCACGGATTCGGAATCAGCGATCTCAAAAACATATATGTATACTGTTAAACCTTGGTTGCCGTTAATTTTGTAAATTTGGCTTTGACCTGACCTTGACCCTGAGGTGATGGGGTCAAATGGACCACGGATTCGGAATCAGCGATCTCAAGAACATATATGTATACTGTTAAACCTTGGTTGCCGTTAATTTTGTAAATTTGGCTTTGACCTGACCTTGACCCTGAGGTGATGGGGTCAAATGGACCACGGATTCGGAATCAGCGACCTCAAAAACATAAGGTTTATATGGTTTGGTCCGTGGGTTTTGACATTTTTTTTTTGTGTAACTGTGTAATTATTCTACATATATATGGCTAGAGTTATTGACAACATTAGAGGTATATTATTGTTTCAGTAAACTGTAAAACGCTGACTGAAAATTATTTAAAATTTTTTTCTTACCTGACCGCAGTGCCCCCATGCGGCAAATAGTCCCGACCGCCTCTTAAGATTAGCAGAAATAACCAGAATCTTAGATTTTATGCGAATTTCTTCATAATTAATAGACGATATGAAAAATTTCAAATATTCTTCCCCTGACTGACATTCAGATTTCCAGGAAGATTGATAGGCATCCACAAGAACAAATATGAATTTGATAAACAATAAGCAATGATACTACAGATGTCATCAAGGTGTCCAGAAACATCTGAATACCGTAAGACATCGACCACAGATACATCAATTTCAAAAATTAATGATGTGATATCTCTAAAATTGAGCTACGACAGCTACATACACTGCCGCTCATGTGAATTTGGGCACCTAAGAAAAAATTTGAAAAAATTAAGTTTTCTATCTCTGCGACAAATAATCGAATCTTAAAAATTCCAACTGTGTTTATCGACAAAGAATTTTCCATAAAAACTAAAGCTATTTTATGTCATTTTTTTTTATTAATTTTTAAATTTGTCCCATTTTGTCGAAAATTTTCGGAGATTAAAAATTGAAAATACAGATGTAAACTACAATACTCTACTTCAAAATGAGAGGTTAAAACTACTGTAAGTCTATTTTTAAAAGAGTTATACTCATTTACGTTAAAAAAATCCTTGTTTTTACAACAGCTGATATCTCGAAAAGGATGCTTAAAAAAAAGAACTTTAGAGAGAAAAAAGTGTTGTTTTTTAGTAAATAATCCGATCTTAAAGTTCAAATACGAAAAAAAAAATTTTATTTTTCTCATTTTCCCTATAGTTAAATATTTTTTATATTCCCAACTCTATTAATTGTGGTGTATCAATGATACGTCTATTTATAATTATAAGAAAAGAAAACAATATAATACAAATCAATAGCAGGAGAGTACTCAGGACTGAAAAACGCTCACGACTATATATATAACTGAGTATATTGCTTAATTAACATAAAATGTTCCATATATACATATAAACCTCTGTATATGCAAGCGAGTTGACAAGACATACATCAAAACCTGGGTGTATGCGCATGTATGTATGCGAGATAACATAAACTGTCCCAAAGATATATTAATATACATGTAAAAAATTGTCATAAAACGACCTACAAATATATATATATATATATATATATATATATATATATATATATACTGTGTGTGTGTGTGTGTGCGTGTGTGCGCGCATATGAATTGACATAAAATATAAATATCTGATGTATATGTATATACATACATTCATAAGCCTATGTGTGTGCGTGTATGCGCCTTGACAGGAACAGTCCCATATATATATAAAGAAAAATATATTAACTCAAGTACGTGTGTCATTCATGTATATTGACATGAAATGTCCCGTATACATAAACCTGTGTGTGGGCGCGCGCGTATGAATTAACATTAAATATCCCATGTATACGTTTACACAGATATACACACACACATATATATATATATATATATATATATATATATATATATATATATACTAGGGGGCATGCCCCCTGCGCGCAAGCGCGCCAACCCCTATCTTGCTTTTATAATTTAAAAAAAATATCCAAGAATTTGCAATTTTGAAAGAAATATGTAGAAATATAATTGTAATAATCTTACTATGATTCAGCTAAGTAGATACAGGCAGACAGTGAATAAGTACACTTAATTTAATATTTCAATTATAGAGATTTCATTAGATAATTTTATAATGAACTGAATATAGTGATAGTTTTATATTCGACAGTTTTATAATGAACTAAAAATGGAAGGCAGTAATAGATATTTGAAACATTTATGGATTAAGAATAAAAAGTTTGGAAAACTGCAATGTCGGTGTTTTTTTACAAAATTAAATAAAAATTTAATTCAATTTATAAAGACTATATTTAAGTGTTAGATATTGATTTTGACTTAACAAAATTTAAATCTTATCATTTGATTATTAAACTTTAATTTAGCTTTTTCAAAATGATATTTTCAACCCTATACTTTAAATAAAATTGTAAAATTGATAATTATTTATATGATTAAACTTCACGATGATTACAGGATAATTAGCTAATTGTAAAAATATATTGTAACCTATTTTTCATCTATTATAAATCTTAAACTTATATGTTATCATATATCGTTATATACAAAACTTAAAATTAGCTATTACCAAGTTGACTACAAGCTTGAAATCAGCTAATATTCAGTTATTCTCAAGCTCAAATATAGCTTAATTTAGTTATTTCTTAGCTAATTACATGCTTAAATCCAGCTAAATTTAACGCTGTAATATAGTTCTAAAAATGAGGGGCACATTATTAACGATAACAGCGATAACAGCGGTGATATACTTTCAATAATATAGAGAGAATATAATATAAATAGATCTAAAATGCAGCTAAAATTCAGTTAAAAACAAATCAATATTTACCTGAAATTGCCTAAAATTACTATAAGTTCTAGATAACTGTTAGCTAAATTTCAGCTAATTTCCAACTAAATTTTGTATGAATTTAGCTAATTTTAACATTAAATTTAGCTAACTTTTGATTAAAAGTAGCTAACTCTAATTCAATTTTATCTGACTTTAGCTAACTTTAAGCTAACTTTTAGCTACCTTTTAGATAATTTTTAACTAACTTTTAGCGAAATTTCAGTTAGATTCTAGCTAAATTCTAGCTAACCAAGGACAAATCGAATTCTTACACACAGCGGCAACGGCGACGGCGGAATCTGTTCATAATATAGAGAGATATAGCTAGCTTTTAGCTAAATTACAGCTAAATATATCTAAATTTTAGCCAATTTTCAGCTGATTTTCAGCTAACTTTTAGCTAACTTCTAACTAACTTATACGTAACTTTTTGCTGACTTTTAGCTTGCTTTCAGCTAAATTATTGCTAAATTCATCAAAATTTCAGCTGACTTTTAGCAGATTTTAGCTGAATTTTAGCTGAATTTTAGCTGAATTTCAGCTGAATTTTAGCTAAATTTAGGAGCCAAAAATAAGCGGCGTATTTCAGACGGCAACAGCGGCGCTATATTTTTAATAGTATAGAGATATATATATATATATATATATATATATAGGACGTTTTATGACAATTTTTTTCATGTATATTGATATTCATTAAGAAAGTTTTGAAATCAATTAAATAATCTTCTAACACTTCTGTATTTAATTCATTCTTTTTAAAATAATATTAAATTCATAAAAATATCATTACACAATCTTTTAATTTACGAATGTAACAAGATTTCTTCAAAGCTTTTGAATATTATGTCTGTTATTTTTTGTTTTAAGTCATTATTCAAACTGATGAATACTATTTTATTATATTATTATTACTTTTAAAAAAGTATATTTTAGGCGAGTTCAGTTATTAAACAGTATAGTATTCTTTAGAACATTTTTTCTAAATATTTCTTTTTTTTTACTACATACATCATATTTTTTTTTGAATTTCAGTTCTTGAGAGTACTGAAATGAATTGAGTAATTATTATTAAGTTTATACCTTTTACTATATTTATCTATAGTTTTTGCTTAAGAAAGTTTTGAAATCAATCAAACAATCGTCGAGTACTTCTGTATTCAATTCATTCTTTTCAATAATATAAAATTTATGAAATATTTACAGTTTCGGATAAAGAAAGTTTTGAAATCAATGAAGCAATCGTCGAGTACTTCTGTATTCAATTCTTACTATTTAATAATATAAAATCCATAAAATGTTCAATTTATATTCTCTTTAATAGACGATTATTTACATCCGATGGATAGTAGTTTTCTATATTTAAAGAATATTATTAAGAACATTAACATTCCGCTCATAATATTGTACAATATATTTTTACATCATGGTGCGTGTGATTTTTTTCTGTATTATATTGATAAAAAATATTTTATTTAATATTCAACGATAAAAAACAAAGATATATCCTAAAACAATAAACGAAATTCTATTTTGACCTCGAAAATTATTTTCTGTAATACATGCGATGTAATACGAAAAAAAATTCTTAGTTTTCTCTCACTTATCTTTACTATATAAATTTTTCAATTTTTAACTACACCATAAAATATTAAACCACGGGCCTGGCAAGTTCTTTTGTAGATATTTAGTAAAATTCAATATATTTTACAGCACTTGAAAATAAAAAGATAATGTGATGAGATAGAGAATGCATAATTTTATTTTATGAAAAGTATTACAATTAAAAAGGGTATCTTCCGTGAAAGTTTTAGAAAGGCATAAATAATTTTGAAGTTGATGGCAGCAAATTCTCAAATATAAGTTGTTAGAAGTTAATGGCTCTTCTGCCAAGTTTTTAGAAATAAAATTGCACAATTTTGGTCTTCAACCGTAGCATATTAAATAGAAAATTATTCCGAAACTTTGAAGTCAATCGTTTCGGAAATTGTTTATTAAGTAAATCTTTCATCAGGAATAAAATAAAAAAGATATTACTAAGATCAAGTATAGTTCATCAATGTTTAAGTAGTAATATTCTCTCATAAATGAAATAATAAGTTAATCTGATAAATCATTTTTTTTTTAATTTTGATGTGTACTATCATCGCTATCTTCATCTTAATAATCCTTTTTTTTCAAAAATTATTTGGCAAAGTTTTTCCAAAAATTCGTCTATTAAAGAGAATATAAATTGAACATTTTATGGATTTTATATTATTAAAAAGTAAAAATTGAATACAGAAGTACTCGACGATTGCTTCATTAATTTCAAAACTTTCTTTAGCCGAAACTGTAAATATTTCATAAATTCTATATTATTGAAAAGAATGAATTGAATACAGAAGTACTCGACGATTGCTTAATTGATTTCAAAACTTTCTTAAGCAAAAACTATAGATAAATCTAGTAAAAGGTATAAACTTAATAATAATTACTCAAGTCATTTCAGTACTCTCAAGAACTGAAATAAAAAAAAAATATGATGTATGTAGTAAAAAAAAGAAACATTTGAAAAAAATGTTCTAAAGAATACTATACTGTTTAATAACTAAACTCGCCTAAAATCTACTTTTTTTAAAGTAATAATAATATAATAAAATAGTATTCATCAGTTTGAATAATGACTTAAAACAAAAATTAACAGACATAATATTCAAAAGCTTTGAAGAAATCTTGTAACATTCGAAAATTAAAAGATAGTGGAATGCTATTTTTATGAATTTAATATTATTTTAAAAATGTTGATTAACAAACAAAAATGTAATTGTGAGTTGAAAGAGCGTCAGTTATGATTATGATTTGTGAATTTGAGGGCTCTAATGAAAAATTTTACAATTCCTTTTTAATTAAATGTACTAAGGAATTTTTATCATATATATGTATATAGAAAAACATATGTGGATGGGCACATACATACGCACACAGGTATATATATATATATATATATATATATATATGTAGGACGTTTTATGACAATTTTTCACATGTATATTAATATATCTTTGGGACAGTTTATGTTATCGCGCATACATACATGCACATACGCCCAGGTTTTGATGTATGTCATGTCAACTCGCTCGCATATACAGAGGTTTATATGTATATATGGAACATTTTATGTCAAGTAACCAATATACTCAGTTATATATATAGTCGTAAGCGTTTTTCAGGCCTGAGTACTCTCCTGCTAATAATTTGTATTATATTGTTTTCTTTTTTTATAATTATAAATAGACGTATCATTGATATACCACAATTAATAGAGTTGAAAATATAAAAAATATTTTACTATAGGGAAAATGAGAAAAATAAAATTTTTTTTTTCGTATTCAAACTTTAAGATCGGATTATTTACTAAAAAACAACACTTTTTTCTCTCTGGAGTTTTTTTTAAGCACCTTTTTCGAGATATCAGCTGTTGAAAAAACAAGGATTTTTTCAACGTAAATGAGTATAACTCTTTTAAAAATAAACTTACAGTAGTTTTTAACCTCTCATTTTGAAGTATAGTATTGTAGTTTACATCTGTATTTTCAATTTTTAATCTTCGAAAATTTTCGACAAAATGGGACAAATTTAAAAATGGATGAAAAAAATGACAAAAAATAGTTTTAGTTTTTATCGAAAATTCTTTATCGATAAACACAGTTGGAATTTTTAAGATTCGATTATTTGTCGCAGAGATAGAAAACTCAATTTTTTCCAATTTTTTCTCAGGTGGCCAAATTTACGTGTTTATATATGTGGGACATTTCATGACAACTCTAACACACCTATCCGAGTGCCCTTAAGTTTACATATGTGGGACGTACTATGTCAACAAGCACGCACCGGTTTTCATATATTTAACATTTCTTGTCAACTCGAACGCGCAAACTCATCTAAACATGTACTTGATAATTGTATTTATATATATGAGACCGTTTCTGTCAATTTAAATGCACGCTCACACATAGGCTCATGAATATATATATATATATATATATATATATATATATATATATATATATATATATATATATATATACCTTTGTGTGTATGTGGGTGTGCGCGCATGTGAATTGACATAAAATATCCCATGTATATGTATATACATATATTCATAAGCCCATGTGTGTGCGTGCATGCGCTATGACAGGAACAGTCCCATATATATATGAAGAAAAATATATATAAACTCAAGTACGTGTATCATGCATGTTAATTGACTTGAAACGTCCCGTATGAATAAATCTGTGTGTGTGCACGCGCGCGTGTGCATTAACATTAAATATCCCATGTATATGTGTACACAGATATACACACACGTATCCATACGAATATATATATATATATATATATATATTCATAAGCCCATGTGTGTGCATGCATGCGAATCGGCAAAACGGTCTTATATATATAAATACAAATCTTAAGTACATGTTTAGATGTGTTTACGCGTTCGCGTTGACAAGAAATGTCAAATATATGAAAACCGGTGCGTGCGTGTTGATATGATACGTCACATATATGTAAACCTAAGGACACTCAGATAGGTGTGTTAGAGTTGTCATGAATTGTCCTATGTATATAAATCTGTATGGGCGTGGGTTATAATTAAAAAATCCTATGTATATTAACGTGTGTATGCATGCGAATCGATATGAAATGTCCCATATGTATAACCCTGTGTCTGTGCATGCGTTCGAATTGACATGGAAAATTGCATGTTTATGAACGTGTGTGTGCATGCATGCGAATCGACATGAAATGTCCAATACATATAAACCTGTGTATTTGTATGCGTTTGAATTGACATTAAAAATCTGATGTATATTAACGTGTGTGTGCATGCATACGCAACGACATGGACTGTCCCATATATATATAAACTTGTGTGTGCGTGCGTGCCCATTGACATTAAATATCTCATATATATATAAACCTGTATGTGCGTGCGTTCCAACTGTCGTGAAAAATCTCATGTTTATTAAAGTCTGACTGCATGCGTGCAAATTGACATGAAATGTCCCATATGTATATAAACCTGTGTGTGTGTGCGTTCGAATTGACGTGAAAAATCCGATGTATATTAACGTGCGTGTGCATACATGCGAGTCGACATGAAATGTCCCACAGATATAGAAAAGCCTGTGATTATGAGTACGTACGAGTCGACATGAAATGTCCCATATATATGTATATATATATATATATATATATATATATATATATATATATATATATATATATATATATAATCCTGTGTGTGTTCGTGCGCATTGGCATGAAATGTCTCATATATAAACCTGTATGTGCGTACGTTTCAATTGACGTGAAAAATCCCATGTTTATTAAAGGCTGTGTGCATGCATGCGAATAGACATGAAATTTCTCATATATATAAACCTAAGGGTATTCGGATGGGTGCGTGCGCGTTGTTATGAAATGTACCACATATATAGAAAACCTGTACTCATGAGTACGTGCTAGCCGACATGAAATGTCCCATGTATGTATGTATGTATATACATATATATAAACTAAAAAATATACGGGTCTACGGATGCAAGTTGACATGAAATGGACCATGTAATATACATATATACATAACATATGTATCAATGCGCATATACCATGAACATTAAAATATATTATAAAGCATCTCTATTCGTTGATACTGCGCATTTCTGGTTGCTCAGTTTATGTTGGCTGAAAACGATGAAGAATAAAAAAATAACGAGAATACGACATTTCGAAATTTCAAACTGCATTTTCTCGTGATTGAGTAAACCGATTGTAATCAATTTTTTTTAAATTGAAGATAATGAAAATCTTTAAATATTATTAATTGTATTTATGTGTATATATCGATGTATTTTTATGGGATTCGATTTTGAAATTTTTGAAACTCTATTTTAAAGTATAAGAGGAGCACCTTGACGTTTCTTATTCGTACCTTAACTCGCCGTCGAGGCGCTACTGCGCCTCTTGATATATTTAATTAAGAATTCCATTTGAATTTTTAATTAAAGCCTTTTTAATCCACGATCACATTTTGACTTTTCAATTTAAATTTATTCAATTAGGGATTCCTTTTGATTTCATAACTAAAGCCCTTTCAATTCAGGATTGTATTTAGATTTCTTAATTAAAATTTATTTAACTAAGAATTTCTTCTGAATTTGTAATCTAAGCCTTTTCAATTCACGATTACATTTTGATTTCTTAATTGAAATTGATTCAACTAAGGATTCCTTTTGATCTTGTAATTAAAGCCTTGTCGATTCACGATTTCATTTTAATTTTTTAATTGAAATTTATTTAATTAAAGGATTTCTTTTGAATTTTTAATTAAAGCCCTTTTAATTTACGATTACATTTCTATTTCCTAATTGAAATTCATTTAATTAAGAATTCCTTTTGATTTTTGAATTAAAGCTTTTTCAATTTACGATTAGATATTGATTTGTTAATTAAAATATTTTTCGCCATTCTAATCCTAAAATCGCAATTTCGCTGCTCTTTTTTGGCTCTCATGGCGAAAAATACACTACGCAACTAGTATCAAGGCTTTTCTACAAAACTCGATACGACCCTTACCTTCGGCTCGGGCCTTAAACTTCTCATTTTGTAAATAAAGCCTTTCCATACCCGTTACGTAATGGACTATTTACTTATCAATTTAAAAGGAATCGTTAATTGAATAAAACTTTAATTAAAAATTAAAAAATGATTCGTAATTCAAATAATTTTTAATTACTTTTTTCGCAACCCTGTAGCTAAATGAATACCATTTTCTTTTAAAAATTTCTTTTTCAAAATTCACGAAATGCTCTCAAATTAAAACTACGCTAGAAAAATCAATTTTTGAAAATTTGCCTTCTTTTGGCAATCGCAAATAACTTTTCTGCAAATTTGAGAACAAATCTATCGAGTACTTTACGTGAAATAGAAAAAAAATTAAAAAAAAAGAGTCGAAATTTTTCAAAAAATCTTTAAAATTCTCTAAAATTGTAACCACAATATGAAAATTAGTTATCAAAAGCTTATTTTTTTCAAAAATTGGCAAGTTGATTGTATAAAAATTTTGGAGAAAATTGATTGTATGGTTTACACAAAATAGAAAATGAATAAAAAATAAAAATTTTTTGAAAATTTTCAAAATGCTATAAAATTACAACTGCGCCGAGAAAATTAGTTTTTCAAAGCTTGTTTTCTTCAGACAGTAGCGAATAACTTTCAAACAAATTTTGGAGCAGATCTATCAAATGGTTTTCGTAAAATAGAAAAAAATGAAAACTAAAAATTTTAAGAAAAATTTAAAAATGCTCTAAAATTAAAAGTACGCTAAGAAAATCAGTTTCCAATAGTTTCCTGCCGAGTTGGATAGAAAAATAAATTGTACTCAAAATTTAAAGAAAATTCATCGAGTAAGTTTCGAGATCTAATTGGCGTACTGAATTCATACACACACACACGCACGCACGTGAATGTGAGAGAATGATTAGGAAATAGGAAGAGAGAGACAAGGATGGATTAAAATAGAGTAAAAATGAGGATCAATCTGAGATAGAAGGATAGAGAGGAGGTGAAGTAAGAAAAGAGTTAGTGAAAGCGTTAAATCAGAAATCAAAAGCAGTGATCAAAGAGCTACTCAAAGAAAATTATTTTTTAAAAGCTTGTTTTATGAAGACAGTAGCTAATAGCTTGTACACAAATTTTCGAGCAAATCTATCGAGTAGTTTACGTAAAATGGAAAAAATCGGGAAATAAAATTTTTTTTTAATTAAAACTACGCTAAGGGAATCGGTTTTTAAATGTCATTCTTTTTTTGGCAGTTGAAAATAATTCTCATGCAGATTTCAAAGCAAATTCATTAAGTAATTTACGTCAAATAAAAGAAAAAAGTTAAAAAGCAAAATTTATTTTCAAATTCTTTAAGTGTCGCTATAAAAAAAACTACACTGTGGAAACCAATTTTTAATAGCATTCCGCCTACTTATACGAAATCATAAATAGTATGCGAAATTCGAAGTGAATCCATCAAGTAATTTTCAAGGTTTCGTTAGCTAAATAAATATCATTTTCTTTTCAAAATTTTCAAAATGCTCTAAAATTAAAACTACACTAAAGAAATCAATTTTTTTAAATTTTCCTTCTTTTTGCAATCGCAAATAATTTCCCTGCAAATTCTAGAACAAATCTATCAAGTACTTTACGTAAAATAAAACAAAATAAGAAAAGAAAAATCGGAAGTTTCTTTCAAATCTTTAAAATTTTCTAAAATCGTAACCACTCTATATAAATTAGGTATCAAGAGCTTATTTCCTTCAGACAATAGCGAATTGATTCTATAAAAATTTTGGAGAAAATTTATAGAATGGTTTACACAAAATAGAAGATAAATGTAATATAAATTTTTTTTTTAATATTAAAAATGCTCTAAAATTAAAACTGCTCTGAGAAAATTAGTTTTCCAAAGCTTGTTTTCTTCAGACAGTAGCGAATAACTTGCATTCAAATTCCAAAGCAAATCCATCGAATGGTAATCGTAAGATAGAAAAAAAATAAAGAATTGAAATTTCTGAAAACATTTTAAAAATGCTCTAAAATTAAAAGTAGGCTAAGAAAATCAGTTTACTGAATTCATACACATAAATACACACACACACACACACACACACACACACGCACACACACACGCATACATACATACATACAGTCTTGAATCCACTTTTTCCGACTCCCTGAGTCCAAATATGTTAAAATCAATGAAAAAATAGCAAAATAATTTTTTTATTGAATTTGCTTACTCTATGAGAAAGCAGAAAGATTAATAAAGTCAAATTTGTTAAAATACTAATGGTATTTAATGTAATTTTCATTTGAAATGCGCTTTAATGAAGTTGTAAGGGGGACTGACAAAAGGACTGAAGGTCAGTCCTTGAGGATGAGCAGTAGCGTGCTCGAAACGTTGGACATTATACAGGATCACAATCGAAGAAAGGTTTTTTGGTGGTGGGGGACAATCAGATTGTGCTTTACTAATTTTATTTATTTTCAGGTTTCTTTCCAGTTAATTTTTAAGTTTTTATTTCAGGTTATTCTACGGGGGTGATTATAAACAAGGGCAGTCTGACTGTCCATATTTATTGAATTATTTTATTATATAGATTTTAAATTGACTGTAAGACCGATGGAAATATTTATCATCCTACTTAAAATCCTGATTGACTTCAGTTTCTTCTTTATCTGAGGTCGTTGACCAGCCATCTCCATAAGGATGAGGTCTGGAATTTCTTTGATTTAACGACTCTCTTATCTCTAGTGTGTTGGTATTAGTAATTAACGTCCCTGGGTGGTTAGTGAGGGCGATGTGGGACGAGGCAGTCCCCCTGCTGATTCATTTTCCCAGGTTTGTCTTAATGGTGCACAAGTCACACAATCCTGAAACGTTTCGTTTGGAGCATTACAGACTTGACAGTAGATCTGACTTTGGTAGTTTTTACTAGGCCTGCTAGGATAATAATCTGCACTATGCCCCACTGCTTTACAACAATAACACGTTATGGTTGGACGTTCATGCATTTTGTGTCCCTGCTGGTGGCAATGGTAACAACTGTTAGATCTATTATAGTTAGATGCTTGTTGCCTAGATTGTGGTTGATATCTTGGACCCTGTGGTTCGTTATAACTTCCGTTTCTGGGTAGATTCCATCCAACACGACCTTGATTTCCATAATTTGGCCTTCTATCGTAGCTGTTATCTTGTGGTGCTTGTTTTTCATGATTGTCGTTTGTAGTTCCTTTTGTCTTGTAATTATCATTTTCATTTTGTTCTAAGCTTTCGTTCTTGATATCTACAACCACCGCTATTACTTGATTTCCTTCTTTCTCGCTAGTTGCCACAACTTCATTCTACTTACTCTTTTTATTCTTCTTATTTCTTTTCTTTTTATTATTCTCCTCGCTAAGATTACTTTCACTATCTTCTGAGTATACTTCCTGCAGCGCTGCTATCTTCGCTATTATATTGCTGCTAGTATAGCCACCTGTTTGTAATTTTATCTTTCCCTTTGGAGCTGGTGGTACGTATCGGCTGTCTAAATACTTTTGACGTTCCCAGCATAGACTATACCGTTCAATATCATCCAACGAATTTATTTTCTCATCCACCATTGCTCTTTTATATTCTGTTAACAAATTTTTAAATACCATATCCACTAATTCTGTTGATGATGGAAGAGATCTAAAGTGTTTAATGATATATCTAAGACATGATAGATAATTGCATGTTCTCTTACCCTTAGCTTGAGTCCTCCGTCTCAGTTTATCCATTCAGTCTTCTCTATATAATTAACCCATAGCCATAGAAAGGGTAGACTGCGTCTGCTATACAAAGTTTTTCAGCTCATTGCGAGAACCCAATGTCAGTGCTATTTCTCTCTAAATGGGCAGAGCCATGCACGCTATTTAGAGAGAGATAGCACTGATGTTAGCTTCTCGCAATGAGCTGAAAAACTTCGTATAGCAGACGCAGTCTATTCTTTCTATGTCTATGAAATAACCAATGGCGAAAAGCTTTTTTAAAGTGTGACTAGGACGATATTTCCTCTTTTCTTGTGAGATATTATACGTTTGCTGTTCCAGTCAGCACTCCAGCTAGAGCTTTGATGATATCCTTTTCTTTGTAGTGATTGCTCCTCTTAAAGTCATATAACTGAGTTAGAAAATCTTCTGGCCCTTCTTTACCATCACCAGAGAATTGTAAGTTCCAAGTTCGTAGGGCTTTCATAACCCTCGTTATCTCTTCAGACCTTCTCCTCTTCTTAGATTTTCTTTTATGAGTTTTTGATCTATGGCTGGGTAATACCTCTTCACTATTCTCGCTATCACTACTGTAAAGGTTATCGTCGCTATCATCATCTTCGCTATATGAATCTTTCTTATCTGATTCCTTTTCTATGCTTTCGGCCGTTTTCTTTACCTACGAACGGCTCCTTATTCTTTTTATTTTCCTTTTTCCTATTTTGTTTCTTTTTCTTATCTTTGTTGTTTTTATTTCTATCTTCTTTCGTTCGTCTATCCTTTTTACTACTTCTTTCATCACTAATTCTCAGCGACTGATCACCATTGTTGGAGATATTCAATTTTTTCACCCTGGTTGGTTTGCTTACTTTAGGAGTAGAGCATTAACCAAGGTTTCTATCATCTTGCTCCTCCAGATATTGATTTGTTAATAACGTCTTACTTTGCTTAATTTCCTCCCTTTATCTTTTTCCTGTCAGAGTTTGAATCAGATTTTGGTAAGTTCGAATGACGATTTGATTATTTTCCATCTTGTAGTCACTACTGGAGTCTTCAGAAGTACTATTTCAGCTACTTGAACTATTCAGAGTGTCCTTAGAATTGTTGATTTCTGTTATCTTCACATTTCTTATTTCATTTGCTATACTTGCGGTTACTTATATTCCTCTCTCCATGATAGAATCTGGAGATGCTACGATTATCGGTTCTGAATTTAGCAACGGTCTCACTAGATGTAGAATTTGAATTATTTGTACCTCATCACCTTCTCAGAGTTCTGAGTTCCGTTTTCATATCTCTTTGATTTCTGGAGGAAGAAGCACTGATATCCTTTTATGTTGTGGTCCTAGAGGTGGTAATGTCAGATTACTCCAGATAAGTAATCCTGATACTTCTGGTAATATATTTATCTGTACTTTTTGTTGAAGTATAAAATGATTAGTTCTTATTACGAACGTCGTCACTTGTGATTTTGAAGTTTCTTTTATAGAGGGTGGTGTTACATCTTCTTTTCTACTTTCTTATTCTTATCTGTGGTGTCTGTTTCTGTTGCTACAATCTTTGATATTTCGTCCATGTCGTCTGCTATTTCATCAGTTGCATAGCACGGGACATCTTTATCTGGTCCAGTATCCATGATATATGCCCTTAGTAATCTATCTCGTATAGCTAACACTTGACCTTGCAAGTTTAGATTTCTCTCCTTCAATATAGCCTGAACTTCTTGTGGATCTAGCCGCTTAATAGTTCGCGCTAACTATTTAATTTCTTTATTCTTCTTCTATTTAACCATTTTTGTCTTGTGGTCCAACATCTTGATCCGCTAATTGCTTTGCAAAGATCTGCGGTCTCTCCAAACAAGTACGCGGAAATCTTCTTACAATACTTTGACGGATCAATTAAAATGTCTACTACGACGAAATCTACTTCTGAACTCAAACAAGGGCAGTTATCACTATTTAAGCGCCGAAAAGAAAAGAAAAGTTTTCGCAAACGTAAACCGTGCTGACGGAAGCACATGTCTGCAATAGAAATATCACGATAGGGTAAAACAAGTAAAACGTTACTTGTTTTAAATTTGGGGATGCAAAAAGGGGTCTCAACGCTGAAATACCGATCGAGTGCCAATATAAGTAAATATGTGAAAATAAATATGTATGAATAAATATATATATGTATATAAATTATGTTACTCTAGAGATTACCGTAATCTTTTCTTTTACTCTTTATTTTACCTAAAAAAAAAAAAAATTTTGTGCAAATTTTATTTGCAAAATTATTTTTCTCTTTAAGAAGGGGCCGAACTATCTGTCTTTGTCTAATAGCGTTTTTCATCATTTATGTAAACACTATCCGGTATAACAAGAAAAAAATAGCAGCCCCCGCTAGATATTAGTATAATTAGTAAATTTTGTAATATCAACCAAATTTTTTACCGCATAGTTTTTGACTAATTAGAGACCTACTAGCAATCTAGAATATAACCTATCTTTTTTTGGTAGGTCTCTATTTATTCAAAAACTACGCAGTGAAAAATTTTGATTGTTATTACAAAATTTACTTATTATACTAATATCTAGCGGGGGCTGCTATTTTTTTCTTGTTATACCGGATAGTGTTTACATAAATGATGAAAAACGCTGTTAGACAAAGACAGATAGTTCGGCCCCTTCTTAAGATCTTCTTTGAATTTCTTGAGTAAATTATTTTTAATTTATCTTAATATTTTATTTTCTTTGCTTTACGCAATCCTGCTTGAGTGCGCAATAAGAGATTAAGTTTAATTCCTTTTTTTTTGTTAATTTATTATTAAATTTTCTTGTTGATTTCCGTGTTTTATTGTGTTGTTAACAGAGTTAGAGATTTTATTTTTTTCGTTGTTGTCTCCTTATTCTTAACAGGTTTCTTGCAAGATAATTTTTTTTCTTTCTGTGGGCCAACAACCTAGAAAGGAGCGAACAACCATTTTTTTCTACTCCTAGTTGCTAAACGATATTAATAGCGATGGCTGAAATTGGATTTAGCGGTGTCTAGGAGAAGGTACAATTTGATTGATTAATAGTGAATGAAAAGTTAAAGATAAAATAAGAATATTTTTTTTGTGGTTACGAATCAAGAGCAATAGGTAGATAGGAACTCTCTCCCTCGGTGTTATAATTCAATAGATTAATTAATAAAAGAAATTGAATTGATTAATAACGGAAATGATTTACTAATTGGAATAAAATAATTGCGTTTTAGTGAGATAAGTGATTATTAAAAAGAGTAATAGGGAAAAACCACGTATGGCTATCATAGTAGCTACGTGGTTATATAACCTACAAATTAATTAATATTCCGTTTCTGAAAAATTGTGAATAATCAGTTTACTCATTTCGTAATTAAATTGAATGAATAGAATTTAATAGTGATTTATTTTGTTCATGCATTGATTTTTCAACCTTAGAAGTAAAATAAATAATTTGATTAGTGAAATTTTCTTTCATATTTTGTGAGGGAGTATCCAGTGATATTGAATTCAATGAATATTAATTATTAGTAACCTAACTAGTAAATTCTTTAAAGTTATTTCTTTCTCAGATTAAAACTTTTTTTTCTGTTATGTCGAATTATAAAAATAATGGATTTTCGTTTGATAAAAATAAGAATAAAACTAGAGCTGTTTAAGGGGATGTAAAATGGACACTACACCTGTACTCATGAATATTCATTATCTTTACATTTTATTGCAAAATTTTCAATAAAAAGATACATTAAGTTGTAGTATGTACCATGAAGATTATTCAGTTAAATTTTTAAATGAATTCATTCATTATTTATTGAGAATTTTGGGTTCCAAAATTATTTATTAAAATTTTTAAATTTTGTACAGGAATCCAAATATCTTAAAAGCTAATGAATGAATTTATTTGAAAACTTATCAAAATAATCGTCATGGTACATACTACAAGCTAATGCATTTCTTTTCTGGAAGTTCAGCAATAAAATAGAAAGGAAGCTAATATCTATAAGTACAGGTGTAGTGTCCGTTTTACATCTCCTTTAAGCTAAAAGAATTACATAAATCATATAGTTGTATCTTTGGTAGGAAGAAAAAGTAATATGTTGAGATAGTGGCAAAAAGCTTCATAAGACCAATCTCCTATATATAAAACCCATTGGAACGAGATAGATATTGTATATCTATATTAACAAGAAGAAATGAAACTTAATCTCGTATTGCGCACTCAAGCAGAATTGCGTAAAGCAAAGAAAATAAAATATTAAGATGAATTAAAAATAATTTACTCAAGAAATTCAAAGAAGATCTTAAGAAGGGGCCGAACTATCT
The DNA here is from genome assembly GCA_017163975.1 of Anastatus disparis. Lineage (NCBI taxonomy): Eukaryota > Metazoa > Arthropoda > Insecta > Hymenoptera > Eupelmidae > Anastatus > Anastatus disparis. The sequence continues at coordinate 1,055,332 of JAFFSR010000320.1, read as the reverse complement.
GTCTTTGTCTAATAGCGTTTTTCATCATTTATGTAAACACTATCCGGTATAACAAGAAAAAAATAGCAGCCCCTGCTATTTTTTTCTTGTTATTATTGATATTAGTATAATTAGTAAATTTTGTAATAACAACCAAATTTTTTACCGCATAGTTTTTGACTAATTAGAGACCTACTAGCAATCTAGAATATAACCTATCTTTTTTTGGTATGTTAGGTCTGTTAACAACACAATAAAACACGGAAAATTAACAAGAAAATTTAATAATAAATTAACAAAAAAAAAGGAAACTTTAACAATCAGAAATTTTTTATGCTATGAGAAAGTAAAGGAGTTGTACTGTGCAATCTAGCTTATTACGCCCTGTGCGCGTGTGATTTAATTGAATACTTATGATTTGTTAGGCATTATTAATTATTTATACAATTATTAAAAATTCTACTTCTAAAATGCCTCTAATTTTCTAACACTTAATTTATCAAGTCACTTAAATTTTAATTGACATTTTATCCGTATTTAATTAATTTACGTTAGTACAAATCTTTGATATAAATAAAAAATATATTCTTCAAAGTACAGCAGCGCCACTTGTAAAATTAAAAAAAAACAGCTTTAAAAAGAAATTTATTATTTGACTTTGCGTTTGAATCTTATTAATAGACGAGCCCCCTCTAAATTATATCCACATCTACAGTATACTAAGCAGCATTAACTTCCCTCTTTTTATAATATGATTAAGTTTTTTATCTATCTAATCGCTTTTTACCATACGCGTCTATATCCTATGTTACCGACTTCGCTTCTTACATCTTTATCTTTTTGTTTTTCCCTCTCTTTTTCTTTCTTTTAACTATACTATGCGAGTGCCACAATTGTATGTTTACGCGAGCACGTGTTCATTTATTTTATGCCCTTAAACTGTTCTGCTGCTTTCTAGACGTGGTATAACCGTCTTTTGCTAGCCGGTACCGGTCGCACCGCCTGCTGATATGATCAGCTGTGTACATTAAGGGCTTAGTACCAAAAACAAGAGCATAACAAAATTATTTCTCTGTTGGTTTTTTATGGTTGCCTTGGCTGCTGTCACGAGTGTGGTGATTATGATTTTAGGAATCCACATGCTCGGGGAATCATGTATGCATTTTTATTCAACAGGTTTTATATTAAAGAATCATTTTAAATTGATAAAAACAAAAAAAATTACTGTGGCGAGAAAATACCACGTCACAAACTCCCTCCACCCTTAAATCGGGACATCACCGATAGACCATTTTATATATTACCACAGACGCTAGCAACCAAAGCTCTGCTTGACAAACTTCATGAATAATATCTTAGTGGACAACACATATGCTCTACTTTAACACCATAAATTAAATATATTTTTTTCAACATAAATAATTTAGTTAAAATCTTTTATCAATCTTCTCTTTCTTAGTTGATAAATTCTTCTTTGCTCTGTGTAGTCACGTGGGTTTTCCTTTTTCTTGGTCAAGAGTGACCGTAAGGTCAGGGGATACCTGCTACGTGATTCTCGAGCCACGCTTCTTTTTCTTGTGCCGCCAGAATCTTCTCTCCTATATACATGACTAGAGGAAATGACTATATTTTTACCATATGAATAAGTAAATAAATTATTATAAGCATTTATTACAAATATCAAATTGACTTGACATATACCGCATACAAAAAACTGTCGTGTCGATTGTTAGGTGGCATTTTTCGCTTTATAACAATATTTCTTATATTTTTGTGGCTTTAACTATTTTAAATTATTCTTTATATACATGACTAGAGGAAATGACTATATTTTTACCATATTAATAAATGAATAAATTATTATAAGCATTTACTACAAGCACCGAACTAAGTTACCGATTTAGTTCCGACCGCCTCTTAATACATCCACAGAGGGGCTCTGGAATCACTCCATTAACCACACCGCTTTTTTTAACTATTTCGGTAATCTTGATTTGGAAAGAAGGTACTGAGATCTAACCATATCCCCGAGATAAATCGAGGTAGGTACCTTCGTACATGGCCTATTTCAGTTTCCTATTTAATTTTCTTCTTTGGATTTCTTCTTCAATTTTCTTGGATCTTCTCATCATCTCTTTTATTGTCCCTACCTATATCTAACCTATAATTATACATAACTTTCACTCATCGAAGATTCATTCATCATCCTTCATTTAACTATCACACATTAGTTAATTCATTCATACTTTCTCTATTTAGGGTCGGGGGTTACGCGGTGAAAGATACCTCTTTAATTGCGACACGTGTGCTTTCGCGCATAGCTTGTTCAACCCGACTTTGATCTAGTTAACGCATGGAGAAAAAACCAACTCGATTTTATATGGACCGTCGTACTTGGGAGCGAGCTTCGATGAGAATCGTTGCGTCGCATTTGATAGAGGGCGAGTTCTTTGCATCACGTTATCGCCAACGCTAAATTGAATATCTCTTTTTCCTTCATTATCCATTCCTCCTTGTTTTTCTTCCGCTTCGTCAATGAATTTCGCCATTGGGTCCCTTAGTGCATCAAGTCTCTTCATTCTATCTAACCATGCTTCTGGGTATACCTTGTATACCGTCTCTTCGACTTCTCTTCTAAGACTTTTTACTGGTCGAGCCGAGTTCTGACTGCTTCTCGGCGTAATCATAATTAAAAAAAGCTGGTGATACCCTTGTTGATGCTTGAGTAGCAGTGTTGACAGCATGGCGAAATTCATGTATATGCTGGCCCCAATTTCTATGGTCTTGTTTCACAAAGGTGGCAATCATAGTCTTTAACGTTCTATTACTTCTCTCCACTGGATTAGCTTGTGAATAGTATAGCAGCGTGGTGACATTTTTGACTCTATATTCTGTTATTTCCTTGTCCAAGAACTTATTGTCAAATTCCTTCCCATTATCTGTTAAAAAATACTCTGTAGTCTCCCATCTAAATAGAATAAGTTCTTCAAATGCTGCGGCCACCGCTTTACCATCTGCATTCCATATAGGTTTTAATTCAATCCACCTTGTGAATAGATCTTGAAATACTATCACATACTTGAAATGTTTCTTAATTGGAGGAAATTCCATTTGATCAGCTGCTACTACTGCCCATAGTCTATCTATTACTCGCTTTCCTATTATTCCTTGCGGATCTTGTTATGATATTTTATACTTCTTACATTCTACACATCTATCTACGAAGTGAGTAACATCATAGTACAAGCCTCTCAAGTAATATCCTCTTGCTATTCTATCGTATGTTTTCTCTATTCCTAGATGTCCGGTAGAAGGTTCAGAATGAGCGTCTCTGTCACATTGCTTCTTATGTACGACTAACCTCCAATTTTCTTTTCTATTGGTTATAAGATCTAATAAAGGGTCATTTCGAAATCTATAGAGTAATCCATCTTCAACCTTTCTACCTTGATACTTTCTAGGAAATTTCTCAATTTCTGTCATTTTCTTTGTATATTCATCTTTTATCTCTTCAAATGCTGCTATGGCTTTCTCTTCGGGGTCATACATCCGTGATAGAGCATGTGGAAATTGATGAATTAATCCTCTTCTATGAACTATTCCGAAGTCCCATTGTTGGATTTCTAATGTCCATCTCGCTAATCTTCCAGTTATTTTTTTCATCTTCATTAATTACTTCAAGGCGCTATAATCTGTAACAACCCGAAATTGGTATCCTTTGAGATATGGTCTTAATCTCTTCATAGCCCATATCAGTACGAGACACTCCTTTTCAGTGGTGCTATAATTACGCTCAGGAGCAGTCAGAACTCGGCTCACATATACTATAGGAGACACACATATACTGCGAAGTTGCTAGCATTACACTCAATAGTGAAGGATTTTGAGAAATTAGGCCTCGCTAATACTGGAGCCATAGTAATGCCTTCTTTAGTTGTTGCAGTGCTTCTTCTTGTTGTTCTTCTGTCCATTCCCATGATTTGGATTTCTTTGAGAGTCTTAGTAGAGGTACCTTTTTCGCCGAATCTTCTTCGATGAATCTAGAATACCATCTAACTATACCTAAGAATCTACGTAATTTTTTTACATTTCTTGGGGCTGGATAATTCATCACATTATATTATTACACCATTAGAGACAGTTTCTATCTACTTATTGCTTTTAATTATTAACCACAAAAAAAGAATCTTATTTTATCTTTGACTTGTCATTCACTATTAATTAATCAAATGGTACCTTTTACCGGACACCGCTAAATCCAATTTTAGCCATGGCTATTAATATCGTTCAGCAACTAGGAGCATAAAAAAAGGCTGTTTGCTCCTTTCTAGGTGATTCGCTGACAAAAAGAAAAAAAAAATTATCTTGCGAGAAACCCGTTAAGAATAAGGAGACAACAAAAAAAAAATCTCTAACTCCGTTAACAACACAATAAAACACGGAAAATTAACAAGGAAATTTAATAATAAATTAACAAAAAAAAAGGAAACTTCAACCATCAGAAATTTTTTATGCGATCAGAAAGTAATGGAGTTGTACTGTGCAATCTAACAATCCAAACGGCAATCCAAACGACAATTAAAACAAAATAAAAAATCAACTAGCTTTCACAACGACCGAAACGACGTGTGTGTGTGTGTATGAATTCAGTTCGCCATTCAGATCTCGGAAACTACTCAATGGATTTTCTTCAAATTTTGCATACAATTTATTTTTTTGTCCAACTCGGGAAACTATCGAAAACTGATTTTCTTGGCGTACTTTTAATTTTAGAGCATTTTAAAAATTTTTCATAAAATTTTTATTTTTCATTTTTTTTCTATTTTACAAAAACCATTTGATAGATTTGCTCTAAAATTTGTATGCAAGTTATTCGCTACTGTCTGAAGAAATCAAGCTTTGAAAAACTAATTTTCTCATAGCAGTTTTAATTTTAGAGCATTTTGAAAATTTTCAAAATATTTTTATTTTTCATTCATTTTCTATTTTGTGTAAACCATACTATCAATTTTCTCCAAAATTTTTATACAATCAACTTGCCAATTTTCAAAAAAAATAAGCTTTTGATAACTAATTTTCATAGTGTGGTTACAATTTTAGAGAATTTTAAAGATTTTTTAAAAAATTTCGACTCTTCTTTTTTAATTTTTTTTTTATTTCACGTAAAGTACTCAATAGATTTGGTCTCAAATTTGCAGAAAAATTATTTGCGATTGCCAAAAGAAGGCAAATTTTCAAAAATTGATTTTTCTAGTGTAGTTTTAATTTTAGAGCATTTAGAAAATTTTGAAAAAGAAATTTTGAAAAGAAAATGGTATTTATTTAGCCAACGAAATCTCGAAAATAACACGATGGATTCGCTTCAAATTTTGTATACTATCTATGTTTTCGTATAAGTAGACGGAAAGCTATTGAAAATTGGTTTTCATAGAATAGTTTCTTTATAAAGCCATTTTGAGAATCTCAAAAAAAAATTTTTCGCATTATCCTGCCCGAAACTACGACTTTCGTCCCGGCGCCGAAAAACAAAAGTCATAGTTTCGGCCTGGGTATGGTGAAAAATAGTATACACTCCGCGGGAGGTGAAATGGCGAGCCCGTAGCACATATTGGCCACCCTCGCCTTCAGCTCGAGGTGGCAATCATATGCGCTATAGACTCGCCAGTACTTTACCTCCCCTGGTGTGTAATATACTATGATGTTTCATTTTTTTCTTTTATTTTCTAAAAGCAAAAAAAAATCATAAATTAAAAAAAATTTTTTTTGAGAGAAGGAACTTAAAATTTTTTTTTGAGAGTGGAAATTTAAAATTTCTTTGTAATTATTTGATTTAGAAACTTCAAGAATATGGTTACACAAGATTTTGACATGAGATCTCACGTGAGATTTGTCATAAGAGCGCAATGAAGGGTTAAATAGTTGAAAAGGCCTCCCCTCCCAACTTTTGACAATTTTGCTAAATGGGTTCGATCGCTCTTAAAAAAAAAACATTTTTTTTCTAGCAAGTTAAATTTGGCTAAAAATTGTCCGAAATATGAGATTCTAAGAATGGTATATTTAGCAAAAATCGCATTTTTTGCGATTTTTAACCATCTATTTCTTCGTCTTAGCAAAATATTTTTTGATTCACCAAACATAAAAAGTTAGCTCTAATAATGTACAATGCCAGAAAAATAATTTGTTCAAGTATATTTAGATGTTTCTATGAGCATCAAAGATTTGAAAATCAGTTTTTTTGCAAAAGTTGCTTAAGAGGAGGCCGTATATCTCTGTCCTTGTTTAATCTAAATTTTCATTAATATTTTATAAATTAAATATTGTAATACAAAAGTAGGGGCACAGCCCAATAGATTTCAGGACGAGCAAACGATTCTATTCTATGAAAAAGTATAAAATTTTCATTACTTTTCGAGTGAGGTCTGAAACGGAAAAACAGTTACTAAGTTTAATTGTTTTTATGTTTGAGATCTTACTCGAAAACTAATGAAAATTTTATATTTTTTCATATAATAGGATCGTTTAGTCTTCTTGAAATCTATTGGGCTATGCCCTTACTTTTGTATAACAATATTTAATTTATTAATAACAGGGTTGCGAAAAAAGTAATTAACCCTTTCAGAACCAATGTACATTACAATGTACATTGACATTTTTTGGTTTTTTTGAAATTGTGCAAAAGTGGCTTCAAATTTTGTAAAAAAAATATGTATATTAGATTGAAGTGGACTATTTCCGATCTCAAACTGGGGGCCTAAGTTATTATATCTTTGATAGAAACTGAGAAAACTTGAAAAGAAAAAACAAAAAAAAAATTTTTTTTATCGCAAAAATTGCTTAATAAATGAACACTTATCATCGCTAAATGGTTATCAGAACTTTTCATGATGAAATAATAATTCCGTTCTGAAAGGGTTAAAAATTATTTGAATTACGAATCATTTTTGAATTTGTAATTAAAGTTTTATTTAATTAACAATTCCTTTTAAATTGATAATTAAAAATATTTTAATTAAGAAATCAAAATCTAATCGTGAATTGAAAAGGCTTTAATTAAAAAATCAAAAGGGATTTTTAATTAAATAAATTTCAATTAAGAAATCATAATCCAATCGTGAATTGAAAGGACTTTAATTACAAAATCAAAAGGAATCCTTAATTAAATAAATTTCAATTAAGAAATCAAAATGTAATCGTGAATTGAAAGGGCTTTAATTACAAAATCAAAAGGAATTCTTAATTAAAAAAATTTTAATTAAGAAATCAAAATGTAATAGTGAATTGAAAGGGCTCTAAGGTGGTTCGTGCGGTAAGAGAGAGGAAGCTAGCTGTGAGAGAAAGAGATAGCGCTTACATGATCCAGTTGCGCATGCGCAGCAACGTAAATGTGAACGAAATATGCATCGTTTATCTAATAATTACATTTTCAAAACACTTTATCTCTTTAATAAAACGATGAATTTACGTGAATCTTGTTGGAAAATGTTTATTATTAGTTCCTTTATATATGTTTAAATTTTCAATTACAATTTGAATGTAGTTTATGAGATATTGCGATTAACAGCTACGAAATTTAAAAATTCCAATATATATATAGATATACTGCCAATGTAATTTGAAAAACTTAAAAATTAAAAAAATATATATATTCAAAATGTATTAGATAATAAAAATAAAATTAAAAACATAGTTTGGAAAGAAATATTGAAATAATAATTTATACAATTTAATTATTTATATTAATTGTTTATATAATTTAATTATTATTGTTTAAAGGTATCGTATTTATAAAATTCACATATATATATATATATAAAATATATAATATATATATAAAAATATATAATATATATATAAAATATATAATATATATATATAAAATATATAATATACATATATATATATACATATATATATATATATATATATATATATATATATAAATCTAAACACATAACAAAATGGAATGGAATGCAATTGAAGGTAGATACGTTATTATTGATAATGTAAATGATCAAGAAATGATGGATAGTTTAAATGATAACATTGAAGATTATTTAAATTATGAGGAAGAGTATGAATATTACTTAGAAAATCTTGCTGATTATAATAGTTCAGATAATACTGAAATATCTATTTTAAATAATATAATACATTCATATATTGGTGAAGATAATGAAAAAGTAGAATTTCATAATTGGAAACAAGTACCAGAATATTATAAATATTACACTAATAAAATTATAGAATAAAAAATAACATTACATGAACCAATAAATGAATTTTATCTAAATCAAAATTACGAAATATATTCAAGATATTTATTGAACATTGCACACATTTAAAAAAAAATATTATAATATATTTTTTTTAATTTATTAATTATTCACATTATAAATTTAATATTTTTATGAAATGTTTGTTATTTTATTAAGATTAAATTTTATGAAAAAAATTTTGATATATTTCTTAAATGTAAAATTAAGTAAAAAGATATCAAACAGGAATTATAACAAAATAATCCTTTAAATCTTGGATATCTTAAATATACATTTAAATATATCAAACATTATGCTGAATTAATATAATAAAATAATTAAAAAAATTTTTTTTCAATATTTAATGTAATATTTACATAAAATATTAAACATTATATAAAATTATTAATAATTAATAATTGAAAAAATTTTGATATAATTATAAAATGTAAGATTAAGAAAAAAGATATCAAACAGAAATTATAACATAATAATCCTATAAATCTTCAAAATCTTAAGTATACATTCAAATATTGAATAATTTTACTAAAAAATTTATGATTTTACAATGATAAAAATCTAAAAGATTTAAAATGTAAGGTGGTGTAAAAACCAGCTTAATCTATATATTGTGAATAATGATTAAAATTTATTAATAATTTTTTTCAGATATTTTACATAAATAATTAATATTTTTTTTTTTTCATGTTTCTATGTTATTAATAAAAATTTAATAAAAAATGTACAATTATATAATATTATGTATAATATAAGAATATATTATAATAAAAAATTGTTTGTATAAAACAATGCATAAAAGTTACATTTTATATTGATATGATAACTATAATGGGGGTTGGCGAGTGGAACGAGCAGGGGGGTACCCCCCCTAGTGTATATATATATATATATATATTCATAAGCCCATGTGTGTGCGTACATGCGAATTGACAGAAACGGTCTCATATATATAAATACGAATTTCAAATACATGTTTAGATGTGTTTGCGCGTTCGAGTTGACAAGATGTGTCAAATATATGAAAACTGGTGCCTGCGTGTTGACATGAGACGTCCCATATATGTGAACCTAAGGGCGCTCGGATAGGTGTGTTAGAGTTGTCATGGAATGTCCCATATATATAAATCTGTATAGGCGTGGGTAATAATTGACGTGAAAAATCCTATGTATATGAACGTATGAGCATGCATGTGAATCGATATGGAATGTCCCATATGTATGAACCTGTGTGTGTGTGTGCGTGCGTTCGAATTGACATGGAAAATCTCATGTATATTAACGTGCGTGTGCATGCATGTGAATCGACATGAAATGTCCAATATATATAAACCTGTGTGTTTGTATGCGTTTGAATTAACATTAAAAATCCCATGTATATTAACGTGTGTGTGCATGCATGCGCAACGACATGTACTGTCCCATATATATATATATATATATATATATATATATATATATATATATATATATATATATATATATATATATATATATATAAACCTGTAAACGACATAAAATATCTCACACATATATATATATATATATATATATATATATATATATACTGTATGTGCATACGTTCCAATTGACGTGAAAAATCCAATATTTATTAAAGTTTGTGTGCATGCATGCGAATTGACATGAAATGTCCCATATATATAAACCTGTGTGTGTGCCTTCGAATTGACGTGAAAAATCCTATGTTTATTAACGTGCGTGTGCATGCATGCGAATCGACATGAAATGTCCCATGTATATAAATCTAAGGGTACTCGGATGGGTGTGTGCGTGTTGTCATGAAATGTACCACATATAAAGAAAACCTGTACTTATGAGTACGTGCTAACCGTTATTAAATGTCTCATGTATGTATGCATATATGTATATATATACATATATATAAACCAAAATATATACGGGTCAACGGATGCAAGTTGACATGAAACGGACCATGTATATATATATCAACTTGTCCGTATGTGTGCGTGTGGGTTGACATGAAATGTTGCATATATATGAGCCCAGGTGCGTATGTATGTGCGCGTCCACATATGTTTTTCTATATCCCGAGTAACCTTTTCACTTCGGCGTGCAGAGGGCCCGAAGTCGGTGCCGTATCACCCTCAGTGGCACCGAAACTCTTGCCGAATTGTCGCCACAGTGGCACCACATCGGCGTGAGGCGTGGCGGCGAAACGGGGCCCTGGGAGGGCAGCCGAATCTAGCTTATAAAATCATAGAATTGAACGTAATTTATGTACAATTATTTATATAAAAAAACAGCTGATTTCCAATGGTAACCGATCGATTGATTGTTCAAGCAACTGTCTACTTTTTAAAATAGTTTTCATTAGTAAAAAAATTTAAGTAACTTGAGTTATTCGAGTTATTTGAGTAACTCGAGTTATCCAAGTGATTCGAATTATTCGAGTAACACTAGTTATTCGAGTTCATATTTTTGTCGGGTACCTAACTCGAACTTGAAGAAAAAATTACTCGCGAGTACTCGACAATCGAGTACTCACACTTGAAGGCGTATTCGAGTTTTCGTTCCAAGTACTCGAAAAAAAATGAATTACTCGAGTACTCGAAAAAAATATGAATTTCTCAATTCACTTGAGTACTCGAAAAAATATGAATTACTCGAGTACTCGAGAAAATATAAATTACTCGACAAAATATGAAGAACTTGAGTTACTCGAATAACTAGTTAATTTATCAATTATATTATCTGTGGTAATTAGTTCTCATTTCCACGAGAATAATCAGTTTTTTATTATGTTTTTATCAATTGATTTTAGGTTGTATTTGTCCGTGTATGCGGGCGGAATTTCGGAATCAATTTTTAACGAGTTAAGGTCGAGTACAAAGAAAATCATTTTTATTAATTCAATCACTCATTTTTAATTTTCAATTAAAAAAAAGTTTTACCATAGCATGAAAATACAATAAAGAATATTTCGAGGTTATGTAAGATACACATCGATGTTATGACAAAATCTATACGATTTTCGGCTAGCCATCATAGGACCACGCTTGCCACCACGCCTCACCCATTCGGTGGCCCGACTTCGGCAGCCGAAGGTGGCCCAAATGAGAGAAGTTGGTTGCCGTAATAAAAAGGTTACTCGGGATACATATATAGAAATACATATGTGGATATTGAAAAGGAATTGTGGAATTTTTAATTAAAGCCCTCGAATTCACAAATCATAATCATAACTGACGCTCTTTCAATTCACGATTACATTTTGATTTCTTAAATGAAATTTATTTAATTAAGGATTTCTTTTGATTTTGCAATTAAAGCCCTTTCAATTCACTATTAAATTTTGATTTCTTGATTGAAATTTATTTAATTAAGGATTCCTTTTGATTTTGTAATTAAAGCCCTTTCAATTCACGATTACATTTTGATTTCTTAATTGAAATTAATTGAATTAAGAATTCCTTTTGATTTTTTAATTAAAGCCTTTTCAATTCACGATTAGATCTCGATTTGTTTATTATAATATTTTTAATTATTAATTTAAAAGGAATTGTTAATTAAATAAAACTTTAATTACGAATTCAAAAAGGATTTGTGAATTAAAATTTATTTAAAGCTCAAAATGATTTAAATATTTGCAACCCTGATTAATAATAATGAAAATTTAGATTGGACAAGGATAGAGCTATACGGCTACCTCTCAATTGAAGGTTACGGGACAAAATAATACTTTTTCAACAAAGTGTGAGCGCGAGGGTAATCGAATTTTGCTAGTTTCAAGATATGCTTCAGTATTAATAAAGTTAGAAATAGAGTTTTTTTCAGCTTTTTTTCACTTTTTTTCAATATTTTGCCAAGATTCAATTTTTTAACATATTCCGATTTGCCGAACGGCATGTGTAGCTTAAAAAAAGAGCTTTAAGAATTAATTTATTGATATCAATTTCATAAATTAAAGGTCAACCTATATAATAATGGACTGAAGATGAAATTTTGTCATTTCACGTACTTTTAAATTGTCGTAATATCTCCCCTCTCAACTTTCAATAATACCGTAAAATGGGTTGGATCGCTCTTAAAGAGAACATATTTTTTTTTTTTTCGGCAAGTTTAATCAAGTTGTAAATTATCCAACATACGAGATGTTAAAGCGTGAAAATTTAGCAAATATCGCATTTTTCGCGATTTTTAAGTCTAAATGTTTTCATAAGCTTCAAAGATTTGGAAATCAACATTTAAAAAAAATCACTTAATTAGAGGTTATTTTTAGGAATAATACTTTTTTAAAAGTTTGTGTACAAGGGTCACCTATTCTGTTGGTTTCGAGATATGTATTAAAATTAATAAAGTATAAAATCTTGGCGAAATTTTAGCTCTTCAAGTGCTAAACTCGCCGAAAAAGGCCTTGTAAAGGTTAAAAACGCTGCCAAGTGCTTTGGCGCAATGCTTTCCCATAGAGCTCATTGAGTTAGAGGAATTTGATTTTATTTTTTTAAATGTAATATAACATCCCAATTGCCTTTAGATGTTGAAAATTTTCCTCTTTATAAAATTCAAGTGACAGCTAAAATCCAAAATTTTATTTTTTCTATAATTAAGTATGTGTCGCCAGACTCAAGCATAACATTCCGACACTTGCGATTTGTAATCTCATTTTTTTATCTTAATTCTTTGAAAATTATAAACCTCGTGTTTGTACACAAAAAAAAAACGTAATTTTTTTGTGTACAAACACGATTCTACTTGTGTCTCCCCTTGAATAAACTTTATAAATTAGGAGCTATCCTACATAACATTGAATTAAATTTGAGATTTTGCCATTTTACATACTTTTGAATGGTCGTAGCGTCTCCTCCTTCAACTTTTAACAATTGTACAAAATGGGTTTATATTAATTCATTTTGGTTTTATTAATGTGTAATTTTTTCATGATGTCCACAGAGTTTTTCGGATTTTGCAATTCTGAGTTTGGATTTCGACTCTTTTTGAATCACTTAGTTTTATATTCTGCTTAGTTTTACAAATTCTTTAATTGATCAATAACCCTATGTTCAAATTAATAAATGTAAAAATGAAAGATACATGATACGTGACACCTTGGGGCTCAAGATGTTGCTTATCGGTACGAGAAGCAGCAAAAGAAAATTTAATAATTTTTTTACAGTTATTGATCACTTTACATAAATATCTTAGAATTTATTTGCGTATCATAATAATTAAAACTAGCTTAATTTACTTTGCTCCTAACGTCGCTCGGTTAAATTTTCATGTATTATATTAATATGTATAAATTAGCTAATTTTAAAATGAAAAAGAATTGCCTCAGCTTATGAATTTTGATATTAAAGTTTTGTACTAAATTAAATTTTTATATTTTTATAAAAAAAGATTAATCAAACTTACAATATGCATAAAAATTGTTTAAATACAAATCATATCATGATGAATTAAAAATTTGTTTTACTCAATTGCATTAAAATCAATAAAATAATATGATAGGAATTCATTCTTTTTAATCACGTGTTTTAATCACGAACCATGAAATTATCGAAAACAGTATTTGACGTTTACTAGAACTAACAACTGCATGGAGAAAGGAAAGTACTGTTAAAATAGGTACTAAATCTAGTATATTTAATTTATGTACTGAGGTATTTGAAAAAGAAGTATCGATATAATTTCAATTAGTACTATAGCTTGAATTTTAGGGGCTAACGTTGGTACTTTAGTACCGTTTTTTCGGTACTAAGACTGACATTTCACTTTCTTGATTTAAGGACAATATTTCGCAGAAAATGTGATTGTTAATCTCATTTGGTGCGGCTTTTTCTGTTACTAAAATTAAAAATTGTTAAATATAGAATTATTTTTATAATACAATACGGATCGAAAGTTCGGAAACATTTGTTTTCAAAGACTCAAATTCAAATCGTGATAACTCAGAAATGCTTTGATAAATTTAAAAAATTCAAACGGCGTTTTAAAGATCAGATAAAATAGTATCTTTTAATAAGCTGTAAAATATTTTAAACTCTTTTTAACTTAATTTTTTAATGATTGAAAATTTTCGAATTTTAACGAATTTTTAAATTTTAATCAATCAATTGTGACTTTTTAAAGTATTGATGAAATTAAAAAATTTTAAATCGATTACAAAGTAGAGAAAATTTCCTAATTAATCGTCTTTAATCAATTTTCAATATCTATTCATGTGCAGAGATACAAGCGTGCAAAAAAAGAGCAAATAAGAAAATAATTTTGTAGGTGCAATAACATTTTCCATGTATCTTTATGTTTTGGTGTTCTTACAACTGTGGTTTTTATATAAATTGTGTATACATTGAATTTACAATATACAGCTGTGAATAGATGCCAACATATCAAAAAAATGTGGAAAATGTTATTGCACCTAAAAAATTATTTTCTTATTCGCTCCATTTTCGCACGCTTTTATCTCTGCACATGAAATGGATAATAAAAATTGATTGAAAACAATCTTTTAGAAAATTTTCTTTTATTTGCAATCGATTTATATTTTTTAATTTCATCAATTCTTTAAAAAGTTACAAATGATTGATTAAAATTCAAAAATTCGTTAAAATTCAAAAATTTTCATTCATTAATGAATTAAGAGCAGGTCGATTATATCTGTCCTTTTCTAATGAAAAAATTGATTTTTTTTTACAAAAACTGATATTTTTAGCAAAAAATGAAGAAAAAGCCCCATCTCGTATCAGAAAAAGCAAAATTTTCTTCGATAAGAAAGAATTAATTTTATTGATTCGTTTTCAAGAAAACCTTGAAAAACTTAAAACATAGAGGTTAGGGTAAACAATTTGGTTTTTCAAGGTTTTCTTGAAAAAGAAGCAATAAAATTAATTCTTTCTTATCGAAGAAAATTTTGCTTTTTCTGATACGAGATGGGGCTTTCTCTTCATTTTTTGCTGAAATTATTAGCTTTTGTGGAGAATATTAAAAGAACATTTGTAACGGTATTCTACCGTATTTGAATCTTGCACGCTTAGGTATTGAAATAGGATAGACGCACGGTCATACATCTCGTCTAAGACGAGTAAAGAAGTGCGTATCTTGATGACCAGCACGCGACAGAAAAGTAAGCCGGCTACGAGGCGCTTCAGAGGATTTTTGGCTACCGTTGCATTAACACGAAACTTAAGCCACGCTGTGCTTCTTAAAAAATTTCGCCACGTGGTCTCATGATACGTTACACTAAGTTCGCAATTGATAGCGCGAAACGTTGTCTTGAATAAAAGTCGTTAATTTATATCGACTAGCGTATTTTATTATATTGGCTAGTTGCAACTCTCAGAAATTCTTTTTGTAGAGTTTTGTTTGACTGCTTTTCGCTCGTCTTAGTGGTCAGCCATTAAGTGCCAGCACATACGTTGATCGGCGTGTATAGGATTCCACCGATCTACGCCAAGGCAACCACGTTGGCAGAGCTCAGCGGAATTCAAGGATCGGAAAGAGACGTCTTCCATCGTCCTACTCCAGAGCATCTACGTATTCGTTACGTATAAGGGGGAAGCTACGGTAACAGGATAGCGGCGTCAACGTGCACGTAGGTAATTAGTGTAAGCTGGCCAGTGCGTTATCGTAAGTACAATTATATAGCGTGATATACAGGTATCTCTTCCTTGAGAGATACTTGTCCGGGTAAAATTGTATCATCGGTTATATAACCGATCAGCGTCATAAGCGAGTTCTATTTAGTTCACGACGCGCCATACCTTTGCTCTTAGTTCTTTTTAAATTATAAAAATGTATTTTTTTCTATTAATTTTTTTAACGTTAAATAAAAGCATTTTTTCAAATATTTTTTTAATTTATTTTATTTATTTATATGAGTACACAAATGTCCACGCATATACGTACATATTTGTATACTTATCTATACGTAAGCGTATACATAAGTGTGTTTTTTCCAAAACACACACACATATGTATACATTTTCTCAGTAACGCCTGTATGTATAAGCCTTTACTGAGAATTGAGTAGCTGTTACGAATAGCCGCACAAAGAATAGAGGCCGATTAGTCGTATAGCGCTGGCTATATAATAATTGCTATTGCTTATATATAATGAATATTTAATTATTAAAAAATTTAAAAATAATTACAGAATTATGTATTGTTATGCAAAATACATATGTTCTGAAAATTTTAGCCTTCTTAGTCAATGGGAAGTACGTTAATTTTCAATCGCAAGATTTGAGAACATATTCAGAGGCAGTCAAGTTAAATAAAAGCGTTTAAAAAGAGTTTGAAATATTCTACAGCTTATAAAAAGACAGTATTTTGTCTGATCTTTAGAACGCCGTTTGAATTTTTTAAATTCATCAAAGCATGCCTGAGATATCACGATTTGAATTTGAGTCTTTGAAAAAAAAATGTTTTCAAACTTTTGATCAGTATTGTATGTAACACGTTTAAATTACTAATAATTAATTTTCTAATTCGTGATATTTAAGGAATGAAACGAAACATGTTTATCTGATATATTCCGTTTTAAGATAGTTAGATTTTGAGTTTAAAATTAATTATTAGTAATTTAAAATTGTTAAATATTATATGATTTACAATTTGTTATATATTATATGATTTACAATTTGTTATATATTATATGATTTACAATTTGTTATATATTATATGATTTACAATTTGTTATATATTATATTTATCAACTGTTAAAAATTGTTATACAATTTAATGGTTTTTACGTTATAAGGTATTGATTATATTGAAGTTTCATACTTGACAGCACTGCAGTGCGTATTATATAGATAATATGTTAGTATGAGATAATTTAGTTCTTTAGTACGGAGAAATTCGGTACTATACCAAATAATTTTGAGGATAAGTCGCGTTAAAAGATGTACTAATAGAGGTCGTCTTAATTTATGTACTAAGTATCAATTAAAAAACGACTAGTAATGTGTTGTTTAATACTGACTTAAGTTGGTACATTTAACTTGAGCATTTTTCTTTCGCTGTGTGTGCAAGCGCAAATTCAAGATTAAGATTGGAGCTTGATAATCTTCAGTATTCACAAGATTGAGATTCATCCATAAGGTTCGAATTCGTGAACATGATTTTAGTATTGAACTCAAAAATAACTGTTGATACCCAAGTAAATATACTAGGAATTTAAGTATCTTTACTTAGGTACCAATAGTTTTTTTTTAACTGAATGTAGGGTTAAAAAATGGGTGTAAAATAAGTAGAAAATGGGTGTTATTGAATAAAAGGGTGGAAAATAAGAGTTCTATGGGTAAAATATAGGAAGTCAATGACTAAATTTTCTTTAAAACTATTATATAGAAAGATCTATATCTCTTTATATTATGAGAAGATTTCGACACTGTTGTCGATGCTGCCGCCATGAATAACAATCAATCGTTGCCCCAGTCAGCTATAATATAGCTAAATTTTAGCTGAAAGTTCGTTAAAATAAAAGCTACAAGTTAGCTAAAAATTAGCCAAAAAATAGCTAAAAGTTTTATAAAAGTAAGTTAAAAGTTAGTTAAAACTTAGCAGAAGTAGGATGAATTCACCTGAAAAGTAGGTGAATTTATTCTTATAGTCAGTTAAATTATACAAAATTTCGATAAAAATTGACAAAATGTCAGTTAAAAATTAGCTGATTGAGTTAAATTTAACTTCATTTTGAGATTTGCTGCTAACAAAAAATTTTCCCTTTTGTCTAGAAGCTAGTCAAGTGTAGACCCTAATAATATATCATGATTGAAGTCGATACTTGAAAAGAAAGAGAAAATTAAGAAGGGTAGCAAGAAAGAAAGAATAAAGAATAAAAAAAAGATAATAAAGCAAAATATAGTGAAACATAGATGAAGAAATAAATATATATACTAAAGCCCAAATAAGACTCAAAAATTAGACCCGAAAATAGTGCTTGTATATGATAACTACTTATTATATAGGACTCAATAAAAAATTGCTATTCTTTTTACGAAAAAATGCATAGATCCGGAGGACCCAAGAACTGAAGAAAAAGGTAGTTTCACTTTAATATACAATAACTACTAATTATATAGGAAACAATAGAAAATGCAAATCTCATTACAAGAAAAATTACACACACCTAAAAAATGCATAAATCAGAAAGACCGGAGATTCGCAAAAGAAGGTAGTGTCACTTCAATATAGAATAGGACGATTGTTAATAAACAAATTTTTTCTTCAGTCTAAAAGCAAGTAAAGTGTAGACTTTAATAATATGTCCATCTATATTATAAAAGATTTTTGCAGCTGTCAGTTTCTCAAAATGTGACCTCAATTCTTTCTTCTTTTTGTATATTATCTATATTATGAAAGATTTTAAATTTAAAATTGAAATTAAAAGATTATTACAAGATACTTTTAAGATATGAATTTAAAAAAATTTTTTTTCCTCTTATTCCACGTAGTTTATCAACATCTATTGTGACCTCACTTAAATATAATATGAAGAAAAGAGAGAGAATAGGTTAGAAAAAAGAATAAAATAAAAGGAAATAGCAATAAACTTATTCTCTCTTGAATTCGAATTATTAAATTAAAATAACGTATATGGGTAATTCTTTCATACTTTTAAAAATCATGTTACTGCGTCATTTCTCCTAAATATGAGATAGCACATCTTGTTAGCAAATGTTCACTGATTTATTGAGTTATTAGAAACTAATTTTGTTATATTTTTAATGATAATTAGACGTGTCATTTTATGGCGGATGGGGAAAAGAGGTTTTTTTTTTGAAATTTAAATGTTACCAGGCCATGTAAAATGATAAATTACCGCTATAAAAAAAATGACTACTGCTTTTTTGATTTGAAATTCACACCAAAGCTTTATCTATACACATACTTTTGGAAAATCAAGAGCATGGGTGTGTGCCTGTTAACAAAAGTACTTTCTGAAAGGTTATTAAAATGTTACCAAAAATTTATATATTTTACTTTTTTCTGGAAAATACGATGCTGTAAAAAAGACTATTCAGCGGTGACATTTTAAACTACATCAAAAGGTAATATTTAGAATCACAAAGAGAAATTTTTTATTAGGAACGTGTGCCTAGTGTAGATAAAGTTCTTTGTTCGTTTGAAATTATACTTAAAAAACGTGACTCACTTTTGAAAATAGGTTTTTATCCACTAATATGAAAACCTAAGCTTTGATTCACCTTTTTCTCTGTTGTGAACTTTGTAATTTACTATTTTATAATACTCAATGTAATCTTTAAGTTGCTTTTGAAGTATTATTTCGAGTATTCTGGAAATCATTGAATTTTCCCCGGCTATTAAATTTTCCAAATTTACATCGTTTAAACTTTAAAAAGCTCAGTTTTAGTATGTATTTAATAGCTTACACCTAGAACGTTGAGTTGAATCATCACTGAAGTTTCTAGATTTTAAATTTAAAATTTTTAGATTTAATGTTTATTAAATAAACTAAAATATTTGGTTAAAAGGAATATAAGTATTTTTATTCGAAAACATATCTATACAAATCATATACAAATCCATGTCAAATTTCATACCCTAAGATTGACAATTTTAGCAAAAATAAATTGATATTCCACTCACTTATGATTTGTAATCAGGAATCCCAAAAGCCATTGGGTAACTAATATCACTCAATTTTAATACCCGAATCGCCAAAAATGAATTTTCCAAAAAAATTGGCATTTCTGGCATATTTTATTTATTACAAAAAATTTTGTAATTATTAATGTAAATTGCGTATTTAAATATTTTCTGTAACATATTAAACATGTAAAAATGAAAAAGCTCAATGGAAAATGATCTATTATAGCCCAAAATACTTAAAAAACTGATCTGAGATATGTAAAATATTATACCTGGGTGTGATAATAATGAATATATTTAAATGTCTTATATTAAAAAAAGCTATCTTCAAAAGTGAGTAATGCGATTTTTTCTTTTATTATCATTTTAATATATCAACATTTAAAAAAAATAAATTTGATACATGTGTCTTCAATTTTTTTTAATTTATTGAAAGTAAATTTTAACACTATGAAAAATTTACTCGAAAATCTGTCTTTTGATGTTTGTTAAAAAGACTACCCTTAAAAGTGAGTAACACGATTTTTTTTTTCATTATAATACGTCAACATTCAGAGAAAATTAGTTTTATACGTGTGCCTGTATTTTTTTTTTTTTAATTTGTTGCAGGTGAAATTTTAACATTATGAAAGATTTACCCATATCTCTATCTTGTGCGTCGGTGCGGCGTAGCAATTACAAATTAATAAGAAAATTAATAAGAATATATGTACGCGCTTGGATGTGCGTCGATACACGCCTATAAAGTGACGTACGCTAGCACACATCCAAGCGTACCTGTAATAGTATCATATGGCTGATTCCATTCAGATTCATGCAGGCCATCACTTATCGAATTTTTTTTTTCTTCTAAGTAATAAAATAGTATATTTCGGTACTAGTGCGATAAAGTGATTTTTTACTCGTGTGGCGGTTTGCGCCCGAGCGAAGCGAGGGTGAAAAGGTCACACGAGTAAAAAATCACTTTCTCGCACGAGTATCGAACACTATTTTTTGACACGACGTGTGAGAAGCTCCATTTTCGCACGTGTCACTTTGTACAGCGTGCGTGAAATCGAGCTTCTCGCACGGAGTGTCAAAAATACCTTTTATTATGTATATAAAGATAAAATTTACCTCGTAGAACTACAGCAATTTTAGTGTTGGATGTAAAAGCGAAAATTAAAAAATTAAAAATGAACCTCTTCTTTTAAATGACTATAGCTCCGTCAATTTTTAACCTTTTTGGGCGTTCTTTTAACGAAAGTGTGCGGAATCCTGTCTAGTTTTAAATGTAATCTCACTTTTTGTAATACCATTTGCTCCCACTGAGTTATTTACGAAAAACCGAAAAAAGCGATTTTTTTCAAACACGATTTTCTCAAAAACGATATTTTTTTTTTTTTTAATTTTGATATGATTTTATACATAAAAAATACTAACTTTTAGGGTAGGTGAGAATATGCGATTTTGCCTTATTTTTTTTTAACAGATTTTTAAACGTTTTTTTTATATTTTCGATTTTAAAACATTGATACCATGGCGCATCTTACTATTTTTCCAACTTTACGTGTTCTTACAACTATTTTTATGCTTTTATTTATTAATATATCAAAAATATCAACAATAATTTTTAAAATAAATCAAAGTTATGACGATTGAAAGTTTAAAAATAATATGCTGAAACTTTAAATAAATATGATATTTACATTAAGGAAACGCAATTTTCGTTAAAGATTAAAATCCGAAGATATAAATTTTTTAATTTAAAAAAAAAGTTATTTTGATAAAAGAATACATAACCATTTATCCTCTTTTTATGGTACATTATTATAATAAAAATTTTTTTTGTTGAAGAATATAATTTTTTTATCAGTTTGAATTTCGCGCCTAGAATTTGAATTTATTTTGTAGGGAGTTGACGCATGTCACTACTAGGTGGCAATGATTCGTTCTTTGCATTCTCATCAACGACTTGGTGCGTTTAAAAATATAAGTAATGGAAGATAAAAAATAAAGTTGTTTAAGAAAAATTATTTTTTTCGATCTGTCATTGAACAGAATATCAATAATGGCATCACTGATTGTTAAAATGAAGTGCAAGGATTTAAAAGAAAGGCACAAAAAAGTTGTTTATAATTGCTCCAAAAGTCCGCTTAGAGAACTAGGTGATCTAACGGAGCCTTTGAAGCGCTTGTATCCAAATACTTCTTTCTCTAGAGAAGATAAAGTATGCCCTTCGTGTTACAAAATATTATTAGATGAAGTGAAAAATGCGCCTATTTCATCGACTTCAAGCAGTCAACAATCTTCGGAAGA
Source organism: Anastatus disparis (assembly GCA_017163975.1). Taxonomy (NCBI): domain Eukaryota; kingdom Metazoa; phylum Arthropoda; class Insecta; order Hymenoptera; family Eupelmidae; genus Anastatus; species Anastatus disparis. Next base: position 1,033,184 of record JAFFSR010000320.1, on the reverse strand, counting down.
TTTTATTCATAGTGAGGCTGTGGTAGAACAGCTCAACGAGACTTGAAGTAATTTGAAATTAAACATTTCACCAATTAAAATGCCTCAAAGTATCAATATCAAGATGCGAGAATCTTATGCTCTCTGAAAAAGAAAACAAATAAACGATGCATTTGATTCACAAATAGCAAGTAAAATGATGAAAGTCTACGATATAACGGATTTGCCCGCATTGAATGAAAATAATGAATGTAAAACAAATGATAATTGGCTTGAGAATATTAAAATTGCATTAGATAATTGTTCAAATTTTTTTGAGAAAGTGCGATTGTTGAGTATTATACCAAGTGATATTTCCAAAGATTATTTATTATCGGTTTTACCAAATCTAACTATTTATATGATTGATCAAGCACGATCATTGGTAAATAATAAAAAAAATTAACAAGCAGTCTGAGAACTATTGTGGCCATTCTTTGGATAGTGAAATTGTAATGAAAGTAAAGGATTATTATCTGAACGATGATTTTAATTGTTCTCGTCAAAGTGCAAATAAAAGCGACATCGTATCTATCAATGAAAATGGTATAAAAACTAAAAAAGTCAAACGCTTTCTTTCGCGAAGTATAAAAAAAATATATCAATTATTTAAAGACGAAAATCCTGAGATGAAAACGAAAATTGGTAAATCAACATTCTACGCTTTAAGACCGAAGTGGGTTATACCACTGTTACGTCACGACGTATCTTTTATTTAAAAATTTATCATTCCAAAAATATACAGTTATTGATCAATCAGCTAATTAACCTTAGCAAGCATATTGTAAAAGTAAGTCATTTGTTAAGAAACGAAGTGCAATGCAATTTACAGAATCAACAAAATAAGAACAATTACGAAGACTACATGAACCAGATCTACCACGTTAACCATATCATTCAATAAGAATCAAAATGCATAATAAGCATTGCTCCATCGATTGACATCAATTCAGAATTCAAATTATAAAACTTCATAAAAATGCTTAATAATCAATTTTGTTTATCAACTTTAAAGAAATTATAAAACAATTATTCTTAAATAATAAATATGAATAATTACCATAAATACGAACAAAAAATCATATATTGGAGCACTTCAATAAGCACTTTAAAGTAGACACTTTTCCAAAAGCACTTTATCAAAGAATTTTTACAAGCACTTCAAAGATACAATTATCATAACTATATTTCTCGCACTTTAAAATTATACAATTATTCGCGCAACATATTAAATCGCACTATCTTCAGTTTATTATAAAAGTAACAAATAAAATTCTATAATTAAAATATTAAAATCAAGTGTACTTATTTACTGTCTGCCTGTATCTACTTAGCCAATCAAGGTAAGATTCTTACAATTATATTTTGATCTACATTACTTCAAATCAAGTATATTTAATCGTGAGAACGATTCATATCAATTAAAATTGGTAGAGCTTTTCTACCACTAGACTTAACTTTCAAATTTATTATTTCATTTAATAAAATATACTCTCCTCATATCAACAACATAATCAATCATTAATTCCGTCCTGGTGTAAAGCCAGGACTTAACACCACATCCACCCACCGACTCGTGTCTTTGTGTTTACTGCGAGAATCTTAAACTTATGTTAGATGCTTTGAATAATTATAAAAAAGAGAATAAACAAAACATTGCAGATTCGGAATTAAAAATATGTTCTTCACTTTTTTGTTCAAAAGATGATATGAAATGTCTACTAAGAGAATGTAAAGAATGTCCCATTGGAGATTCTATTGATTTACAAGGAATTTCTTTGACAGAAGAAGATTTATATGAAGAAATAATTTATGGTGTTTGGAAAAAATCAAATTTACTGAATAAAACTAGCACAATTGAAAATTTCTGAATAGAGTTATGAGAGCGCGCTCTCACTGTAAGAGCTCATAAATTGGTCAAAGAAATTCAACGTAAAGCAATTAAAGAGGTTAAACTTTTAGCGAAAAATAATGACTTCCAATTAGTTATTCATGTCGATTTTGCAGAAAATTGGACAGTTCTGCTTCAAAATGAAATTCAAAGCAATCATTGGAGTAAAAACCAAATATCAATATTTACTTCAGTATGCTATTTTGGAAATGATAAAACAGTCAGTTATGTCACCATCTCTGACAATATTAAACATGATTCGTCTCATGCCCGAATAGCTATAAATTTAATTATCGATAACTTAAAACAAAAACATATTGCGCAAGATCTTGATGAAATCATAACCATTTCCGATGGAGTTGCCAGTCAGTTTGAAAATAGATATTAATTCTATGAGCTTCAAAACTCAAAAGTAAACAGGAAATGGCTTTTTTCTGCAACAGGTCATGGTAAAGGCGCTTGTGACGGTATTGGTGGTTTAGTTAAACATTATGCTACCACGCATAATCTATCCAAGAAGAGTGCAGATTTTATTAGAAACGCTGAAAATTTCGCCACTCACGTTTCAAAATATACTCCGTCGATTAACATTCTTGTTATCCGCAAGGATGAGTTAGAAGTTTTTCAACAGGTCGTGGTAAAGGCGCTTGTGACGGTATTGGTGGTTTAGTTAAACATTATGCTACCACGCATAATCTGTCCAAGAAGAGTGCAGATTTTATTAGAAACGCTGAAAATTTCGCCACTCACGTTTCAAAATATACTCCGTCGATTAACATTCTTGTTATCCGGAAGGATAAGTTAGAAGTTTTTCAACTGACAAAAAAAATGGAATGGTTAGGAAATGCAAAAGAAATTAAAGGTATTCAAAAGATTCACTGTTGGAAAAGTGAACGAAACCAAATCTACACTGCCAAAACTTCGAGACATAAGTGGCAAGAAGTAAATTGAAAGGTTTTATTCGAATTCGGATTTTTTTATTCACATTAGTTCTCAATTCATTAGTGTTCTTTCTTAATTGTATCGCATATTATTTGTTCATTAAAAATGACCAAATAATATATTTTAGTATTTAAAAAACTCACCTTTTCAAAATTCAAATTCAAAATTTAAAATTCAAAATTTAAAATCTGAAATTTAAAATTTAAAATTCAAATTCGAAATTCATAATTCAAAGTAAATATATTTATTTAAAGTTTCGGCATTTTTGTTTAACTTGAAATCGTCATAACTTTGGTTCTAATTGATCAAAATATTCGGTCCCAGGTTTATTTTAAAAATTATTGTTGATATTTTTGATATATTAATAAATAAAAGCATAAAAATAGTTGTAAGAATACGTAAAGTTGGAAAAATAGTACGATGCGATATGATATCAATATTTTAAAATCGAAAATATAAAAAAAACGTTTAAAAATCTGTTAAAAAAAAATAAGGCAAAATCGCATATTCTCACCTACCCTAAAAGTTAGTATTTTTTATGTATAAAATCATATCAAAATTTAAAAAAAAAATATATAGTTTTTGAAAAAATTGTGTTTGAAAAAATCGCTTTTTTTCGGTTTTTCGTAAATAACTCAGTGAGAGCAAATTGTATTACAAAAAGTGAGATTGCATTTAAAACTAGACAGGATTCCGCACACTTTCGTTAAAAGAACGCCCAAAAAGGTTAGAAATTGACGGAGCTATAGTCATTTAAAAGAAGAGGTTCATTTTCAATTTTTGAATTTTCGTTTTTACATCCAACACTAAAATTGCTGTAGTAAAAAAAAAAAAAATTTTGAGCGTTCTACGAGGTAAATTTTATCTTTTTATACATAATAGAAGGTATTTTTATTACTTAGAAGAAAAAAAAAAATTCGATCAGTGACGGCCTGCATGAATCTGAATGGAATCAGTCATATATATAAACCTCTGTGTGTGCGTTCAAATTGACGTGAAAAATCTTATGTTTATTAACGTGCGTGTGCATGCATGCGAATCGACATGAAATGTTTCATATATATATATATATATATATATATATATATATATATATATATATATATATATATATAAATAAATAAATATATATATATACTAGGGGGGGTTTCCCCCTGCTCGTACTGCTCGCCAACCCCCGTTTATATTTACATTAAGTCAGCCAGGAATGAAATTTGTACTGACCAAAAGTATTATAAAAATTAATATTAATTATATAATTGCTCAGACAGATTTCCACACCACCCGAAGAGGTACTGTCAATAATACCTCACAATTATTAATTTATAATATAAATTAAATAATAAAAATGTATGGTATTATGGCGCGTTGGTTTTTTTTTGTTTTATTTTTAATAATTATATATAATCAATTATAATAATTTTAAGTTATTTTAAGATATGTTAAAATTAATTAAAATTATTCCTTTTTCTTTATAAAATTATTCAAAATAAAACCGTGGTTACCTTCGCCAATAGCCCTACACAACCATGAGAGTCTATCAATCAAGTATTAAATTTAAAATTTAATACTTGATTGAATTCTATGTTTTTTAATATTATTATTATTAAAAATTTTCCAATTATTTCTTATATTTGAATATTAATTATTATTATTTTTTTTTATAACATTTAGTATCTTTAATTCATATACTTGAAATTAATATATTTCTTTTTTTTTAAATATTAGTTTTATTCAAAGTATATATTTTACAATAAATTTCAATATCATTATGATAATCATATTATTATTAATTAATATATTTCATAAATAAAACGATAAAATTGAATAATATAATTTTTCCTTATTTATTAATTATTTTAATTTTATTTTTAATATATCTTAATTTCATTTTTAAGTCTTTTGGATGTATAAAATATATATCTATATTGTTTTATAATATCCTTGACTTTTTTGCTAGTATTAAAAAGATATATTAAAATAATTTTTACAAAATTAATAGAATGTATTTTCATGTTTATTTTTTTTTTCAATTATCGATTATTTATTTATTAATACATAATTTTTAATATTATTTATTAATTAAAAAAATCAATATAATATAATACATAATGATATGAATTTTATTAATTTTTTTTTGTTTCATAAAATAATTTTTTATTTATTCTTTAAACATTTTATTATATTTAAATTCAATTGAAAATGTTTAAGTTATAATAGGATTATATTTGATTTATTTAACGTTTGATGCCTGTATCATAATTATAATAATATTAATACAATTAATTACTAATCCATGTACGTCATAAATAAAATTATAAAGTGAGTATTTTATTAAATTTTATTTATTTTTTTTAAATATATCTTAATGCAATTAAGTCTTTTTGATGTATGAAATATATTTTAAATTACTGTTTTAATATATTCGATTAATTTTTTGTTATTATAAAAGATATATTTATTATTTTTATTGATTTATTACTTAAATATATTTTATATTATATTTTATAATATAAAAAAAATTATATCAGCAATACGTAATAAATATTTATAATATATTGTATTATGAGTTGTGATATAATATTCCATTATTGGATCTTGAAGTTGTTTTCTTGGCTCTGATATTTGACCTGAGCCAAGTTATAGAAAATATAGCTACAACACTGTATTCTTCGTCAAAAAATATGAAAAAATACATGTAATCATTGTTGTTTATACTTTTAAGTAACTTTTCACAAATCCCACGGAAAAAGTGAGTTGCCCCGACATGCTCATAGCAGCCTCTTTTCCATTTTTGTTTTATAGCTAGTGATCCAAAAATATTAGAACGGAGTATTATGCATATTTTTTATGTATTTTTTTGGCGTAGAATCCGATGGTGCCATTAGTTTTGTTGTAACTATTACTGACAAAGCAAAAAAAGCAAAAAATTGATAAAAAATAGCTAAAAAACAGGGTTTTTCGACTTTTAAATATGGCGCACCACTCCAAAAAATCTGGGCAAAATAGGGCAGATTAAGGACGCAAATCTTCAACTTTCCACAAATTTTTGAGGTGGCACCCCTTTTTTTAAAAGTTTTTAGAGCAATTTTAAGAATATTTTATTGTTTTTAGGTTAGTTTTTGACGTCAAAAATAGCTGAAAAAATTACAGTAAATGCGCATTTTTATATAGAATATGCTCAATTTTTTTCAAATTTCTTAACCGTCAATAAGGTGCCGAAAAAAATTATTAAAAAAAAACACGTTTTTTTGAGGTTAGGAGTACTGAAGGGGGAGGAGTAGCAGGTCGCAGTTTAAAATTTTATTTTTAAGCCAACACTAACTAATTTTGGACGAAAATTTGAATTCCGTGATGGGGGGCATTTTACCTATCTTAATGGGGGGTACCCTTCAAAAATGCACTTTCAATATTGTTTAAGTCTAACGGTAATCTAAAAGTTCGGTGACTGGTTAAACCTTTTGGTAGTAAAATTGAAGCAATACCTGTCCAAGCCATTGATGAGAATTTTTTTTTATTGTTATAAAATAATATATTAATGTTTTATATAAAAATGTTTTTCCAGAACCTCCTGGTCCATCTATGAAAAAAATTTCATGATTATTATTTATTATTTGTTCAAAAATATGTTTTTGATCGTTATTCAATTGTTTATACATTTTATCAAATTTTTTTTTACTAAAAATTATAATTTCATCTTTAATTTCTTCGTTTTCCTCGATATAGTTTTCATTTGGTTGAGGTAAACCAAAATTTTCACATGACATTTGTTCTGAATTTAATATTTGATTAATATGGGATAAAGCTTTGTTTTCTTTATTCTCTTGAAAATCTTTAATAAAAAATTTTTTATATTTTTCCCAAATAACGTTACCTTGAATATTTTCACATAATAAAAAACATGCAAAAAATTTACGTAATTGTACTGGTAACATAACATGGCATGCTTCTTCAAAAATATAATAAATTGGTTTTTCGTGTTCTATTAAATTCATTCCAAGAGCAGTTTCTTTATAAGTATTATAAGTTAAATTTTCATAAGTTCGCAAATCTTTAAAATTTTAGATAAGTATATTTTTTTATTATATTATAATCAGTTTATATTAAGTTTATTTTTTAATATTATATTTTAAAATAATATATAATTAAAATTTAAAATACTTATAATTTAATATTTCTTTATAAATTAATTAATTATGATTTATTTTATTTTAGATTGATTTAAATATGTATTAAAAACAATAAAATAGGTAAGAAAATCATAATAACTAGAGTTATAATTTTAAAATAAATATATTAAAAATATATTATAAATTTATATAAAATCGTTTTTTAAAGAATTAAATTTAATTAAATTGTTTATTTAAATATTAAAAAATTAATATCACACTCTTTATATAAAAAATTTATAATTTGTTATATAATTTATATTATAACTGTTTAAATATAAACAAACGAAAAGGATATAAATATATTCCTTAAAATATTGAAAATATTAGAGAAAAATAAAATAAAAATTATATAACTTTATTTATTTGTATAAAGAGTATAAAAGATAAAATTTTACATTAACAATATAATTTTTATTTTTACTTTTTTATAAACAAATGAATTGATAATTATTATAATTTTTATCTTTTTAATTAATAAAAAACTTACAATAACATTTTTACTTTTGACATTTAAAGAAATGTGAAAAAATTTTTTAAATTTATATTATCTTAAAAGTGGTTATGTAGGGCTACTGGCGAAGGGTACCATTTTTATTGTTTAATTTTTCTTTATCAACAAAATAAAAACCCAACGCGCCATTGACAATACCTCGTTAAACTGATAAAAAAAATAAAAACTTGTACTTAAAACTTTCACAAGATAAACTCAAGACAACAAGAAAACAAATTTAAGCTAACCTGAAAGAAGAATCTTTTAGATGTAGGAAATTTTTAATAAGTTTTTTTGAACCAAGACAATCAAGACAAAGTAAAATGTGCTTTACTTTTAGGCAAATACAGCTTGGACCCAAAAAAAAGTAAGCTTAAATGTTGAAAGTAGAAGTTTTTTATTTTTTTTTGTCTCAGTATGGGTGGTGTGGAAAGTTGTCTAACGAACATAGGTATTATTTGATAGTTAAAAAAAAATTATATCAATAATCTATAATATGATTAACTATGTATTAAATATATATTCCATTATATAGCCTTAAGCAAGTATTTCATAAATATAATATTAAAAAACTTTTTTCTTAATGGTTTATATTTTAAATAAATAATTGACGTTTGAGAATAAAAAGAATCAATATATTTAAGATAATTAAATCCAATATTTTTCATAACCAAATTTGGTCTCTAAAGTATTGGAGTCATCAAACAAGAAGGTTTTTTAAAAAAATATTGGTAAAATTTAAATATTCAATTAACGATATAAAAATAAACACTAAATGATTATGAATAGTGTATTAGGGACGTGAGGGGTAGCAAGAGGGGTGACTTGGGTAGTGAGGGGGTGATTTGTGGACTGAGGGGTAGACTTGGGTAGGAGAGGGGTGACTGGGGTAGAGGGGGAAATCTTTTTTTTTTTTTTAAAAAAGACATTTCAAGAAAAATTTTTACGTTATTTTGAGGGGTGACTTTTGATTTTTTTGGAGGAGAAAAAAAATGAGGGGTAGGAGTGATGGGGTAGTAGTGAAAAGATTGATAGTAGTAGTATAGAGAATGAGTAACAAATACATTGATAAAATAAGGTAAATTTAGCTAAATTATTTGAAGGGCGGGTGAGTGACGTACGAGGGGTAGCAAGAGGGGGGACTTGGGTAGTAGAGGGGTGTCTTTTTTTTTCTCAAAAAAGATCATTTCTAGACAGATTTTTACGTTATTTTGAGGGGTGGATTGTGATGTTTTAAGCATACAAAAGAGGGGGAGGAAAAATGAGGGGTAGATGAGGAGGTTTTTTTTTTATATAACTATATAATATAGGGATATATATATATATATATATATATATATATATATATATATATATATATATAAACATGTCATGAAATGTCCCACATATATAGAAAAGCCTGTGATTATGAGTAAGTACGAGTTGACATGAAATGTCGCATATATAATATATATATATAATCCTGTGTGTGTGCGTGCGCATCGGCATGATATGTCTCATATATATATAAACCTGTATGTGCGTGCGTTCCAATTGACGTGAAAAATACCATGTTTATTAAAGTCTGTGTGCATGCATGCGAATATACATGAAATGTTCCATGTATATATATATATATATATATATATATGTATATATATACATATATATATGTATATAAATCTGTGTATGTGCGTTCAAATTGACGTGAAAAATCCTATGTTTATTAACGTTCGTGTGCATGCATGCGAATCGACATGGAATATCGCATATATATAAACCTAAGGGTACTTGGATGGGTGTGTGCGGGTTGTCATGAAATGTACAACATACAAAGAAAACCTGTACTTATGAGTACGTGCTAGCCGACATGAAATGTCCTATGTATCTATGTATGTATATATATACATATATATAAACCAAAAAATATACAGGTCAACGGGTGCAAGTTGCCATGTAATATATATATATATATGTGTGTGTGTATATATGTATATATATATATATATATTTATACTTGTCTGTATGTGTGTATGTAGGTCGACATGAAATGTTGCATATATTTTTATACCCACTTTGTATTTACTACTCTAAGGCCCATAATAACTCTTGACCTTTTATCAAATTTCTTTTTAAAATACTAGTTTACATGCAATTTCTACTTCGTTTACAATTTCCATCCTATACACTCAATATTTTAATTTGATTATATGTTTTTCTTGTATCATAATTTTTCTTATTTTCTTTTCTGTTTTTTTTTGACACTAAGGTCCATAATATATCTTGACCTTCTATCAAATCTCTTTTGAAATACTAGTTTACATGCAATTTTTACTTTGTTTACTATTTCTATCCTATACACTAAATATTTTAATTTGATTATATATTTTTCTTGTATCATAATTTTTTTTATTTTCTTTTCTCTTTTTTTTACTCTAAGGTCCATAATATATCTTGACCTTCTATCCAATCTCTTTTGCAATACTAGTTCACATGCCATTTCTACTTTGCTTACTATTTCTATTCTTTACACTCGATATTATAATTTCATTACATGTTTTTTTTGCATGATAATTTTTATTTCATATTCTTTTCTTCTTTTTCTTTCTCTAAGGTCCATAATATATCTTGACCTTTTGAAAATAAGAGTTTACATGCAACCTTTACTCTTTATTTTCTTCCTTTTTTTGATTTTTCTCTTTTTTTTATTTATTCGTTTGGTGTTGATATATTTTTCATTCACTTCGTACAATGTTAACACTTAAGGTTTGTTAACTACATTGTAAGCAATGTTTAACAATTGAATTAAAGTCATAAGTCATAAGTGCATTGATTGCTTGCATAAAAGAAAATCTTTTGTTTTCATTTACTACATTGTCAAACAATAATGACGCTCTCGAGTAGATGAAAAGACCTATGTAAAAATGTCTCTCAACTTTTATCTCATGAAACCTCTCTTAAAAGCGTCATTATTCTTTAAGAGGCGGTCGGAACCAAATCGGTGACTTAGTTCGGTGCTTGTAATAAATGCTTATAATAATTTATTCATTTATTAATATGGTAAAAATATAGTCATTTCCTCTAGTCATGTATATAAAGAATAATTTAAAATAGTTAAAGCCACAAAAATATACAAAATATTGTTATAAAGCAAAAAATGCCACCTAAAAATCGACACGACAGTTTTTTGCATGCGGTATATGTCAAGTCAGTTTGATATTTGTAATAAATGCTTATAATAATTAATTTACTTATTCATATGGTAAAAATATAGTCATTTCCTGTAGTCATGTATATAAAGAATAATTTGAAATAGTTTAAGCCATAAAAATATACAAAATATTATCGTAAAGCGAAAAATGCTGACTTGATATATACCGCAAGTCACCGATTTGGTTCCGACCGCCTCTTAACGTATACATCTCGATTACATTTTTCGTATACTTAAAGCTTTTAATCTAGTTCAAGGAGTTTTTTTTATCGATTTGCCTTTGCTGGCGTCATTTTTATGCTTTCCTAAAGTATGTTCCAGTATATTTAATTTTACAAAACTATATTAATGTTTATTCATTTAAATCTAATTTTGTTCTTTTTCCCTTTGTTTTAACTTATGTGTCTTTATGGTATAATAATAATGTTCGATTATGTAATTTGAACCAATAATATTTGCTTGTTAATTGTATATATACTCAATCGTAGTTTTTCTTATAGAACATCACAGTCCATAAGAATAACAAGCAAACAAAAATTTTATTCTAATTATTATTCCATTTTTATCTTACTTCTATTTTAAAGCTACAGTAGTTGATAATATGAGAAGTTGCACCCAGCTTCCATGCTGTAGTAAATTAAAAGAATTTTGAATTTTTCTTCCAATACATTATTACCCTTTAGATTTTACTTCACAGTTTATACAATGGTATATCACCCTCAAGATAAAATTATTACTCTCAATGAAATTTTATATTAACGTTATGATAAAATCACTCTTTTTTAATGAACAGTTTGGAAGCTAGTTTCATATTTTACATAAATTTTTAATCTTATTTTTAACTATGAAATTGATGCGTGAACATATCGAATTCTTTTTTATTTATCATTATTCTTAGTCCCAAAACCTTCTTGCATTTTTGTTGCCGTTTACATACATTTTGAAGGGCACATTGTCTTTTTGATTTACATCGTTTTTATGCTGTAACAATGTTTAATTACATATATTCTTACAACTTAATAAGCGAATATTATGTTAAATTTATACTTCATTTGTTGTTTAAAAAAAAAATTTGTTACCGTAGTTGATTCACCAACGAGCTGTATCTTTATTTCTCTTGGCCAGCTTGTTATTAATCTTACAAGTCCTCTCTAGCCCATTTTAATCTTTTAATCATGTTTTGTTCTTACTCCTTTCTTTCTCTCTTTTTTTTATATCGAATTTCCCTCTTTTATTCTTATTATGGTTCCTTGCCTGGAAAGATTTTATTTATTGACGCTTTCCTTTCCTTTATGATGTAAAGTAAGAATATTAAAAAAAAGTATATATTTTTTTGTATTATTATCTATGTGCGTATTTATATTATGGTTAAATAATAATAATAATTGATTTTAAAGCTTAGTATGAAAATGTTCCCTTTTATTTTAATATTTTTCTGTTTTTCTGTTTTTCTTACCAACAGCAAAATGTAATCATTTATTATTATTATTTCCCTTTTACTTTTTTTTTTATTTTAACATTTGTCATTAATCTAAAAATCATCTTAAATTGATATTTATCCTGCATACATCATGAAATTAAAAAATTGTACATCTTTTTTTAAATTAATTATTTTCTTGCTTATACTAATCATGTTTGTTTCTTTTGATTTTACTTTATATATCTTTATACGTGTATCTCTATGTTTTCTGTATTTTTTTTTTGCTACCACGCAACTATGCGGATGTTTGACTTATCCTTGTAATGTTTCTTTCTGTATGTATAGATATACTTTAACCTGAATAAAATTTTAAAATTTCATTCCCTTCCCCCCTTGGAAGAAGAGTAAACCTTTTTATAAAGATCGCTATTAGCATAAATTTTTGAATAGAGTCTTTCTTTCCATCTCAAGGCAATGAGGAAATATATGTGCCGGTTTTTGTTTTTATCTTTGAAAGACTCGACTATTTTCAGTTATCCTTTGTTAATATATTTGTTTGTTTACACGTCCCTGAATTCATCTAATCCTCACTACTGTATCTGTTCATTATTTCAACTCCTACCTTCCTATTCTATAGTATTTAAGTCGCGTATTGTTCTCGGCTTGTTCTTTTTTGTTTTACAGTTTACTTTTGGCTGCTTATTCTGTTTATTATTAACCTAATCTTGTAGCGTTTTTTATTTCTATCCCCTTTTTATTAAATATATAACTATTGTAAGATCTAGATATTATATGTATGTCTACCTATGGGACTGTCACACTTAAACTTTAGAGACTTCCGTCTACCTTACTCTAATTTAATTTATTTTTCCATTTATTTTTTTATGTTTAACCTTATTTTCTCTTTTTTTTCTTTTTACTTTAGTTCCAAATAGGATTTCCTTATCCAGTAGCATGAATTTCCTTACTTTTATGATTATTTTTTCTTATTTTAAGATTGCATTTATTATTAAAAACATCTGTGACCAGATATAGTCCTTCATATTGGTCAGCTTGTTTATGCTGTTTGCCCCCTTTCAATAGCCAAACGCTATCATCTATCGGAGTATATCTATAATTTTTATAGCCTGCGTAGTTTTTGTAAGCCTCTTTTTCCTTTTAGATCAAGTACTGCAGTCGCAATTGTGACTTTAATTTTTCTAGCCTTAAGGCTTGCAAGCCTTGCGTCGTGTTTATGACAAATTTTTCTTTTTGGATTTTGTCATAGGATAATATGTCAAAAGACTTGTTAGTAAGTCGTAGTAATTGATTTTAAAGTCTTAAGTGGCGGTCGGGTGTATTTCGCCGCTACATATAGGGTGGCGCTGCGGCCAGGTGAGAGAAATCTATTAAATATTTTTTATACAGCTATTTACAATTTTCTGAGACGACAATATACTTTTAATGTTGTCATTTCCTCTAGCCATATATATGTAGAATAATTCTTAATATTAATCTTGTTTGAAAAGTCTAAAATATTGTTATAAAGCGAAAAATGCGGCGCGAGGTAAAGCCGACGTAAACATTAGTATACATCATTCTTTAGTATTGCTCTCTCTGTCGCACTAAAGGAAGGTGCACGCATGTTTACATCGGTCCTACGTTGCATCGCATTTTTCGCTTTATAACAATGTTTTAGACTTTTAAGACAAGATAAGTATTAATAATTATTCTACATATATATGGCTAGAGGAAATGACAACATTAAAAGTATATTGTCGTCTCAGAAAATTATAAATAGCTTTATAAAAAATATTTAATAGATTTCTCTCACCTGAGCCAGCGCCACCCTAGATTTAGCTGCGAAATAGACCCGACCGCCTCTTGAATACTCATAATTTCAATCATCGAAATCATACTTATAATATTTATTTTTGTCATATTCATTTTCCTCTCGAGCACATTTGTTATAATAGTTGTCAGATTCGCATTCTTTACGTAAAAATTTTTTAATCTCTCTATTTAACGTTTTCAAGTTTACTCCTTCTTGCTTATTCTTTTGAAGTATCTCATATTCGTTTCTTATCTCAGACTTTTCGTGAATAATATTCTCTTTCTCTGTATTTAACTCTGCTTCTTCTTTCCTCTCATGTAAATTATTTCCTTTTGCATCCAATTCGGTATTTTTTTTTTTTTAATATTTTTCTCCTCGTAAACAAAATTTTTCTCATCACGATATAACTTTTCTTTTAATTCCTTCTCCTGGCTGTAACTGTAATTAATTTTTGGAACATTTTCGTAATTATTAAATAATTTATTATCTTTCTGTTTCATATTTTCTGTTCTTATCCGAGAAAACGCATTGTTCGGGTCTTCGTCCCACGTTTCCTCCTTTTTTTCATAAATAATATTCTTTCTTTTAAATTCTCTTTGCATGTATTCCTTTTTTAAGGCTACTTGATCTTGTACGTTATCTCATTCGTCTCTCTGAGTCATTATAACTTTGTTCAATGACGCGTTCTTTTCATAACCTCCTTCTTGCTCTGTATCAATATCGAGCTCTTTTAATGGCATATTTTTCTTCTTAATATGAATGTTTCTTCTATGTTTATCGTTATACGTTTCAACTATTTTCATTGCTTCATTACCATTATTTTCACACTCCTCTCTTGAGGTACTTTCATAAGTAATATTTTCTTCGTCGTAATACTCCCTTTTATCCCCAACCCATTCTTTCTATTATTTTTTAACATCATTAAATACTTCTTTTTTATTCAATACATAATATTTATTTTCATCATGGTGAGGGATTCCTTTTTCCTCTTCATCTTCAACAATATAATATATTTCTTCAAAGTTACGACTCCCGTTCTTTGGGTTTACAACATTATTTTTACTTATAAAAATTTGTCCTTGTTCCTGTAAATCTTCATTTTCTTCTTTGTACCTATGTTTATTCTCATGATCATTGAAAAATTCATTTTTCATTTTATACTCATAACTGCCATAATAATTCACATAGTCTACGTCTTTATATAGTTTATCTGGATTCTCAGAGATAACTTTATTAATATTTTTCTCAGCTTCTTCTTCAATAATTAATTCATTTGTTTAAAATTTTTCATTTTCTTTGAACAACTTATTTTCTTTTTTCAACGTACTTTTATTAACATGATCCTCGCAGCCTTTATTATTATTTTCATAAACAACATTTAATTATTTTTCTCTGTATTCCTCTCATTAAATACTTCATTTTTTTCATATAGATCACATCATTCTTATTCTTTAATAATTTATTTGCATTATTAACAATAACTTTACGGACATGCCCCTCATTGGCCTCGTCCGTTTTTCTATATATCATGTCTCCTTTATTTTGTTCAATAATTTCATCATCTTCATTAAATGCTTTATTTATTTTTAGATAAGTTTCATTTTTATTTTTCTTTAATAAATCATTTTTATTTTTCAATATAACATCATCGGCGTGCCTGTCATTGGCTCTGCCTTTCCTTATATCAACAACATCTTTTTCTATATTTTCATATAATTTATCATTTATTTTCCTATAATTTACATGATTACCTTTTTTCAATACTTTTTTTTCATCATTTAAAATAACATCATTGGCATGCCTAATATTGGCTTTGCCCTTCTTTATATCGACAATATTTTCCTCATTTTCATAAAATATATCATTTATTTTTATATAATTCACATATTTACAATAATTCATTTTCATCATTTAAAATAACATCATTGGCATGCCCATCCTTGGCTTTGACCTTTACACAATTATTAGTTTCTTCTCTTTCATCATAACATAATTCTTGAATATTTACAGCATTTCTCTATTTATTTTCATTATCTTCTAATGTATTATCTCGTTTTATTTTAGTAATCTTCCTCATTAATTCCTTGTTTATTTCTTTATTTGTCTTCGGTTTTTGTATCATGATTATCTCGTCATTAAACGTCACTGCTCTTCTCTTTTCTCTTTTTCTGGGTTCGTTTCTGATATTTGACTTCGCTGGTCTCTTATTGTTTTTCTCACTTGCTTCTTTTTGACCTTTATTTATTTTTTTTTTCATCGATTCTATGAATAAATTTATTTTATTTAACTCTTCATTTAATATTATGTTACTCTCCTTGTTTAGACTTAAACTCAGTTGGTTTAATTTTCTTCTCATCTTTTCAATGTCATTGTAAAAACTTGTTTCTAATTTTTAGACCTTTTAATTTCAAAAATATCTAAACAGTTCACTATAAAGAATTTTACCTTAAATTGACTTTAAATTGAATTCATGTTTTTGATTTAAGACTTGATTCTAATTTACAATTGAATTTATTAGGAGATTGATATTTCACTTTGAATTTAATATGCTAATAAATAAAGAAAAAAAAACACTTTACATTACAAATTGAATTTATGTTTGCAAACTGTAACTCAACCTTTCAGTTGTAGTTACAGTGGTTGAATTTAAAATTGAACTTAGAATTTTGTCACAAGAATTTAACTGATTTTACTTTATACACTAATTACTTGGTTGAAAACACACAAATAAAAAAGACACTTTTATAGGGAAAAGCCATTTACGGTATAAAAAACCACTTCATTTAAATTTAGATTCACAACAAAGATAAAACACAAGATAGATTGAGCAGGGGCTCAATTATCTTACAATCGTAAACTCTTAAAAGAGAATTACGCACGCTCGTGTACGTGACGCAAGAACCTTCAAAGGTAAGGTTTTAGAATACAAAACAATGACCCTTTGTACAGAGTTTTAGAATACAAAAACAATGACTCTTTGTACAAAGTCTCAATGCGACAAACAAAAATTGTTGTAAAGCTAATCAAAGCGCGAACGCAACCTTATTGACCGCAATCCAAGGTACTACTGCCTAAATTTTTATTGCTCATTAGAAGTCTCCACGCTCTCTCCCCTCTTACCGGTTAGCCGGTACAAGTGAAGTGAGAGCAAGTGACTTTAGGGCGCTGTCGTCAAACAAATGATTTCCCTTTGAAAATCAGAATTTATGTTGCGACGCAACAGTCATTGATGATGTGAATTGGGTCTCGCGATTCTTCGATCCTTGAATCGGATACTTCTTGCTGTATATGTCTTATTCCTGGTTCTCCTTGCTCGACCTTACCGAAATCTTCGTCGTGTAATTGCTTATATCTCTCTTTAAATTCTTCTTGTATACTATCGCCGCTTTCTGAAACGTCCTCTTGTTTCTCAAAATTAAATTCGTTTAAATTAAACTGGCATTTATATTTTTACCCGTAGTTTCTATATCTTCGATAGTTAATAAGAATCTGTCATATTTTTCTTCTTCCTCCGTTGTAAAATCTACTGCTTGGTTTTCCTTGCGTTCGTCAGTTTTTTGTTTATGGCTCTTATTCCTAGCAAACGTAAAATATTCCTCTGTCGGTGAATGATTTTCTTTATTCTCATTATTTATTATTTTTGTCTCAGCTGAGTAGCTCTCCCCTGCTCTTTCAAAAGGTATCACATTACCTTCATATTCTAAGTTATTTGTAAAATAATTAATTTTTGTTCTTGTTTGCCTAAAAAAATCAGTGCCCAAAATTACTGCTTCCTTTATGGGAAACTCGTCTTCTACTAAATAAAATTTAATTTCTCTATTTTCTAAATTTACAATGATTTTTCCTACTGTTTCTAAATAATAAACCTTTTAACTTTATCGCTTCTTGCATATCGATATGAATATAGGGAGATACTTCAGATTTCTTTACTAGACTTACAGAGGCTCCAGTATCTAACATGAACTCAAGTAGCCTTTTAAATTCACCTACATCCACTCTTATGATTGGTGCTGTACTTGCCTGATTCAACTTCACTATTTCAACGCGCACAGGCCGTCGTTCGCTGCCTGTGACATAGTCGAACGCGTGCCAGCCGTTATCTTTCTCCGCGCCCTTTTGAGGGAGATTCAAACTGTTTCCCTGCGACTCTTGTTCTAAACGCGTGTCTTGTTGTAATTTAAAACATTGATTCCGAGTGTGGCCTGGTTTACCACAATAATCTCAGGTTAAGTTTGGAAATTTATTCGTATGCCGAGTTGGCGAATTATACAGGCCTCTTCTCGCAAAATTATCATTATTCTGATTGTTACTGCTATTATCTCCAAAATTTGCAGCACAGTTATTTCGCCCTCTATTTTGATTTCCATAGTTATTTCCTCTAGTGTTCATCACCAAATGTTGGCTAGGGGCATTGGTTACGTTTTCTCTACCTCTTGGTAAAAATTCTGTTCTTCGATTTACCTCAGCATTCCAGCCCCCAAAGGCGACATTGGGTCTTTGAGTGTTAGCAAAATTTCGCCCTCTCTGCCATTGGTTCGGCTGAAAATTATTATTAGGCTGCGAAAATAAGTTTACACTTCCCATCTGGCGGGCCAATAATAAGCAATTCATTGCTAGGTGTCCCCTTTTATTGCAAAAGGAACAAATTATTATATTTGTCTCTGTTTCGACAATATTTACGTATCGTGCGTCCTTAAAAAAATTTCCGTTTTTATTCTTCTCTCTACGCACCTCTCCTTACTCTTGCATACTATTTGCAAATTCTCGCTTGATCTCTATGGCCTTCTTCCTCGCTTCTTCTAAACTTGCAGGAGTACCTATGCGAGCTCGTATTTCCCAGCGCAACCCTCTTAGGAAATACTTAACGCAATCTTTTTCTAATTCTCGTTTAAAATCGTTTATATCATTTATTCGTTTTTTTTTCTTGCAGTGAATAATATTTCTTTTTCGATTTCGCGTAGTCGATTTAAATAGACAATCACGTTTTCACCTGTCTTTTGCTTGATCTTTGCTAAATCTCCTGTCCACTCGTGATAAGTTTTTGCTGATCCAAAAATATTTTCCAAATATTCTACAACTTCCATAAAATTTTTAAAGCTGCGTCTCCTTACGCAATTTAGAGCATTCCCATATAATTTAATTCTAATTAATTTAGCTAATTCTTCTTCTACATGGCTGAGTAAAATCGCTTGTACCCGTCTAAAAATTCAGAAATTGGAATATTTTTGCCATTGAAACGCAGAATGACATCAAGGGCATCCATTGAGGATAACCCACGAATTTGCAATTGTGCCATTTTTATTGAGTTATCTGGCAAATTCTGCAAACTATTATTCTCTGTATTTTTGTTTTTGTAATTATAAAAATAATCTTTATAATCAAAAGAATTCGTTGTGTTCTCTAAACTTGCAAGTTCCTTTTTTCCGTCAGCTTTCACTATGGTAGGCGCAACTAACGAGTTACAAGAAATGTTCTCTTCTTTCTTTAACTCGTTATTATTTTCCATAAAAGAATCTTGTTTGTTTTTCACAAACTTCTGTATCTTCTCCTTTACTAAGTTCAAAATTTTGAAAAATCCAAATTCTTTATTTATACTTTCGTATAATTCTTCGATATGTTCGGGGTTTTTAAAATAATTATTAATTACTTTGTCTTTAAAACTTACGTTTAAGTGTTCTTTAATGTGTTCCACCGCGACTTCTAGGGGTAAATCTAATAAATTTCCTCTTTCAAATACTGTCGGTAATCGAAAACTAGGTTTGGTGCTTAAGGGTGTGCTACAGCCTATTGCTAAAGGCGAAGTGTTAAATGTTTTATTTAAAAGTTTGAATTGCGAGGCTTTAAGATTTATTCTTTTATAATTAACAGGAACCTTTTCTTTAGTTCTATTTTTACTATCTGACTCCCTTTCGTCCTCACTACTATCTGATTCACTTACTTTATCCCTATATTCCCTAAATCCTAAACGTGACGCTTTATATGCGTCCTACCTTGATTCAAACCCCTCTCATTCCCCTACCTCTAAATTATTTCTCTGTAAAAAAACAGTCAAGTCTTTTTTAATTGTAAGGTATTCTTTAATCTTTTTATCTACTTCGCGCGGGTGCTTTGACGCCTCCACTGCTACAGTGGTTTCCGCATTTTCATTTTTTAATTGTTTAATTAAAGTTTTTGCAAATATATCTTCCTCATCCATATCACCAGAAACGCCGCTCCTATTGCTCATTTCGTATTGTTTGGAATTCTTTGCGATCAACAAAGTAATTTATCAATGATTCCGCGAATTTACTTATCTTTGTTCGCATCCATAATTGATATTTAATAAAAATTCTTAAAACTATTCCTGCCATCAATATAAGATTGTCGTGCAGGCATATATAAAGGTACCATGCGAATAATTCTACTACGCTTTCACCATTTTTAAATTTACCTCTTTCCAACCCTAAATGTTTCACATATCTAATTTTTTTCGCAATTTCAAAACGACGATTCATTTATAGGGCAGTTTCATAGGGACGATGTATTCAAATAAAAACAAATTGTGGGCATTTAAAATATTTAACAAGAATTCTCTTATCTGTTTTATATTCAACAGAGATTCGTAATGCTAAAGCTTATTAAAAACTCTATTGATAGGGACTTGACGGAACTTATTTCATCTTACTCAAATTTAAGTTATAATTCAAGATAGAAGTTTTGTAACACACTAATTGATTATAATTAATTTTAAAGTTCATAAGACGATTGCAAAAATGAAATTTTAACTTTATTTTCATATCCTGAGGGTGTAGGGCAAATGTGAGAATTGCTGTCGCTGTCCAACTCCTGTCAATTTTTATTAAACATTTTCTTTTTAATATTTTCTTCTTTTCTTTCTTTTATTTTTTTTTTTTACTTTCAGAAAAGCAATCACAAGGTTATTTTATTATTAATTATTAGTAAAAAAAAACTACATTGTAAAAGAAAAATAATTTCATTTTAATATCTTTCTTTTGATCTATAAACCTTCTACTCCAAAATTCTGATAATTTATTATTTTGTCGTTTTGACGCTTGTAAGAAAAGGAAAAGAATATTTTATATTAAGTTATTCGTTATGTATTTTATAGTAAAAATTAATAACTACAACAAAAAGCCATTCAAAACTTTGAAGAGGTTTCTAAATGTGTTTTTTTGTTTTATTTTCTTTAAATAATATTTTTTTTAAATAATGCATAAACAAGTTAGTTGTGTGCGTATGTTTTTCAATCTTCTATGGAGCAGTTTTCATAAATAATAAAAAGCAAATTCATTTTTAAAAAAAATTGCCATATTCAATGCTTTGAAATTTTTCTTCAATAAAAAAAAGTCAGTAAAAAAAAATATTTTTTTTTTTTTTTACAACACCCCAAAAATAAGAAAAATGATTAAACTTTTAAAAAATTTTTGCAAAATTTTCGTCTTGTCTTATCATTTTATATTCAATAAAAATTCTCTTTCTTTTTTTTTGTTACTATTTCAACTTAAGCTGTTTCTGAAAATTTTGCAGTGTACAATCCAACCATATTGCGTTTCAAAATAAGAATTTTACTAATTTTTTTTTTGTTTAAAATTTTTCTTTTAATATATCACGCACTTATATATATTTTAAAAAAATTTCTCAAATATTAAAATTATTAATCCTTTAACTTTTAAATATCCGTTAAATCACCATGTTTCCTTATATTAATTTCCAGCATAGATTTTTTATAAAAATTCTTTGTTACAGTATAATATTTACATAGTTATTTCTATATAATTCACACAATAAACTGCTTTAAAAACTATGCAAATATTTTAATCACACAACATCATAATTTTACCAGGTTATAATTTATTATTTTCTTTAAATTATTTCAATTATTACAGAACCATCTTACTAGGAGAGTGTCACACCTCCGGATCACGGATTTTGCTCAAACTTTGGGATAAGTTTTCAGATGATAAAATATGGAAAAAGCTAAAGTTATAGTCATAAATACTCAATATTTCCCTGGTTACAGACAATTAAAGAAAATCACTAAAAAAGTTACTAAATTTTTAAACGCATATAGTTTTTTAGCATTGATAGCTACAAGCTTGAAACTTTTTTTAAATTAAAGCTGAGCTCGAAACCTTTCAAAATAGTAGTTATAGCTTCTCTAAAAATTATTTTTTCCCAAAGTTAGAGCGTGATAAACATTGGACCTGATTTTTCTTTTAAAAACATTAATTAATAATAAAAGCTGAAATTAGGTCCAATCCTTATTACGCTCTAACTTTGGGGAAAAATAATATTTTGATATGCTGTAACTACTGTTTCGAAAGGATTTGAGCTCAGCTTTAATTTAAAAAAGTTTCAAGCTTGTAGCTATCGATGCTAAAGAAGTATTTGCGTTTAAAAATCTAGTAACTTTTTTAGTGATTTTCTTTGATTGCCTGTAACTAGGGAAATATTGAGTATTTATGACTATAACTTTAGCTTTTTCCATATTTTATAATCTGAAAACTTATTCCGAAGTTTGAGCAAAATCCGTGATCCGGAGGTGTGACACTCTCCTAGTTAGTACGATATTAAAATTGATTCAATTTATTTCTTCAACAAAAACTTTATTTCACACGCTATTGAAAATTTTGTATTCTTGAATAACATCTTTAATTGAATTTTTACTTTATCTCTCTCTTTTCTTTTTTTTTATCAAGTCATCAGTATTTAAATATGACACTAGAATTTATTTAACGTTTCTCCCAAAAATTAAATCTTCATCTTTAGAATGATTATAAAAATGTTTACTTATTAGCCCAAGAAAAAAAAATTTTATTTAACTTATGTCCATGTACTTGTTTTTACGTTTTTCTCTTCCTTTAAAAAAAAATTTTTCTTTACATATAATTAAAATAAATTTCATTTATATTCACACGAAATGAACGGCAAGGAAATTTTCAATTTATTTTTCATCCCTGCTCTCTCTTTTTTTGTTGCATGGGTCGACACGCCAGTTTTTAATCTATTGTTCATCCTTGCTTTTTCTTTCTTTTTTTATTTCCTGGACGATGCACCAGTTTTTAACTAATACAACTAAACATACGTTACATTTAGTATATAGGCTAAATTATAATTAAATTATTTTTTTATGAATAACTGAATTTCAGCCATCCATCGACTTCCTTTTGACTAACGCGCAAGCGCTACGTCTCTGGGGTTGGAAGTCTTAAAAAAAAAAGGCAGCCAGGATAGGTGTAATAAATAAGTAAACACCCATGTCATTGCCAAAGTTATATTAATTTATTTTTCTTTCCCCTTTTGTTTTATAATCCACACAAGAAACCCTGCTTCGTACATTATTTTATTATCTCTCCTTTTCTATTCTACTATTTCGCGTCAAGGCGAACCACGCTACCCTATGCCGAGTTTTTCTTTTAATTTCCTTTTTGCTTTCTCACAGACAAAGCATTGTATCAATAAAAAATTTTGTTTTCTATTTTTTCATTAATTTGTACATATTTGGACTTAGGGAGTCGAAAAAAGTGGTTTCCAGAAAATGTCTGTCTGTATGTATGTGTGTGTGTGTGTGTGCGTGTGCGTGTGCGTGTGCGTGTGCGTGTGTGTTTGTGTGTGTGTGTGTGTGTGTGTTTGTGTATGAATTCAGTACGCAAAAAATATCTTGAGAACTACTCGATGGATTTGCTTCAAATTTTGCATGCAATTTATTTTTTTGTCTAACTGGAAGGGAGGCTATTGAAAATTGATCTTCTTAGCTCAGTTTTTTTAGAGCTATTTTAAGAATTTTAAAAAAATTTTGATTTTTCATTTTTTGGTATTTTACGTAAACTACTAGAATAATTTTCTTAAAAATTTGTATGGACATTATTTGCGACTGCCAAAAGAAGAAAAACTTTTACTAACTAATTTTCTTAGCGCACTTTTAATTTTAGAGCAATTTAAAAATTAAAAAAAAAATATTTTTTCTTCATTTTTCTTTTATTTTATGAAAACCATTTGATAGATTTGCTCCAAAATTCGTATACAAGTTATTCGCTATCGTCTGAGGAAAATTAGCTTTGGAAAACTTATTTCTTTAGTGCAGTTTTAATTTTAGAGCATTTAGAAAATTTTTAAAAAAATGTTTATTTTTCATTTTTTTTACATTACACAAAAATCATTCGTTAGATTTGCTCCAAAATCATTATGCAAATTATTTATTATTGTCTTAATAAAACAAGCTCTGGAAAACTCATTTTCTTAGCGCAGTTTTAATTTAAGAGAATTTTGAAAATTAAAAAAAAAAATTTTTTATTTTTTTTGGGTTTTACGTAAACTACTCTAAGAATTTGTTTAAAAATTTGTATAGAAATTATTTGCTACTGTTAAAATAATAAAAACATTCGAAAACTGATTTTCTTGGCATACTTTTAATTTTATAGCATTTTTAAAATTTTAAAAAAATTTTTATTTTTTATTTTTTTTCTAATTTACGAAAACCATTTGATAGATTCGCTCCGAAATTTGTATGCAAGTTATTTGCTACTGTCTGAAGAAAACAAGATTTGGAAAACGAATTTTCTCAGTGCAGTTTTAATTTAAGAGGCTTTTGAAAATTTTCATACAAATTTTTATTTTTCATTTATCTTCTTTCTTAGCGTGGTTACGATTAGGAATGTCGTTGTCATCGTTCTTTTAAAGTACAAATTTATAAATAAGTATTAATGTTATAAAATTTTTTTATATTTAAATCACATTTAAATAAATATAAAAAAAATTAATGAAATGCAAAGAGCTCTATGAGGAAGCATTCCGCCAAAGCACTTGGCAGCATTTTTTTTTTTACAATTTTTTTTCTAATTTAAATTTTAATTTACAACTATTTACAGCGTTCGGCATTTACTTTGCGGATAACAATAGGAGAAACGCGTTTCCGAGACATGATTCCCCCCTTGAGATTTATAAATAGAAAAAGTCGAAAAACTCTCTACCTTGTATTGTGCTTTCTTCGTTTCGATCTCCGCTTCCCCACCCGTCCACCTTGTTCCCTGGTTGGTCTAGTTGGTTATTTACAGTGGAACTCGAACTTAAAATTCAAATAAACTTCTTCTCTCTTTATGTTTAACTTGTCTCCTCGGCTGATATATTTTTTGCTAATTCGTATGATTTTTCAGCTATTCTGATTGTTTTAAATTTACATTCCAACCTGGATCTCCATGAGGAAATAAAATAGGAAATGTCATAGGGTCTAAATAAAATGATAATTTATTAATATATGAAATAGTTTTAATATTTTTAGTAGAATTTTTTTGGATAAATACATGATTCTATATTATCTGGTATTCCACTATCTTTAGATAATAATAATGCTGCACATTATGATGTTTGAGGTAAATTATAATGTTTTTGATTTAATATAGGATTACGAATGAGATATAAACGATATTCAGTTATATTATTGTTTTTAGACGATTCACAAAGTTGTTTATATTTTTTCACATAAGGATCATTTGCATTTAAAACTTGTGATATAATTTCTATATTCTCTTTTACTAACATATTATTTCGTTTTAACAAATAATCAATTCGTTCCCAATCATCATACATATAGATTTGACCAAATTGAGATTTTTTTCCATCTTTGATTTCCATGGTATTTGGTATTAAGTGATATATTTGACCTTGAATTTCTAGATTATATACTCCTTTTTTATTATCATCAACACATTTACTATGAAATATTACAAATGAAAAGCTGTTATTGTAATATCGAATAAGTTGTCTAAATTTGTAATTAAATAATAAGTTTTTTAAAAGTTCATCATAATTATTCAATGATTGAATTTTGACTTTACCATTATGGCAACAATTTTTTTTAGAAAATTCTTCTTTCCAAAATACAGCATTACAATGAGGACAAATATAATCCATTTCACCAAAATTATTATGAAATGTATTTGGAAATATCTTGTTTGCTTTTTGGATTTGTCTTTTTTTTAATTCTTTGTTGACTCATATTTTTCGTAATATCTCCACTTCTTTTTTTTTTAATCTTTCTTCAGTCATATTTTTTGCAATATTATTTATTTTCCTTTTTTGAATATATTCATCATTCATGTCTTTTTTTGTTTTACTTTTCCTTTTTTTTTCTTCAGACATGTTTTCAATTGTGTCTGTTTTTCTTTTTTTTCTTAGTCTTTCTTCATTCATATTATCAACGATATTATTTTTTTTCGTTTTTGAATATATTCAGCTTTCATGTTTTTTTGTTTTAATAAAAAAAAATTTATAAACACTTACGAATGTTTGTACTGCGGGAGGTGTATACCCTAGAGATGTATTGCTGATTTCACAAATTGTATTGCACAAGGGCATTTCCCACGTCTCCTCGTGGCAAAGAGGAGACGTGCAATTTCCACCGGACAAATTTCTTCGTCCGCTCGAGATTCAGAAGATGTATCTACACCATCATTTTGGTCAACATCAACTTCTTCTTCTTCTTGTATCGAATATTGTATTGAATGTAAATCCAATACAATACAATACAATACAATACAATTTTCAGGGTATTGTATTTGATGTAAATCCAATACAATACCCTGAAAATTAAAATGGTTAATTAAAAGTTTTAAAATTAAAAATGATTATTAAATTGATTTAAAAGAAAAAATATAATTAACATTTTTTCAGATTTTTTTTGCTATAAAAAATTTAAATAATTACTTACTTCCGCTCCCTGGTCTTCTTCAGCTACCATTTTCACAAACTTAAATGATCTTTCAAATTATTTGAAGCAAATGTCAAAAAAAATGTCAAACATTATATATATTAATTAAAACAAAAGATACGATTACATCTGTTATGATATTTGTTTGTTAAATTAAAAAAATGTATAGTATTAACATTTGATTAAAATTATTTTTTTATAAGAAATATACATGTAAATAAATATTTTTTTGTTATGATGGAAAAAAGATTTCTTTTTTCTAAGGTATGCTTACTATAAAAACTTTTTTGAAGAAAAATTATCAAGCAAGAATCTAATCTAATGATTTAAGTAAATAAAAATGTAAAATAAAAGTATTATTAATTGCAATAATATAAAACAATGTTTCAATAAGTATTTTAATTTTATTATTAATTGCAATTTATCAGTGAATTTAAATTAAACATTTTAATATTTAAGTTATTTGAAAATAAAAATAATATATTCTAAATTAAATAGAAAAATTATTGGTAAATTAAATTATGCAGTTTTAAAAAAAAAATAAAAATTAAATGATTAAATTACAAAAGTATTTATGTTTAAAAGTAATTATGTTTTAAAGTCTTACATGTTAAGTGCGGGTTGGCGTGCTTGCGCACAGGGGACTTGCCCCCTAGTATCTTATTAAAATTTAAATGGATTTTGGGATTTTTTAAATACGACCTACGTTTGGCTTTGCATTATTTGTTTGGTCTTGAGTTTATTATGTTTATTTTACCTTGATGCATATTTGGCTCTGAGTTTATTTCATGTGTATAGCAAGTGTACGATTTTATATCTCTTTAAATTAGACTTTCAAATATTCATATGATATAATATTTTATTTCCCGATTTTTGCATTTGAAAATTGCATTATGCACTTTAATTTTAATGATTTATTTTTAAAAACGCGATTATGTTTAATTGATTGTGCAAAATTTAAATACCTTCTGAAAAAATTCCAATTTTTTTCAGGTCGGGTCTCGAATTCTCAACCTTTTCTATAAGAAGCGCGTGCTTTACTATTAAGCTGACGGAGTTCTTATGTTGTGTAAGCTTCAATTTGTTTTTTTGCTGAGGGTAATTTTTTATTAGAATGTTGAAAAATTCAACTAATATTACTATCATTAATTTCAAATTCTTTTAGTAAATAATCAATTTTTTTGTATATTTTTTATTTATTTATTTTCTGTACAATTTACCTGTTCTTTATTTACCGACTCAAAAATGAATCGTGCTACTGTTTCCTTTTTTAATAATTTATTCCCTAATATACACTACACAACAAAATTATTGGAACGAAATTTATCATCGAAATAATGCCATCATTGGAATGCGCATAACTCAGTCAATTTTCATCGTATCAAGGCCAATTTTTTTTTATTTCGTAGGTAATTATTTATACTTTAAGAGAAAAATGAATCCAAGTCGATGCGAGTTAATGTCGTTTCTGCATATTCTATCAAATCTTAATCATTTTTTTATTATAAAATTTGATCTTTTGATGTGCTACCTGGAATGCCTTGATTTTTTTACGTGAACAGAAACCTAATCATCATAAAGTGCTCTTTTGAACAAAAATTTAGAGAAAAATTTGCTTCTTTCCGATTTTTTTTGACCAAGTTATGCCTTTTCAAAGTTATTTGTGCATTTTCTAACAAATACCACCAGCATCAGCATTACCCGATATGTACCGCAAGGAGATTGTTGGTCGGACTTTACGTATCATAGTGGCCCTGAAAAGGGCCGACTAGGAAAGGCATATGACAAATTAGGGACCCCGTGACTCGTCACTTCCACAGTATTTTCTGACTTCAAACCCTATTTGCCTAATGTTAGAATGAATAAAAATTAAAAGCATTTAATAATGTGTATTGCCACCTCGGCGTCGAATAACCTCTTGTAAGCTTTCTTGCATATTAATGCATGCTCTTATTAAATCTTGAGGTATCTTGTACCAGATTACATTTGAAGCTCTCTCAAGCTCTTGGAGGTTAGCAGGAGGCCTCTCTAAGTTTCGTAACCTTCTACCCATCATGTCTTATACATGCACAACAGGATTGAAATCTGGGCTGTTAGCTGGATAAAGCAGTTCTTCTACATTATTCATTTCCAAATAGTCATGAGTCATCCTCGCAACATGAAGTTGTGCATTATCTTGCATCAAAATGAAATCACGACCCATTAGTCGACGCTTGGATATCACATAAGGATGTAAAATTTGGTTTGCATAACGTACCGCTGTCAATCATGGCGGCGGAAGAATCACTAGATCCATTCGATAGTTCATTGATATCCCACCCCATACCATAACGAATCCTCCACCGAACGATCGAGTTGGTTCAACATGATTTGCTTCAAAACGCTCTCGTCTACGACACCAAATTCGGATTCTAGAATCATTCCCAAACAGACAAAATCGAGTCTCGTCTGTTTCGTTGTATAATAAAGAAATATTATGCGAGGGTTTTCGCGCCATTTTTGGTATTGTGATTTGATTTACCGCTCTGCATGCGGACTTTCTTACTATTGGTTGCTCCATCGAGTTGATGAGCCAATCAGGACATTTACTCCTCTATTGAGTTTGGACGGAACGGATGGAGGGGGGTGCGATGGGATTCGCGCCGCTCTTGATGATCTGAATTCAGTATTCTCCCATCGTTGCATCGAGCAACACATAGTCATTAGTCTTCGTTACACGTGCACGTGGCCATCGAATAAAGTTGTATCGTCGGGCGTGTCGTGAGTTTTTTTTGTGCGCGTATAGTCGCAGGTGTTCTCTTTTTCTTTCATGAAAGTGCGCGAGTTTGCGAGTGACGAGCCCTAAGGCATAAACTCGCCGTCCTCGTAATTTACCAAAGTTTGTCTCTCTTAGTGCCCGGGTCGACCGACCACTACTCGATACTCGATACACTGCACTAAGCGATAGCTCAGCAATCACAACGCGGGTTGCTTTATGAGCAACCCCGACGCGGAAATCACTGTCGAACGACAGTGGTCTCCCAGGAGGGTACCTTTGTTACCCATCACACATACACACACACACTCTACATCACACAAAATATATTACATACACTTATAAATACACGCATACACTCATAAAAAAAAGGGGACAGAATAATCCGTGTCTTACCCCGCTCCCATCCCTTTCACCCTTTCCGTGCTCCTTACAATTAAAGAAAAATTTAATTTATTTGTACTATTTTTTGTATCGTTTCAAGAGTTTAATAAATAAAAAGGATTTTATTGAATTAGTAAAATTATTTATCCCTCCCACTACCAATATAATCAGACGCAACATAACAAATGGTGCCTCCTGTGAGGTAGACACGGTTTATTCAACACACCTACAACAAATAACAACACACAAATAAACTCTTGGCATATCAAGAAGATCTCTCGTGCACCACAGTACATCAGAAGTGAAGCCGCTCCATCTCAACGGGTGAGTCAGTTTAAGCTATGTAATAGTAACCCTTTTGTAGTGTATTACAATATATTTTGTTGTAAGATTTATTCATAACTTCTACATTTCATAAGTGGATAGAGATAACATAGATATATTGACCCCTATGGGTTATCGCAATATCACGAAACACGTCGGGAAATAATCACCAGTGGCTCGCCTTACTCTAATACGTCTATATTTAGACTTATTTCTCCTTTTTTTTGACTGAGTTCCAAAAAAAAAAAAAAAAAGGGGTTGTTTTTCTACTCTACTTTCATTGATCATATTCAAGGTTGAATTTAGTTTCTTCTTTTCTTGACTCATTCAGTTATATTTAGCTTTCGCTTATCTTCCCTTTCTTCAAAAAATGGCGCTTCGTCAAGGATACATCCCAAGTAAGAACATCGAACGCATCAATCTCTTTGCACAAAAACAAACAGCCCTTCAAAAAAAATTCGATGCACTCAAGGCATCTTTAGCTGATTCGAGCGTATCTGCCGTTCAAGCAAAATTGCGTATCAAACATTTAACAACACTATTTCATACATGCGAGGCATTGCACGATGAAGTCATTCTATATGATCCTAAAAATCTAAACTTAGAGTTGTTTGCAATTCTCGAAGGTGATTATTACAATATCGCTGAACAGATACAGAACATGCAGGTGTCAGAACATTCTCAAGGCAGTGGCCTTCTGTGTAGTTCAAGTTTCATCGAAAAACAAAAATCACTAAAATTGCCAATAGCAAAATTACCCATCTTCAGTGGTGATCACAAAGAGTGGATGTCATTTTCCAATCGTTTCAAGAGTATGGTTGATGAACGGGAGGA
The DNA here is from genome assembly GCA_017163975.1 of Anastatus disparis. NCBI lineage: Eukaryota > Metazoa > Arthropoda > Insecta > Hymenoptera > Eupelmidae > Anastatus > Anastatus disparis. The sequence continues at coordinate 1,002,245 of JAFFSR010000320.1, read as the reverse complement.
CATCAGTGATGTCGTCAAGTTTCAATATTTAGAAGGTTGTCTGCAGGGAGCGGCGATCAGTAAAATAAGCCATCTGACCGCAAGTGCTGAAAGCTATCGAACTGCATGGACTCTCTTAAAAGAATCATTTGAGAGAAAGAGGATTCTAATATCAAAACATTATGATGCCATCATTGATATGCCAAGGATGACTTCGGCCTCTCCCAGTGATCTTTCCGAGCTCATCGACACAGTTAGGAAAAACTTAACTTCTCTCGAGCAACTAGGGGTTCAACCCGATCCGGGACTCATAATTCGACTCATCGAACGCGCTTTGCCCCCTTCCATTCGCGAAAAATGGGAAGAGACTCTTACATCAGATGAGTTGCCAAATTTAAATAGTTTCTTCTCATTTGCAAGCGAAATCGGATTTCGAATACATGCATTAAGGGAAAGTTGTAATAAGACCAAAGATCAGTCTTCTAATAAGCGAAAGGGAGATCAGAACATATGTTTAGCTAAAAGGAAAAAACCTAATAATTATGAGCGTACATTCGTAACAACTCATAGCAAATCATGCGGTTATTGCCAACAAGACCATCCAACTTACAAATGTGACGCATTTAACAAACTCAATGTCGCACAACGTTGGAACACTGTAAAAACAAAGGGCTTGTGTAAAAACTGTCTTCACATACATACTAGTCTTTGTAGATCATCACGTTGTAAACATTGCTCGAAATTTCATCACACTCTTCTCCACCCAGCAAACAAATTGCCAACCCAAGGAGCAGATCGCGTTGATCTATCTAAAACTCCTTGCTCAGCTTCATCATCGTCAATATGACCACTACCCAACGTGTTAGAGACTTTCTCTGACTTCAGGCCTTCATTAATGATGAGTGCGATAGTCCAGGTTCGAAATCGTAAAAATGAATTACTCAATGCGCGAGCTCTGCTTGACACATGTGCCACAACTCATCTGGTTTCTGCTGAGCTTGTGAATAGGTTACAGCTTACCGTTCAAGCGTCTTCATCACGAATCGGCGCAGTAAATGAACTGAGCACAATGACGATGGGTCAAGTGAGAATGACCATACAATCAGCTGACAATTGTTTTAAAAAATCGCTATCTTGTTTGGTGGTTTCACGAATTGCTAATTTGGAGCCTAATGAAGTCTTTCCGCGAGAGGAACTCGAAATCCCGTTCAATTTGCCATTGGCCGACCCGCAATTTAATATTCCAAGATCCGTCGATATATTAATCGGCGCTGGCACGACTGTGTCAGTTCTTCAGCCTGAACGAATCAAATTATCTCATGATGACTCTGATCTATTTTTACAAAGGACCAAACTAGGTTGGGTGGTAGTAGGTGGCTTAGAAGGCAATCATAAAACATCCGCGATGTCGTGTCATTTAACAAATTTAAATGAACAGTTAGAAAGATTTTGGGCTTTAGAAGAGACAAAGGCAGAGGTTACTATGTCATCCGAAGACCTGCTGTGCGAAGAGCACTATGTAAAGAACGTTAAACGTAATATCGACGGCCGATATATGGTGCGGTTGCCTTTTCGTAGCAATTGCATAGAATTAGGTGATTCTAGAACTCAAGCTCTCCGGAGATTTTATTCCTTACAGAAGAAATTGGAATCTCATCCCCGATTTAAAGAAGAATATTGCAAAGTCATGCAAGAATATATCGATCTAGGTCATATGTCGTTGTCTTCAAGCGAATCATCATCAGGATTTTATATACCACATCATGCTGTGGAAAAGGCTTCGAGCGCGACTACCAAACTTCGTGTGGTCTTTGACGCGTCAGCCAAAACCAGCAATGGAGTCTCTTTGAATAGCATCTTAATGGTAGGTCCCACTATACAGGACAAACTTATCCAACATTTACTGAGATTTCGCACACATGCTTACGTTTTGACCGCAGATATCGAAAAGATGTATCGGCAAATAAGCATCCATCCAGATGATCGAAAATTTCAGCAAGCGTTCTGGTATCACCAAGGGCAGGTACACGTATTTAACTTAAATACTGTAACGTTTGGAGTATCTTCTGCACCTTTTCTCGCTGTGCGCACAATACATCAGCTTGCCAATGACGAAGCGCATCGATTCCCTAGAGCTAGTGAGATCCTGAAACGCGATCTTTACGTCGACGATTTGCTTACAGGAGCCAATTCATTGGATGTTGCCTTAGAATTGCGTGACGAAATCATTGAACTTTTGAAATGCGGACAATTCAACATTCGCCAGTGGGCTTCCAATCATCGACATGCGCTTGATAGCGTAGGTGAAAAGGTATTTGGTTCCGAAATGATAACCACTCAAAATCCTGTCACCAAAACTCTCGGTATTACTTGGAATTCACATTCTGATAGTTTCATTTATTCTTCTAAACAAATTGATATTTCAGTTAAATTCACTAAACGCGTTGTTTTATCGGAAATAGCTAGAATTTTTGATCCCTTGGGTTTGTTAGGTCCAATAACCTTTACAGCAAAGATTATCATGCAGGAGTGTTGGAAGGCAAAGGTGGGTTGGGATGATTCTCTTCCGCATAAATTGAATTCAAAATGGACCGCATTCGCCGGGCAGCTCAATGATTTGTCAGAGGTAATCATCGATCGTCGGCTTCTTCTGGGTAATCCAGAAACCATTGAACTACATGGTTTCTGCGACGCAAGTAAGAGTGGTTATGGCGCTTGCCTATACATTCGCTCAATTGATTCCTTTAAAAAAATCCTTGTACGTCTAGTCTGTTCAAGGTCTCGAGTGGCTCCTATAAGGCAAGTAACAATCCCACGCCTAGAGTTATGTGGAGCTTTGACTCTCGTTCGGCTTTACAAGGAAGTTATTTCAGCATTGAATCTCCCAATCAATCGTTGTGTGTTTTGGTCAGACTCCACAATAGTCTTACATTGGCTCAAGAAATCTCCCCAAGTCTTGAAGGTTTTTGAGTCGAATCGAGTTCGCGAGATTCAAGCCTTAAAGGGAGATCATGAATGGCGATACGTCAAAGGTAAGGACAACCCAGCAGACGCGCTGTCACGGGGACAATTTCCATCAGAATTTGATCGAGCGCGTACATGGTTCTCTGGACCGCTATGGTTAGATAAAGATGAACGTTACTGGCCCATCGATGATTGCGAACGTGTGACAAAGATCCCTGGGCTGAAACTCAAATGCTTGATCTCAAGTCCCATAAGGTGTGAGATTTTCCATAAATTTTCATCATATGCGACTTTACTAAAGGTTATAACATATTGTTTACGTTTACTCCCCGCTCGCATCCATCCCTTTAAGTTTCAAACGATTAGCGCAGAGGAAAGGTCAATTGCAGAGAGGAAGATTTTGCATCTAATTCAACGAGAACAATTTAGTCAGGAAATACAATCTTTGATAAAGTCGCAAGCTATCAAATCTTCTAGAATTGCTTCCCTTAATCCGTTCTTAGATCATCATGGCTTACTCCGCGTAGGTGGTCGCTTGCCAAAATCGGAAATTTCCAATCAACAAAAATTCCCTATTCTGCTACCATCAAACCATCACGTAACGGACTTGATCATACGAGATGCCCATCAACGCTTTTATCATGCCGGAATACAAAGTACGTTGTTCACTCTTCGACAACGTTTTTGGCTTTTGAACGGCAAAAATCAAGTACGAAGGATAGTTCGTCGCTGTGTTACATGTGTCAGACATCGCCCTGCAGTTATGCAATATAAAATGGCTGATTTACCAACCTCGCGAGTACAGGCCTCCAGCATTTTTGAACACATAGGTGTTGATTATTTCGGGCCTATCTACATAAAGGAAAAAAAATTTAGAAATCGTGCTAAATTGAAGATATACGGATGCGTTTTTATCTGCATGTCTACAAAATGCGTTCACATTGAATTAGCAAGTGATTTAACCACCAACGGTTTTTTAGGAGCCTTTCGACGTTTTGTCGGCCGTAGAGGTGTTCCTTCTCACGTGTATTCGGACAACGGCTTGAACTTTGTTGGTGCAAGGAATCATCTTCACGAGCTTTATGTTCTGGTAAATTCTGATAAGTTCAAGGATCAAGTAAATGATTTTGCGTTCCAACAAAATATCACTTGGCATTTTAATCCCCCAGAATCTCCTCATTTCGGCGGTATATAGGAGGCAGCCGTTAAGTCCTTCAAGCATCATTTTAAGCGCGTCATAGGCATGCAGCTTTTCACTTTCGAAGAAATTAATACCTTCGCTATCGAAATCGAGGCAATTTTGAATTCGCGACCACTCTGCTCTATTTCAACTGATCCTAACGATCCGGTTGCCTTGTCTCCTGCTAAAATATTGATCGGTCGCAAGCTCACTATGCTACCAGAGAATGATTACCACTCTGTTCCGAATAATCGCTTATCCGTTTGGAATTTTATCACGAAGGCTCGACAGGATTTCTGGAGACGATGGCAACTTGAATATTTGAGTGAATTGCAAAAACGACAGAAATGGTTTACCGATAATGGTGAATTCAAGGAAGGTCAGGTTGTCGTCCTCATCAATAAAAATGCTCCTTGCATGACTTGGGAGTTGGGAATCATAGTTGAGTCATGTCCAGGAAGCGACAGAATTAAGCGTGTAGTCAAGGTCAAAACAAAGAGAGGAGTCTTTACCAGAAACACTACATCCCTTTGTTCGTTGCCAATTGAATAGTAGTTCACATCTTTATTTATGCACTTTCAATTATATGCTGTTTTGCGCAATTTCACCTAGCAAGCAGGCATGGGCATTATTCCATTGTCTTCAGCTCAAATATTTCTCGCAGCTGGGGGGAGCATGTTTCGTTGTATAATAAAGAAATATTATGCGAGGGTTTTCGCGCCATTTTTGGTATTGTGATTTGATTTACCGCTCTGCATGCGGACTTTCTTACTATTGGTTGCTCCATCGAGTTGATGAGCCAATCAGGACATTTACTCCTCTATTGAGTTTGGACGGAACGGATGGAGGGGGGTGCGATGGGATTCGCGCCGCTCTTGATGATCTGAATTCAGTATTCTCCCATCGTTGCATCGAGCAACACATAGTCATTAGTCTTCGTTACACGTGCACGTGGCCATCGAATAAAGTTGTATCGTCGGGCGTGTCGTGAGTTTTTTTTGTGCGCGTATAGTCGCAGGTGTTCTCTTTTTCTTTCATGAAAGTGCGCGAGTTTGCGAGTGACGAGCCCTAAGGCATAAACTCGCCGTCCTCGTAATTTACCAAAGTTTGTCTCTCTTAGTGCCCGGGTCGACCGACCACTACTCGATACTCGATACACTGCACTAAGCGATAGCTCAGCAATCACAACGCGGGTTGCTTTATGAGCAACCCCGACGCGGAAATCACTGTCGAACGACAGTGGTCTCCCAGGAGGGTACCTTTGTTACCCATCACACATACACACACACACTCTACATCACACAAAATATATTACATACACTTATAAATACACACATACACTCATAAAAAAAAGGGGACAGAATAATCCGTGTCTTACCCCGCTCCCATCCCTTTCACCCTTTCCGTGCTCCTTACAATTAAAGAAAAATTTAATTTATTTGTACTATTTTTTGTATCGTTTCAAGAGTTTAATAAATAAAAAGGATTTTATTGAATTAGTAAAATTATTTATCCCTCCCACTACCAATATAATCAGACGCAACATAACAAAACATTTCTCCACTGTCGGGACATCCAGTTTTGATGATTTCGTGCATAGCGTAGACAATTTCGACGGTGCACCACTGTCAACATGGGCACTCTAGCATGAGTTCGTGACCTTAAACCTCTATCGTAAAGAGGTCTTCTTATTGTTTAAGAAGGGGCCGAACTATCTGTCTTTGTCTAATAGCGTTTTTCATCATTTATGTAAACACTATCCGGTATAACAAGAAAAAAATAGCAGCCCCCGCTAGATATTAGTATAATTTGTAAATTTCGTAATAACAACCAAATTTTTTACCGCATAGTTTTTGACTAATTAGAGACCTACTAGCAATCTAGAATATAACCTATCTTCTTTTGGTAGGTCTCTAATTATTCAAAAACTACGCAGTGAAAAAATTTGGTTGTTATTACAAAATTTACTTATTATACTAATATCTAGCGGGGGCTGCAATTTTTTTCTTGTTATACCGGACAGTGTTTACATAAATGATGAAAAACGCTATCAGACAAAGACAGATAGTTCGGCCCCTTCTTAAGCGCTAATTTGTCTGCCTGGCAAAGCTTCATTTCCAATTTGTCGCGCAACCCTTGTTGGAGCGCGCAGGGCTTCATTGACAATACGACAGTCCTCTCGATTCGTAGTTACTCTGGCTTAACCTTGACCAGGTCTTCGACGATAAGAACCTGTTTCTCGGTAACGACTAAATACACGTGATATCGTCGAGCGATAAATTCCCATTCTTTTTAATATGTCACTCTGACTCAAACCAGCTTCTAGAAGGGCAACAATTTGAGCAGATTAAATCTCAGTTAGTCGAGGCATTTTGGGTAATAAAATTAAATATTCTGCGTTTTGGTATGTTTTCCAATGAGCTTGTACAAAAAAATTAATGTTTAATACTAATACTTCCTCATAAAGATTTTTTGGCATTTGACTCTATCGATATTCGTTAAAAATGCACGAATGATATCAAAAAGGCATAACTCGGTCAAAACAAAATCGGAAAGGAGCGATTTTTTAAAAAAATTTTCGTTGAAAAGAGCATTTTACGATGGTTAGGTTGCTGTTCACGTAAAAGAATCAAGGCATTCCAGGTAGCGCATCAAAAGATCAAATTTTATAATGAAAAAAATGATTGAGATTTGATAGAATATGCAGAAACGGCATTAACTCGCATCGACTTGGATTCATTTTTTTCTTAAAGTAGAGATAATTTCCTAGAAAATAAGAAAAAATTGGCCTTGATACGATAAAAATTGACTGACTAGGAGATTGTCACATCTCCGGATTACAGATTTTGCTTCAGAATAAGTTCTTAGATGACAAAATATAGAAAAAACTAGAGTTATTGTCACAAACGCTCAATATTTCCCAAGTTTCAGGCAATTAAAAAAATTAGAAGCTTGAAACTGTTTTTAAATAAAAGCTGAGCTCGAAACCTTTCGAAATAGTAGTTATAGCTTCTCTAAAAATTATTTTTTCCCAAAGTTATAGCGTAATAAAGATTGGACCTGAATTTCCTTTTTAAAACATTAATTAATAATAAAAGTTGAAATTTGGTCCCATCTTTATTACGCTATAACTTTAGGAAAAAATAATATTTTAATATGCCATAACTACTGTTTCGAAAGGATTTGAGCTCAGTTTTAATTTAAATAAAGCTTTAAGCTTCAGGCTATCAATGATAAAGAACAATATACGTTTAAAAATCTAATAACTTTTTTAGTAATTTTCTTTAATTGCCTGAATCTAAGGAAATATTGTGTATTTGTGTCTATAACTTTAGCTTTTTCCATATTTTATCATCTGAAAACTTATCCCGAAGTTTAAGCAAAATCCGTGATCCGGAGATGTGACACTCTCCTAGTAAGTTATGCGCATTCCAATAATGGCATTATTTCAATGAAAAATTTTGTTGCAATAATGTTAAAAACGCTTCATTTAAATCATAAGTCAAGCGCCATTGTGACGTTCTCTCCCTTTGAAGGCGTTGAAGTCTAGATTTCTTCACTTCTCGTGCTCCACGGATTCACCCTTACAACACCATATATCAGCAGTTTGCCGTCTAGTAACATGAGAGTAACCTAATTAGAGTAAAAGAACTACAATGTTGCCAGTCAAATGCATTGTCAAAAGGTTTATTGCAGAACACTTCTACTTTAATATGATTATCTGATGTTGGTAATTGGTGAATGCTAGAGTTGATTAAATGAGATAAATATAAAATAAATTGAATGTTCATTAAAAATAAATAGGTTATTTTACAAAAAGGATGGGACTCTACATAGGATGGAGAGAGGATCAGCTCATTGGCCTTGTCACCTTCTGGATTTTCTTTAGGATAACGTACTTTTTTCTGCCTAGAAGGCTAGATCAAGCGAGGTTTCTGCTTAAATGCAGAACAGCACCGAAGTCTTGCTTGCTATCGTGAACAAAACAGAATCAGCTTCGCTCTTTACCTTTTAACCTATTTATACTCTTTCTTTGTCACACACACATACTCGCCTTAGCATGTTTGTGTGCTGTCGTCATGACTTGCTTAATTGGTTTTTAATTGGCTTTACCTTAGCTACTTTCTTTATTTTTTAGAGAACTAATATAAATATAAAATTTATTTTTTTTTGCTTTACAGTAGCTACTCTGATTAATGCTTATTATATCATTCTACCTCTTTTTATATTAATTACTAAATTAATAAATACTATTGTTTAATAATTATAAATTATACTAAAAATACTCTATACATTGTAAATTAATAATAATCATGCAATTTATTCTAAATAAAGGTAGCAGTCATTTTTTATTTTATAAATATTGAATTTTATTCTTTATATAACATTAATAGTTTACTTTTAAATTGTATATTTTTTTTATGAATATTACCATTAACTTTATTTATAGTAACATAACTACATCAAAAAAAGTCAAAATCCGACAACCAGACCATATAAACACTATGTTTTTGAATCCGGATCCGGGGGTTTGTTTGACTTTATTACGACAGGATTAAGGTCATTTCAAGGTCAAATCTGCAAGATTTACGGAAACCCAATTTTCGGCAGTGCATTTCTATATTTTCAGGGTTGTCGAATCCAAATCTAGAGTGAGTTTGATCACTCAAGGTCAGGGTCAAGGTTATCTCAAGGTCAAATCTGCAAAATTAACGGATATCCAATTTTGGACAGTGTATTTTTATATTTTTTGAGTTACTGAATCCGAATCTGGTAACAGTTTGACCTCATAAGGTCAGGGTCCAGGTCATCTAAAGATCATATCTGTAAAATTATCGGAAATTTAAATTCAAACACTTCATTCCTATATTTTTGGGGTCGTTGAATCCAAATTTAGAGTCAGTTTTACCCGACAAGGTCGAGGTCAAGCTCATCTCAAGGTCAAATCTGCAAGATTTACAGAAACCCAATTATCGGCAGTGCATTTTTATATTTTTAGTGTCGTTGAATCTGAATCTGGAGTGAGTTTAATCCCTCAAAGTCAGGGTCAAGGTTATCTCAAAGTCAAGTCTGCAAAGTAAACGCAAACCCAATTTTTAGCAATACATTTTTATGTTTTTGGAGTCGCTAAATCCGAAGGACTACCAAACAAGTATTCTACTACAGGTCCTGTGTACTACTACACAGGTCGCAATTCGGGAGTCTGCGAGAAGCCGGCGTGGCGTTCACACGCAAATTCAACTCTGACTTAGGCTATAAGTAAATAGTGAACATCATTGCGGATTCCTCGCTTTTTAATCGGCAATGAGTTATATTAAGATGGATCTGAAAATATCCTTTTCTCTACTCGCAAACTAAATCTTAACAGCAAAAGTTAGTTAAATTTTAGAAAAACTAAATATGGCTTCAACAAGTAATAAGCGCAAGAATGCTAATACACAAATAGCGAATAAAAGTCAGAAAACTCAAATTACGTCGGATATTAAGGCTAACAGAAAAAATATATCTACTTCTTCATTGAGTGAAGCTGAATTTGAGGCATTGCAAAAACCAAATAAATCTTCAAGGATTGATAATTAGACAATGGACGATAAAATAAAACATATAATTGACGCTGTTAAATCAAACAACGCTAATAAAAAGAGTATTGAAAAAAAGACATTAATAATAAGGATTCTTCTAAGGACTCTGAGGCTAAGATAGCATTACAAGAAGCTGAAATAGAAAACATCCATCAATCAAATAATTTGAACATAACGGTTGAAAATGCAAATGAAAATAGAGCAGCCAAGCAGGCGTCACCATCTACAAATATAGAGAATGATCTAATATCAGAAGATATCTATACATTAAATAAGGAAACAGCAGTCACAAACATCGAAAAAACAACACCTACAGGTGAACCTCAAGTATTAAACAACGAAACGAACGAGACCTCAACTAGAATGCCGCCAATCTTCGTGCAGGGCTTCACAGCGAAGAATTTAGGAAAGATTTTTATCGGTAATAATATAAAAAATGATTTTGTATTTAAAAATATTGAACCAAAAAAAATGAGTAATTTTTCTCATAATGTTGAGGTCTTTGCTAATATAAAAACTTTGTTAAATATTAATAAAATTGAATTTTACTCTAAATAAAGTTAAAACTCTTGTTTTAAAAGGGTTAAGTAAAGACACCAGTATTGAAGAATTGTAAAAGAAATTAGGTTCTCTGAATCTTATTAATGTAGATTTTGTAAAGATAAGTATCTTGTCATCTAACAATAATGAGAATCTAGCTACGCAAAATTTTATAATTTAAGTTTCGGCTAATAGTGATTCAAAAACAATGTGTAACATTAAAAGTTTATTATATCAAGCGGTGCGCTGGGAAAATTTAAAAAAACCAGGGTTAACGCAGTGCAAAAATGATAGATATGCCAGTGCCAAGTGCGCCCTCAATATATCTCTCAAAATATGATGGTTGGGGCTTGCTTGCTTGATCTCAGAAAGGCGTTTGACTCAGTCTGGCATGAAGATTTTGTTTATAAATTGATTGAAAAAGGCTTTCCTACGCAGCTAATTTTACTTATTAATAACTTACAAGATGGTAAAAAATTTAAAGTTAATATAAACAATATTGATTCGGATAAAACCTTTATTATTAAGAAATGATTACAACAAGGCACTGTTATATCCTCAAAATTCTTTAATATATACAAAGCAAATCTCTTAACTTTATTCAACCTTAATAATACAAATAATCATGCCATAGCTTTTGCTGATTATTTAATAGTCTATACTGCTGATAAATACCTTGACAATATTAACAAAAAACTACAAGATTTTTATAATAAAATTAATAGTTACTATAAAAACTGGAAATTAAAAATTAATGCATCAAAATGTGAAACGATTCTGTTAAGAGACCAAATCGGAAATAAATCCAAGATAACGAAAAGAAATTGGAAAAATTTCCAAATATGTGACGATAGACCTCCATTGACAAACATTCCCCATAATAGATCAGTAAAATACTTGGGGTAACAATAGACGATTTAACTAAATTTAATATGCATATTGAAACACAATTAAAAAAAGCTTCAAATACGTTTAAAATGCTACATAATTTATTTTATTGACAACATTTAAGTAAAAGGGCTAAAATTATTGCCTATCAAGGTTTAATAAGACCAATCATTACATACGCTTGTCCAGTCTGGTATAATTTCAATGCAAGAACAGCAGAAAGATTAAGAAAATTTGAAAGGAAACGCTTAAGAATTGGTTTAAGTGCATATCACACAACTTCTGGCAATTATAAAAAAAGAATCAGTAATCTTAAACTATACGAAATGGCGAACATTCTGAGAATAGATATATTCATAATTAAACTGATTAGGAACCACATTAGAAACGCAATCAACAATAATTGTAATAATTTAATTAATGCATTTTAAATATTATAAGAACTAAACGCTTTAAATGTTTGTTGTGACTTCTTGGCTGTCTGATGGCTGTGATCACCTGCGCATATTTAATGTTGTTGAGAGTCATGTTCTTTTTTTTGCTTTGTTATGTATTGTTAAGATATTGTGATACATGTAATATTAAATCTAAAATAGAAAAAAATAGTATATTATGCGTCAAGGCCGCAAAACGTATCATTCTTGGCGAGTGCATGCTGAGGGGCTGAGCGTAGCGAGGCCGCTCCAGCTGCACGAGCAAGAATGATACGTTTGTGGCCGTGACTGCATATACTTTTTTTTGCCCGAAGGCCGCTAAGCGGAAGCTGGGGCGGAGCCCCCCCGCCTATAAAAAAAATAATTGATAATTCTTAAAATATGAAAGATTTTAATAAAAAAATTCAATCATAAATAATAAATAACTAATAATTCTTAAAATACAATAAAAAAATTTAATAAAAAGAATTTGATTATAAAAACCACTAATAATTGTTAAAATATAAAATTAAAATTAAACAAAAATACAATAAAATATAAATAAAGCTAAACTATAAAAATTATAATTAAAAAATATTATTTAAAAAAAGTAAGAAAAAGTTTTAAAAAAAATAGAATTTAAAAAAAATCGATTATAAAAACAACTAATAATTGTTAAAATATAACATTAAAATTAAACAAAGATATAACAAAATATAAAACGAAAACTAAACTATAAAAATTATAATTAAAAAATATTATTTGAAAAAGAAAAAAAAGTTTTAACACGCGAAACTTGTAACTATGTCTTTCTCTTGCTCTTTCCTTTTCTTTCATAATATACATATATTGAGTCTAAGTTATTCGTTAACGTATACAAAGTATAGTATATGTGAGAAAAGGATAGTGATATTAAGGGAAGCGAGCAGTTCATTAAGTTTATTTTCAAGAATCAGCGACGTCGAGAACGTTTTTCTGCTACCTTTTATTAAAATAATACATTGGATATATACATTTTTCTTTTGCGGCCTAGGACAAGAATACACTATTTTGTGCTCCGTATACAGGACACAAAAATTTATTTTGCGGCCTGAGGACAAAAAATTCTTTTCTCTTTATAATATTTATAGATAAGCAAAAACAATTGTATTTAACAATGAGTTGTATAATGCTCTAGAAGTAAGCACCGCTAGTTTTTGTCAACTTGACTTTTTCCTAGCAACGCAACCATACTATACTCTAGGATACTAGTTCTCTTTTTAATCAACAAATGTAAATATAAATTATACATAAGCGATTTTTGCGAGAGCTCTATGTGAAGTCATTCAAAATAAAATAATGTTATAAATTAAGCGCTTATCAGCTATTATTTCTACTGTACTATTTATGTAATTATACTAAAATAAAGATTGTTTAAAAAAAAAAAAAGGTCGCAATCTGGAGTCCCAATTGTCTATGACTATGTCAATTTCTATTTTGATGCATATTGCATAATGCATATTTCAATGCAAATGCAAATTTAAATGGGAGACCTAAATGCCGATCTCCTGCGTAAGAGCAGTGATGCCAAATTTCTTAATGAGTTGTCGGCTAAGCTCTCGTTATAGTTGGCCAAGCACAGCACCATGCATTACATTTTGACGACTCACACATGAATTTACCTGATTCTTGTCGATGATAACGACACAGTAGTTGACGCACGAAACTTACCAACTAATTTTCACAGTCGACATAACTTAATTGATGTATGTATTTCTTGTAATCATGTCATGACAGATCAAAAAGCAATTAGGTCGGAGTGGGTTGTTGATGCTTCTCTCACATTAAATGCAAGCAAAACTAAGGGGATCGCTTTTGGCAATAGTCGATTTATTAATGACTTATATGCTAATGAGCTAAGGACGATTGAGCTTGAGGGTGGTGTCGGCATATGTTTCTCTGACGTCGTTACGAGCCTCGGTGTTGTACTTGACTCTAAGCAATCATGGGAGCTACATATTAATAAGTTGACTAAAAAATTTAAAATGACTATGTACGGCTTACAGTTTTTTTGTCGGTATATGTCGACATATGTATGCAGTGCTCCATATATATCTTCATCGATGAAAGTCCTTATCTGCTCTCTAATTTGAGTCTCTAGATAATGAATTAATAAATCAAATTATGACATTGTCGAATAAGAATAGAAAATTTAACGACGTGGACTGTTTCATGAAATTAGATAATCGGCGAAATGAATCTAAATTCTGTATCAATTAATCTCTATTTATAATCAGTATACTATTATTACATAATATATTTCTACAAATATAATAATATAATAAACAATAAGCACAAGTGATCTCAAGGCGGAACAGGAAAAGTAAGTTTTCTAAAAAACAAAACGTTTTTTTGACAAATTATATTCATCCCATTTATTGTTTTAGCATACAGAATGATTGTTTCATTACTAATATTTTAGCTCTGATCCCATAGGAACATTTGAGTATCTTGACCTCCGATCGACCTTAACCTAAACATGCTAAAATCGTATGGACTTGAGGATCGTAAGCGGCGATCTCAAGAATGTGAGAGCGTACTGATTCAAGATCCGTTTTCAGTCGAAATAATAGCTGAGCGATTCAAAATAAGGATTGCAAAAAATAACCTTCAAAATGTGGTTTGACCTTGACTATAATACCATATTTCTATGTAAAATTTTGTGCTCTATTCATTTTTAGTGAAAAAAACGTAAAATTTAAAACTGAGCGAGTAATCATGAAATTTCGAAAAATTTTCATGAACTTCCCAAGTTTTGGCTACCATATTGGAGCCACCATATTGAATTTTCGAAAACGCCACTCTGCATCTGAAACTAATTGATAAAAATAAGATTTTAAGCTATCATACAATTTCTTTAGTCCACTACAATTTTGGACAAGGGGGGGTACCGATTCACAAAGAATGTCGCATATATATATATATATATATATATACAGTACCGCTCAAAAGTTCGTAAAAATTTTTTTTTTTTTTAACTCAACTTCAAACTGCGATATTTTGGAAACAACTCGATGAATTTGAAAAATCCAGACGGCGTTTGAAAGATCAGACAAAATACTATTTTTTTGTGTCCTACCAAATATTTTTATCTCTTTTTTAACTCTATTTCTAATGATAGAAAAATTTTTTATTTTTACAAATTTTTAAATTTCAATCAATCAAATGTAACTTTTCAAGAAATTGATAAAATTAAAAAATTCAAACGCGACTAAAAAGTAGAGTAAATTTCCTAAATCTTTATGTTTAATGATTTTTTTGTATCTATTTTCTGCGTGTAGCTAAAAATGCACAAAAATGGAATGTACAATAAACTCAATTTTATATGATAATATTTTCCAATATCGCGGGTCTATTTTTGTTTACGTTTCAGCATGTGTTCAAATCTGTAGTTCGTATATACATACGAAGAATCAAATTTGTACATAACTTTAATTTATTCAAAAAAAGGACACTATCATTTATAATGATTGTGATAAAATTTGTGATAATTTTGTTAAAAGTATACAATACCGTTCATTAGTTCGCAAAAAAAATTTTTTTTTAGAAACTCATCTTCAAACTGCGATATTTTGGAAATGACTTGATAAATTTCAAAAATCTGGACAGCGTTTAAAAGATTAGACAAAATACTATCTTTTTGTATCTTGCTAATGTAAATCAAAATTGACTCGCGACATTGGAAAATATTATCATATCTAAAACTGATTTTCTTGTAATTTCCATTTTTGCGCATTTTTAGCTACACGCAGGAAATAGATACAAAAAAACCATTGAACATAAAGATTTAGGAAATTTACTCTACTTTTTAGTCGCGTTCGAATTTTTTAATTTTATCAATTTTTAAAAAAGTTACATTTTGTTGATTGAAATTTAAAAATTCGTAGAAATAAAAAATTTTTCTATCATTAGAAATAGAGTTAAAAAAAGAGATAAAAATATTTGGCATAGGACAAAAAAATAGTATTTTGTCTGATCTTTCAAACGCCGTCCGGATTTTTCAAATTCATCGAGCCGTTTCCGAAAAATCGCAGTTTGAAGTTGAGTTAAAAAAAAAAAATTTTACAAACTTTTGAGCGGTACTGTATATATGCTTTCGTGTGCAGTAACAGGGCGTTTACATAGTAGACTAATTGAATGGGTATAGAAGTCTCTTATAGTTGCGCTCACAGTGCCGCTGTATTTTATTTCTTACATTGTGTACTAAAGTATATTTACTGTCAGTTTATGTCCCCGGGGATATATGAAAAAGTAAAAGAATACTCAATATGCTATAGTGAGTTGGGATACAGCTAAGATCTTCAGTATGGTGTGAGCGCTGATGTGTTTGGAAAGAATAGTGATGTGAGTGTGGGCACATGGACAGGCGCAGTAGACGATCAGCGCCGCATAGTTGAGTCCCACGCTCATTCAAATTTCATTTTGGTCTTATTCGTATTTAATACATATTTAAAAGTATACATTAAATGAATAATGGTTCATAATGATTTATTAGTTATAAAATTTAGAGTAAACAGGATGTCGGAGTTGTTAAAATCGATTTTTGCTTTTTTTATCTGATTGATATCTCTTTAAATTAACTATTTAGACAAATATGACTTGTCCGCGCTAAAACTACATTTATACAATTATTTCTGTTTAAAAAAAAATCACTTGAATATGTTACTTTTTTATGAACTTCGAATGAAAATTAGATATCAAACTCGATAAACCTAACTTTAAAATACTATACATTGAAAATTTGTTCACAACTTTTTATGTGTAGTATTTAAATAATTTTCTTAAGTTGTCCGCACTCAGGATTAATCTTATAAATTTTTTTTCTATAGTGAAAGAATATGATTTGACGCATCGTTTACTCATGAACTTTTAATAAAAATATTATTAGGATTAACTACGATATCCTCTTGATAGTGAAAAAAATAATGACTATGGAAGTGAAACAGTGAAAAAAATAGAATGAACATAAAACTTGTGAAATTGTAAGAAAAATAAAAAAATTTTTAAACTTTTCAGTTACAAGTTTGTACATTCATATTTACAAGTACAAACAAATATAGTAGAAAAAAACATTTTATAAACGGATGTATCTATCATATTTAGTAAATCAAAGAAAAATATTGAAATAATTGTGAATTAAAAATATATGTATCCTAAATCAGTAAGTATCGCTTGCTTTGTTTCTTTTCTTTAAATTCTACGAAATTGCTTTTTTCGCATTTCATAAATTTATGAAATATACATTGAAATATCATCAACTTCAGCTTAAGCAACAAACATTGTTCTCGATTCATATTCCACCTGAATACGACCAAGGGACGCATATAACTAATATATATATATATATACTAGGGGGCAAGCCCCCTGCACGCAAGCGCGCCAACCCCCATCTTGCTTTTATAATTTTCAAAAAATATTTAAGAATTTGCAATTTTTCTAATAACTTTTATTTGAAATACTAAATAATTTAATTTTTTCAAAAGTTTTCTTCAGGTAAATCTTTAATGATCTTTTAATGAATCTAATCATCTATGAAATCTTAGCTTTACACCGGCATAGAATTAATAATTAAATGTTGTCTGTTATGAGGGCTAAGTGTATGGGGATATCTCTGGAACTTTTTAATTTTGAGATATCGACCTGACAACAATTGAAAAGTTCATAATACAAGTTTCTGGAGTGGCACACACTTCAATAAGGGCTTAAATTACTCGTTTCTTGTAGTAGAATATGTAATTTAATTTTGGTATGGATTGGAAAATTGGTACTTACAGTACATAATTTTATACATAAAAAATGATACTTTTTTTATATTTTTCTACGAGTGTTTCTTGAGCTATAAAAAAAGTACCATTCTTTCGATCATTCTCAAATTTTCTAAGCATAATGAATATGGTAAAAACAACAGTTTAAACCGACCCTGGTACATGTGCCCCTCTTTAGGTAGCTGTTTGACTATTTTTAATGTAAGTGTTATTTGTTTTTACCATATTCATTATGCTCAGAAAATTAGAGAATGATCGAAAGAATGGTACTTTTTTTATAGCTCAAGAAACACTCGTAGAAAAATATAAAAAAAGTATCATTTTTGACGTATTAAATTATGTACCGTAGGTACCAATTATCCAATCGATACCAAAATTTAATTACATATTCTACTACAAGAAACGAGTAATTAAAGCCCTTATTGAAGTGTGTGCCACTCCAGAAACTTGTATTATAGATTTTTTAATTGTTGTCAGGTCGATATCTCAAAATAAAAAAGTTCCAGAGATATCCCCGTATGTTTTATTATAATATTAAATAAAGAATAAAGTTAGTAATTGATTTATAAACGTTTTATCAAATGTTAGTCTAGAGGTAGAAATACTCTACCAATTTTAATTGATTTGAATCGCTGTCACGATTAAATATACTTGAATTTTGAAAGAAATATATACAAATATATCAGTAATAATATTACCATGATTCAGCCAAGTAGATACAGGCAGACAGTAATTAAGTACTCTTGTTTTATTTATTTTAATCATAGAGATTTTATTTGATACTTTTATAATAAACTATTTATAGTGCGATTTAATAGATTGCGCGAATAATTGTATAATTTCAAATTGCGAGAAGTATAGTTGCATCTTTGAAAGTACTTATTGAAAAGTGCAGGTAAAAGTGCTCATAGATGTTCTTTGAAAAAGTACTTCTTAATCTTTAATATAATTTGAATTAGGAATTGATGTCAATCGATGGAGTAATACTTATTATGCATTTTGACTTTTATTAAATGATATGATTAACGTGGTAAATCTGTTTCATGTAGCCTTCACATTGTTCTCGTTTTGTTGATTTTGTAAATCGCATTGTACTTTCTTTAGTTTCATAAAAAATGACTTAATTTTACAATATGCTTACTAAATCATATTATCTGATTGATTAATAACTGCATGATTTGGAATTTAAAATTTTCAAATAACAGATACGTTGTGACGTAACACATCTACACAAATTTCTAAAAACGTGTTTGCAGAAAAAATAGCTATTTTTTTGTTACGTAGATTATTAAATAAAAAATATACCTACATTGACTGTAACATGATGAATTAAAAAATAGTGCTATTAATCTGTAAATCTATCAATCGAAAGTTGTTTTTTCTCGTTTTTTTTATCGATGTTTTAATGCTTTTTATTAAAAAATTATTTTTCATTGACGTTTCATTGTAAACAGGATTAAATTTTTAAGTCTCCAGATATACATATTAATATTAATTGTTTCTATAACAAAATTATACATGTAAATTATGTCATAAAATTTTCACATATCGAAAACATAATTTAAGGGTGTGACATCCCATGGAACTATGCCTTTCAAATCAATATAATATTATTAAAACATTCCTAAATTTAAAAATTATAAATCTCAATTTCATTTCCATTTAAAAGGTAAACAACCAAAATTAGTTTTATGCGATGTCTCGAGTCAGCGGTTTTCCAATACCGACTCATTGCAAAAACTCAACCGTCAACTGTATCTAAGTGTAAAGGAGAGACAGAGAATAATGGAAAAAGAATTTATTAGTAAGCAAGCTAATGAACTTTTAAGAAGTGAAACGACTCCTATCCTGAAAATTTTGACTACATATCAAGGTTTGATTGGAGCTTCCATCTGTCGATTGCCCAGGCGCGAAGTAATAAATCAAACCTCTACGTCACTACACCGCCTTTAGTCACAACAAGACGGCAACCGCAAGAGTCGGCTCAGCCAGGTCCACTGGAAAAATCAGTGTTACTTTAAATCTTTATTTCTAAAGTTATTTTAATATTAAAAAAATATTAGTGAGTAGATTAGAGCCCTACTTCACTAATAAATAAAAATAAGAAAACACTAAGATATAAGATTCAAATTTAATTACAAAATTTTGAAATAAAATAAAATCAGTTAATAGTGACAACGAGTGAAAACTTGAGATCTAAGGTGAATCAAGGTGACGTTCGAGGTAATAATCTGAAATATTAACTGAACGTTTGAGCGATTAAAGTACTCACCATGTAGTTTAAGGAGTCCGAGTATAGAAAACACCAGGATGATCGAGTCGGAAACAAATTCTACTTCTTCTCTCCTAATTAGTGAGTTTACTTATATTAACTCAATTTACGAACCAAACTAACAACAGTTAAAACGTAAGTAGTAAATTAGAATAATAAAATTATACGACTATTCTCTGTTAATATTCAGAAAATTGATATAAAATCATTCAACTATTTTTCTTGACTCTACAATAATTATTGTAAGATTAATATCTAGAATTAAGAATAATTAAAAAAATCTTTAAATGAATAAAAATCAATGATGATAATGTTTGTGTGTTATTTAATTTTATAAAATAAAAAAAAATCTTATGTATATACACATATTTAATATATATATATATATATATATATATATATATATATATATATATATATATAATTAATAGAGATATATCGCCTACGCCGCCGTGTATAAGAATTTTATGTGCCCTCAGTTAGCTGAAATTCAGCTAAAATTTAGCTGAGAGTTAGCTAAAAGTTAGCTGAAATTCAGATAAAATTTAGCTGAAAGTTAGCTGAGAGATAGCTGAAATTCAGATAAAATTTAGCTGAAAGTTAGCTGAGAGATAGCTGAAATTCAGATAAAATTTAGCTAAAAGTTAGCTAAAAGTTGGCTGAAATTCAGATAAAATTTAGCTGAAAGTTAGCTGAGAGATAGCTGAAAGGTAGTTAATTGTTAGCTAATTTAATTAATTGTTATCTAATTTAAGAACGTTCTCTTGGAAATTGATATTGATTTGATAATTGATATTGACAATGGGGGGTTGGCGAGCGAAGCGAGCAGGGGGGAACCCCCCCTATTATATATATATGTATATATATATATTGTAACATGGCAGATTGGCCATATTACTTTTATGTATATTTGTGGCACATATAGCCGACAGAAGGGAGCATCTAACTACGGGCAAGATGGAAAGCAGACCACGCAAGTCAAATAGTTAAAACTATAACCGAAAATCGTTGGCACACACGTGCGAATTTATAAAGCATGTATAATGTGCACTGATATAGCTAGTACATATATATATGACCAAATTCATAACAAATGAGACAAATAACAACGGCCAGCGAACGAGTGTGATAGAGTAAAGAATATAACAGAGAGAACGAGTGAGGCAGAGCGAACGTGTGTAACAGAGAGAACGAGCGTGACAGAGCGAACAAGTGTAACAAGCGAACGATCATACGTGACACAGCTATAGTGTTTGCACGTCATAGCTACAGAGCGAACGAATGTAGCATAGCGAACAAGTGCGACAGAGCGAACGAATGTAGCATAGCAAAGGAGTGGGACAAAGCAAACGGATATACAAACGAACGAATGTAACAAAGCGAACAAGCGTGACAGAGCGAACAAGTGTAACGGAGCGAACGTGAATTAATCACAGTAATTATTAATTTCTATTAATTATTTAAACAAATAATTAAATTTAATTTAATGTGATTTAATTAATTACATACACATATAAAAATTCGTATTATATTAATTTTGATAAATGTGTATATGTATATGGATATATGTGTATATGTATATGGATATATGTGTGTATGTATATGGATATATGTGTATATGTATATGGATATATGTGTATATGTATATGGATATATGTGTATATGTATATGGATATATGTGTATATGTATATGGATATATGTGTATATGTATATGGATATATGTGTATATGTATATGGATATATGTGTATATGTATATGGATATATGTGTATATTATATTTATTTAATAAATAAAGTGACAAGGTAAGTCCTGGGACGGTAGACTGGTTCCTAACGAAAATAAATCATTTTTGTTTAAGAACTCAACGACTGAACGAAGTTCAGTCTTAACAAGGGGATTCAATAAGGTATGTGATTTATACATAGCTACTGACATTAAAGTTTTCCAAATTTTTAATCTTTTTTGAAAAATTTCCTTAAATTCCTTTATTTTAGTAAAAATGGGAGGCAATAATAAAAAGATATTGGAGACATTTTTGGATTAAGAATAAAAAACTTGGAAAACTGTGATGTCGGTGTTTTTTTACGAAATTAAATAAAAAATTAAATTAAATTTATAAAGACTATATTTAAGTGTTTTATTTCGATTTTAATTTAAGAAAATTTAAATTTAATTATTTAATTATTAAACTTCAATTTAGCTTTTTCACATTGATATTTTCAACACTACACTTAAAATAAAATCGTAAAATTAATAATTATTTATATGATTAAATTTCACGATGATTACAGAATAATTAGCTGATTGTAAAAAAGATATTATTATCTATTTTTATTTATTATTAATCTTAAACTTATATGTCATCATATATCGTTGTATACAAAACTTAAAATTATCTATTACTGAGTTCACTAAGCTTAAATTCAGCTAATTTTCAGCTATTTCAAAGCTTGAATTTAACTTAAGGGGGACACATACTATTTAAAGCTGAAAAAAACATGTATAATTTGATATAAATTGCTGATATTTAAAAATGACTAATTTCATATAAAAATACATTTAATTTCAAACATTTTTTGGTTCAAAACATTTTCTATATCTTCAGAATTGAAGTGGTGGTGCTCGTTGACAGTCTGGAACAAAAACCCTTTACCGCAGGGTTTCTTCATGAGTTTTCGTTGGATTCACTTGAAATTTTATGGAGATATTCAAAATTGTAGTAGATTCCATATAAGTGTAAAACATTCATGAAAAATTCAAATAAATAAAAAATTTTTGAAAATAAACAATTAAAAAAATATTTTTTTATTAATTATTATAAATAATAAGTTAATAAATAAATAGAAATAAATTAATTCAAAATCTGCTCCACTTATATGGATTCTACTATGATTTTGAATATCTCCATAAATTTTTAAGTGAATCCAATGAAAACTCATGAAGAAAACCTGCGGTAAAGGGTTTTTTGTTCCAGGCTGTCAACGAGCACCATCACTTTAATTCTCAAGATATAGAAAATATTTTAAACCAAGAAATGTTTAAAATTGAATGTTTTTATATGAAATTAGTTATTTTCAAACATCACAAATTTATATCAAATTATACGTATTTTTTTCAGCTTCTAATAGTATCCGGCCCTCTTAATTTAGTTATTTTCTAGCTAATTACAAGCTTAAATCCAGCTAAATTTAACGCTGTAATGTAAGTCCAAAAATGAGAGGCACATTTCCGACGATGACAGCAACGGCAGCGGCGATATACTTTCAATAGTATAGAGAGAATATAATATAAATAGATCTAAAATGCAGCTAAAATTCAGCTGAAACCAAACTAAAATTTACCCAAAATTGCTTAAAATTAACAAATTTTAGCCAACTTTTTGCTAAGTTGTAGCTAATTTCCATCTAAATTTTGCATAAAATTAGCTAACACTTAATTTAATGTATCTAACTTTTAGCTAACTTTTAGCTTAATTTCAACTAGATTCTAGCTGAATTCTAACTAACTAAGGACAAATCGAATTCTTATACACATCGACAGCGACAGCGGCGGTGTAATCTTTTTATAATATAGATATATATATACATACATTATTATTTGCTTACAGAATTATTCGCTTTTATTTTCGTTTTTCATAATCTTTTGAATGTACAAGATTTATGTGAAAAATATAAAGATAAGTTTCACCATCCCAAAGACGAAAAAAATATAGGCGAAAATTTTGCGTTGAATGTTATTCAAAAGAATGAACATGTCAATAGATTTTCTCCAAACGAGTTGAATTTATCTAACATAAGCACAGATATAGAAGAAGATAATGATGAAGCAATTTAGAATCATAATAATAATATTTTTAATGAATTAGAAATAAAAATAAATTCTTTAAAAGTTAAATAAAGGAAGATATTGACTCTACTATAAAAAGTTTAAACAACCAAAGTAAGAAAAATGTATATTTATAGATGGACCAGGTGGAAGTGGAAAAAGTTATTCACTCAACGTTTTAATAACTTATTTCGAATATGACACTATATTTCATTTATGTGTGGCTTAAGCTATCGCAGCGAATTTATTAGTCGATGGAAAAACAGTGTACCACCGTTTAATACAACAGATTGTACAACTTGTAATGTGAAGCCTAACTCCACAGAAGACAGAAAATTAAAAGAAACACAAATAATAATTTGGGATAAAATATCCAAGACTTGAAAATTTGCTTTTGAGGTAGTTGATCCTTTTTTCAAGATTTGTGCGATGTAGACCAACCCTTCAGCGATAAAACTGTGACTGTATCAGGAGATTACTGGCAAACATTACCTATTGTTCTACATGGAATCCGTATGAATATTATTAAAAATTTGGTTAAATTTAGTTCATTATGGCAAAATTTTATGCGTACGACTTTAAATGAAAACCTGCAAGTTTCAGATAATGATAATAATTTTAAACTATGGTTATTACATATCGAAGAAGGAAAACGTTCCTATGTTTTTTGGAGATGATAATAAACTAAGTGCTATACAAGATAATTTTATCATTGAAGAAAATCTTATTGAAGAAATATTCAGAAAAGCAATAGAAATGAACAATACGAATCTAACGGATAAAGTTATTGTGGCTCCTAAAAATAATGATGTTACCGAAATCAATAACCATGTTTTGAATATAATGGAAGAGAGGACCATGTTGAATATTTAAGTATTGATACAGCTGAAGATGATAGCAAAGAAAATTTAGATATTATAATATCTACAGGGTTTTTGAATAAGTTAACTCTCAATGGACTTATTTACTTTAAATTACATTTAAAAGCAGGGGCTATCATAATACTTTTAAGAAATTTGAATTTAAATGAGTCTTTGTAATGGAACAAGGTTAATGGTGAAAAAAGTTTTTAAATCTTTGACCCAAGTGGAATTAACTGGTGGTTAAAGCAAAGGTAAATTAGTTTTCATTCCGAAAATAAGTTTATCTCCATCTATGGAAGAAATTTCTTTAAATATGCAACGAAAATCATTTCCTCTTAGATTAGGTTTTACAATGACAATTAATAAATCCCAAGGGCAATCTTATGAAAGAGTGAGTGTTCATTTGCCATCACCAGTTTTCAGTCATGGACAATTATATGTTGTTCTTTCAAGGACAAAACATAATAATTTGAAATTATTTTTAGGCGACAACGCTATTGTCAACGGAGAAAATAAAAATGATCAGAAAATAATTTATACAAAAAACATTCTTTATAAAGAGATATTGTAAAAGATAAATTAGGAGATATTGTATATATTTATGTGTTTGAGCTTGTTTAATAATTCAACCAGAATATGTAAAGAAAAATATGATATTTACTGAAATATATTAACTTACGCTATTCAAATTAATAGTTTGATATGCTGTTAAATCAGCTGCATATGGAGATGCGCAGTTAAATCAACTGCATATGGGAATGCGCTGTTGGATCGGCTGCATATGGGGATGCACTGCTGAATCGGCAATATTTAATGTCAAGGTGAGATGCAAAAACATAAAGCATTTAGAATAAAAAGAAATATAGAAGCGTCTGAAGCGGAGCTTTTACAGAACATTATAAGAAATATGCTCCACAAAAGAATCCCGTGTAAAAGTATACAGGCTTGGATGAAACGCTGCCTTTAAAAATATAGGACCGAGAAATATCTAGGGCCTGAAAAAATATTAAGCCCAAAAAAATATAGAGATCAGAAAAATATGAAGCCCAAAAAAATATAGAGCCCAAAAAAAATTTAGGCCCAAAAAAAGGCCCAGAAAAATGAAGGGCTTGTTACAATATAAGGCCTAGAAAAATGAGGCCCAGAATATAAAGCCCAAGAAAATATAAGAATCAAAAATATATTGGGCCCAAAAATATGAGGCCCAAAAAAAATGAGGTCCAAAGAAAATAGGACCCAAAAAATGTAGGGCCCGAAATATACAAGGTCCGAAAAAATATAGAGCCCAAAAAATATGAACCAAAAAAGTATGAACCAAAAAAATAAGGCCCAAAAAAATATAGATTCCAAGAAGATATAAGAATCAAAAAAATATTGGGTCTAAATATATTTATTCAATAAGAGGCCCAAAAAAAATAGGACCAAGAAAAATGTAGGGCCCGAAAAATATAAAGTCTAAAAAAAATCCCCAAAAAACCTTTAAAAAGTTAAAATTACGGCAAGTTAGCTTCAAAAAAAATCTTTTTCACTACCTCAAAAATAAAAAAACATTTTGTCAAAAATTTAAACTTTTTTAATACAATCAACTATAAAAAAGTCTTTAACATTATAGATAATAAAAAAGTGGGAATTTAATTATAACAAAAATACACTTGGAAAAATACTGAAATCAATAATGTGTGGTCAAGTTTTAATATGATTTCAAATAATACTCACAAATGATATTGTACCTATATTTTGATGATAATAATGAATCAATAAAAAATTCCTTTGTTAAAAATAAAGTGTAAAAAGGCCATATAAAATGTTATTGAAAATATAAAACTATCTTCAACAAAATTTAAAAAAAACAATAAGTAATTAACCTAAAAATAAGAATAAAAGTAATATTACAGCTATAAACTTGCCAGGCCCACTTTACAAAAGTTAAATATATCATTAATGTTATAAAATTAGATTATTTGTTCATTGGATACTAAATTGTGAAAATTAATATATATTTTGAATTTCCTTACGAGATTCTAAAAAGTCAATCCTAAAAAATGTTTCAAATGGATGTGTGTTCACCAAGAAATATAACTTTTGAAGGGTGGGCCTGGCAAGTTTATAGTTGTAATATTACTTTTATTCTTATTTTTAGGTTAATTACTTATTGTTTTTTTTAAATTTTGTTGAAGATAGTTTTATATTTTCAATAACATTTTATATGGCCTTTTTACACTTTATTTTTAACAAAGGAATTTTTTATTGATTCATTATTATCATCAAAATATAGGTACAATATCATTTGTAAGTATTATTTGAAATCATATTAAAACTTGACCACACATTATTGATTTCAGTATTTTTCCAAGTGTATTTTTGTTATAATTAAATTCCCACTTTTTTATTATCTATAATGTTAAAGACTTTTTTATAGTTGATTGTATTGAATAAGTTTAAATTTTTGACAAAATTTTTTTTATTTTTGAGGTAGTGAAAAAGATTTTTTTTGAAGCTAACTTGCCGTAATTTTAACTTTTTAAAGGTTTTTTGGGGAGATATCACACCTTTTTCAAAGTCGAAAATTCTTATCTCAATAAATTTATTAACTTTACCGATAATTTGATACTTTAATATAATAACACTAATTTTATAGCTAATTGTATCAACCTAATTTTTATATATTTATTATTATTATAAAATATTTGTTTTCCAAAAAATTTGAATCTTATTTTCTTCCACACTTTTAAATTAATCAGCTTATTTTGTCTAAATATCGTATGAAAAACTAATTAATTAATTAAGAATGTTTTAAAATATTCAAATACTACTTTTTCATTTGTTGTTGTTTTCATTTTTAAATACCAAATCGGTATTACCGACTTTTGAATTTCGCCGCTTTCAACTGTTGAATTTTTTATGTACGGGACGTTTTACTGCGCACGCGCGAACTGATCACATGAACGCTCGTGATTTTGCGGCAGCTCGTCAGCTGTACAGAACGAGACACTAAATTCTTATATTGCTTATTTACGCGATGTCTTTATACATTTAGCATGTTCTGAAAGCATTCGTCTGAATACATGCGTTCATTATTAAAAGATATAACTCGTATTCTCTTTCTTTTTCTCACTCTCTTTCTCTCTCTCACTTATTAGCAATCGCACAGCTCGTATTCTGACTCTTTCTCTCACATCAGACGAAAAACTCTCCGTCATTCTCTAACATCCGCCGGAAATCTGAAACAACCCGAAATAGAAAAGAAATCGACAGACTAACCTATGATAATATAAAAAAATCATGAAAACTTGACTTTTGGCCATGTGTTTTTGTTGTCAGATAAAACATTAGATCATTTTATGTATACTTGTAATCAAATAATATGTAAATATGGAGACATAATCATTTACTCAAAGTTTTAATCTTTGAACATCACAAATTCAAAGTAAATAGGGAAAGCCGTAGCGCTAACATGCCGTAAGGAGCGCTACCGCGCTCCCTGATATAGAGACAAAAAAAATAAGGCCCAGAAAAATATAAGGCCCAAAAAGAAGCTTTTGACTAATGAGTACAAATTATATAGGACCCAATAAAAAATTGCTTCTATTATCAAAAGATTAGACACATTTAAAAAATGCAGAGAACCAGAGAACCGGAGAAACGGAAAAAAGTGGTTTCACTTTGATATAGGATATTTTTTTGAATGTGCAATCATTCGAATATATTTGAGAATACATGATTTTTAAAAAAATTGGTATGGATTCTATTAGATAGTCTGTAACATGGCCAATTGGCCATGCTATTTATATACACACATATATATATGAATGAAATTAAAAAAAATGAAAATGGGTGTTTATACGTAATAACTTTTTATGTAAATAATATGCACGTGTCCAAACCCAACAGTTAACTAGTGACAATTCTAATCAACTTGTTCGACCATTAAAACTTCAATTAGATGACTAACCCTAAGAAATATATAAGAAAAATAAACAAAAATGTCTTCATGTCACACGTCTGGAGCGTACAAGTATTTTGTTTTCAAAATAAAAAGTATCTTAATACATAATTATTAAAATTTTATTATAATGATTTTTGAAGAATTTGAAATAAAGAATCTAATGGTAGAGTGTGGGAATACAATAGCTTAATAAAATGTATTCAAAACTGACGTCAAAGTTTCGACAATTTTTTTGTCCTTGTGTCATAGTTTCAATAGTTTGTCCTGAAAATACTTTAAGAAGTCAAATAATTAGAGCTAAATATGGTCAGATATAAAAATTAATACGTTTTTCAGTAATTAAAAAGGTTACTAATGTAAAAGGTCTTATATATGATGAGAAAATATATTTAAATCAAACCATAAAAAAGCACTCTTTGTAATGTCTTCGTGTCACGTTGATTTTCTTAACGAAAAAAAATCTAATCAGGATTTGGACTACAGGAAAAGAAATTACGCTTCAAGAGCTTTAAATTGACCGTGAAATATATTTATTATTATATATATTACTCGCAAAGTAACTACGTTGAATTTAAACAAAAGTAAAAAGAATGTCCTTGTGTCACACTTTATATGTTGATTTACATTTACACATGTTATATTTCGACAATAGTGGTTTGTAAACTATCAACTATTTCTAAAACTCAAAATATTTCCATTGTGAAAATAATAATTATTATAACCAGTTTATGTGTGATTGTAAAACAGTCAGCATAAATTGTATCTATATTTTTTTTTCATCATTATCTATGGAGCAAGCTCCATCATTTGCATATTTATACCAATTTTTTAGCGTAACTTACAAGGAGAGTGTTTCACCTACGGGTCACCGTTTTCGCTCAAATTTTGAGAATGTTTTCTGGATGCAGAAATATGAAGAAAGCTAAAATTTTAGAGGCCAACGCTCAATATTT
The DNA here is from genome assembly GCA_017163975.1 of Anastatus disparis. NCBI lineage: Eukaryota > Metazoa > Arthropoda > Insecta > Hymenoptera > Eupelmidae > Anastatus > Anastatus disparis. The sequence goes on along the minus strand of JAFFSR010000320.1, from coordinate 973,035 downwards.
CCCTAGTTACAGGCCATTGAAGCAAATCACTAAAAAAGTCACTAGATTTTTAAACGTTTATAGTATCTCATCATTGTTAGCTAGAAGCTTATACCTTTTTTTAAATGAAAGCTGAGCTCAAATCCTTTCAAAATAGCACCTATAGCACCTCAAAATATTATTTTTTTAAAAGTTAAAGCGTAATAAAGATTTAACCCAATTTCAGCTTTTATTATTAATTAATGTTTTAAACAAAAAATTCAGGTACAATCTTTATTACGCTTCAACTTTTAAAAAAATAATATTTTGAGATGCTATAGGTGCTATTTTGAAAGGATGTGAGCTCAGCTTTCATTTAAAAAAAGGTATAAGCTTTGAGCTAACAATGCTGAGGAACTATAAGAGTTTGAAAATCTAGTGACTTTTTTAGTGATTTTCTTCAATGGCCTGTAACTAGGGAAATATTGAGCGTTGGCCTCTAAAATTTTGGCTTTCTTCATATTTCTGCATCCGAAAAACATTCTCAAAATTTGAGCAAAAACGGTGACCCGAAGGTGAAACACTCTCCTTGTTAGTGACATATTATTTAATGTGGTGTCAACCCACGGCAGAGACAGCGAAAAAACGACCAGACGGGGAAACGATCCCGCGCCAACGGGAATACGAATCACGCGCCTTAGCCACTACTCCACTGAACTCTACATTTATTGAAAAATAAATGTTGTAAAAAGTTTTTTTTTTTTAATTTTTTTGTTGCTCAAAAATTAAAAAGTCCTAACATAAATGAAATTAAGAATCGTTTTTTTATTCATTTCCGCCATAAAAAATAAAATTTATGCCAAATTTCATGTTTTTCAAAATTTATTAAAACTTTATTCAAATAATTAAAATATAGCTAGCCTATCCTTGTTTTCTTCTTATTTATAGTAATGATTAACTTATTAAATAATATAAAGTGAAAGTGAAGACTTTTTTTAGTTTTTAAAAAATATGATTTTGGCAATTTTTTAAATTTTACCCATGTATACATATCCTATATTATATTGAAGTGAAACCACTTTTTTCCGTTTCTCCGGTTCTCCGAATTAGTAATTTTAAAATTAACAATTTTTTATTAAGTCCTATATAATCATCACTCATAATTTACGAGCTTTTTTTGGGTCTCATTTGAGCCTTGCCCACACAGCATGGAAGATTTGGAATATTTCCAAAATATTCCAAATCTTCCATGCTGTGTGGGTAATATCTGTGACTTTTGTTTTTCTAATTATCTTTCTAACTATTATTATTTCCACTATTTTTTTTTGTTCATCCCCCAACTTCCCTTTCTCCCGCCCCCTCATTACCCCTTCATCTTCTTTCCGCTTCTCTCTCTCTTCTTCTCATCTTCCTTAGTTCTTTGCACTCTCTCACTCTTATTCGCTCTTTTTTTCCATCAGGTTTATTTCAAGATTTGAATTCTTTTGTTCGCGATACATTTTCATCTCTTTTGTTATGCTAATAAATACATTTGTGAGTTTTTTTCAAGAAGTTTATATTTAAATTCAGTACTTCGTATGTATAAAGTACACATGCGAAGATATTATAATTAGAAATTAGAACCAAATTTGTTTTTAAGCATGTTTCACATAAAAAGGTTATTTTTAATTTCATCGTTCAAATTCATAGTCATATATTAAGGTCAACAATATAAACATAAGAGCCGTTCTCTAATAATATTACACGTTACGCGTAACTCGTTACACGCTTTAAAGTTTTTTCTGATGTCTACTAAATTTATTATCTGAACGATACCCAAGTTCGAAATTATACGTGATATTTACGGTCACCTATAATGCCGAGATTAATTTTCAAATTTTGTAAATTGTGCTTTACAATTTACATACGATGCAGGACATTCTTTACTATTTAAAGTGAAATATTTTTGGAAAGAAAGCTTAAGAGCAGGCCAAACTATCTGTCTTTGTCTAATAGAGTTTTTCATCATTTATATAAACACCATCCGTTGTAGCAAGAAAAAAATAGTAGCCCCCGTTAGATATTATTATAATAAGTAAATTTTGGTATATCAAGAAAATTATTTTATCGCGTAGTTTTTGAATAATATGAGACCTACTAACAAACTCGAATATAACTTATCTTTTTTGGTAAGACAGATATTATTCAAAAACTACGCGATAAAATAATTTGATTGTCATTACGAAGTTTACTTATTATACTAATATCTAGCGGGGGCTACTATTTTTTTCTTGCTACAACGGATGGTGTTTATATAAATGATGAAAAACGCTATTAGACAAAGAAAGATAGTTCGGCCCCCTGTTAAGTTTTCTATTTTTTTTAATGTTCCTGGTTCTATATCATTACTTTATATTTTTTAGTTTGACTGATTTTTAGTATAAAGTAAATCTATGTTTGAAATTTATTTTTTGTTGTTGTTTTTGCTACTTTTATTTCAAATATGAAACTACATATATTTGCTCTCTCTCTTTAAAATCAGTGGAGTTAATTATATACATATAATGGAACAGAACTCCATAAAGAATGAACATGTACACTTGGCGGAAAGGATATTTTTCCGAATGTATATCTCAAATAACAGCGCTACATATTTTACTACATACGTAAGAGAACTTCGAATAATGCATTGAGTTTCGCATCATGATTATTTTGTTTTTTCATATAGGTTATTTATGCAAAATTCAAATGATAATTACTAAAATTTTATTGCTCGTATAATTTTAACTAACAATATTTGATTCTATATGATTATTGAACTAAGAAATAAAAATTTGATCTCATAAAGTAATATTGTTTGTTTACTAAAATTATGTCATGAAGTAATAAGTAACGATGATGCGAAATTTTCCCTATGATTTGAAATAGTCTTATGTCTGTGGTAAAATATGCGATGTTGCCATTTGAGGTTAACATTCGGAAAAATATCCTTTCCGCCAAGTGTACTTCCATATATAACATATTTAATCTTAGCCTTATATTGTATGTGTAAAAAACTTAAGCTTCTCTTCAATATTGGTTTACATACATAATAACGTATATTTAAATTCAATATATAAAGTTAATTCACTCTTTAGTGAATTTAAAATATTATTGTAATTAAAATATTTATCAAACTGAATATGGTTAAATACTTAGAAACTTGTAAGTATTTTAAATTAAATTGTTTAAAAACATAAAAATAAAGAATACTATACTTTTAAGCTTAGTAGTGTAACCTCCTCCCTTTCACCTATTAAACTACTCATAAAGGATTGCACTTACTAGGAGAGTGTCACACCTCCGGATTACGGATTTTACTTAAACTTCGGGATAAGTTTTCAGATGATAAAATATAGAGAAAGCTAAATTTATAGTCATAAATACTCAATATTTCCCTAGTTACAGGCAATTAAAGAAAATCACTAAAAAAGTTACTACATTTTTAAAAGCATATAGTTCTTTAGCGTCGATAGCTACAAGCTTGAAACTTTTTTAAATTAAAGCTGAGCTCAAATCCTTTCGAAACAGTAGTTACAGCATATCAAAATATTATTTTTCCCCAAAGTTAGAGCGTAATAAGGATTGGACCTAATTTCAGCTTTTATTATTAATTAATGTTTTTAAAAGAAAAATCAGGTCCAATGTTTATCATGCTCTAACTTTGAGAAAAATAATATTTTGACATGCTATAACTACTGATTCGAAAGGATTTGAGCTCAGCTTTCATTTAAAAACAGTTTCAAGCTTGTAGCTATCAATGCTAAAGAACTATATGCGTTTAAAAATCTAGTAACTTTTTAGTGATTTTCTTTAATTGCCTGTAACTAGGGAAATATTGAGTATTTATGACTATAACTCTAGCTTTTTCCATATTTTATCATCTAAAAACTTATCCCGAAGTTTAAGCAAAATCCGTGATCCGGAGGTGTGACACTCTCCTAGTTAGTGCACATAAATAAGGATAAGGAATGAGGAAGGTGTTTTACTTTAGACCCGTTTTTAGCACAGATATCATGCTGTAACAAGTCCGGGGTCTTAATGTTTTGTATATTAATTGTTAGTAAATAGTCAATGCCTCTTGTAAGCCATAAATTCCAAAGACTCACAGTCTTATAAAGAGCATACTAATCAAATTTCAATTTATTTAATTCTTTAAACAAATCACTAACTAATTAACACTACTTTATGCACTAATATTTAGCTTGATAAAGTAATAGTGACTTTAATTGAAAGTATTTTACTCAACATTCACGAAATGAAATACAAGTAAATGCAAATATTCAACATAATTGTTACTTTATATTTAAGCTTATAGACTCCAAATTTAATAAATTTTATTCGTTGTTACTGCTACCGGTACGGAGTTGGTGATTATCCAACTCCTTGCGGACCTGCAGGACAAATTAAATAATAAATACTACATTACGACTTATTAATTTTAAGATTAACTTTATTTGAAGGGAGCAGGCCCAAGAGTGTCGTACAATGATTTGGCTTTGATCTGCTTAAGCGTCGATCAAGCCGCCGCGGCCGCAGTTTTCTCCTACTGCTAAGTAGAAGGGATACATTTACATATTCTATATGGCTGATTCCATTCAGATTCATGCAGGCCGGCACTGATCGAATTTTTTTTTCTTCTAAGTAATAAAAATACCTTCTATTATGTATATAAAGATAAAATTTACCTCGTAGAACGCTCAAAAATTTTTTTTTTTTTACTGCAGCAATTTTAGTGTTGGGTGTAAAAACGAAAATTCAAAAATTGAAAATGAACCTCTACTTTTAAATGACTATAGCTCCGTCAATTTTCAACCTTTTTGGGCGTTCTTTTAACGAAAGTAAGTGGAACTCTGTCTAGCTTTAAATGCAATATCGAGTTTTGTAATACAATTTGATCTCGCTGAGTTATTTACGAAAAACCGAAAAAAGCGATTTTTTTCAAACACGATTTTCTCAAAAACTATATTTTTTTTTTTGAAATTTTTATATGATTTTATACATAAAAAATACTAACTTTTAGGGTAGGTGAGAATATGCGATTTTGCCTTATTTTTTTTTAACAGATTTTTAAACGTTTTTTTTATATTTTCGATTTTAAAATATTGATATCATATCGCATCGTACTATTTTTCCAACTTTACGTGTTCTTACAACTATTTTTATGCTTTTATTTATTAATATATCAAAAATATCAACAATAATCTTTAAAATAAACCCCGGATCAAATATTTTGATCAATAAGAACCAAAGTTATGACGATTTCAAGTTAAAAAAAAATGCTGAAACTTTAAATAAATATATTTACTTTGCATTATGAATTTTGAATTTTAAATTTTTAATTTGAATTTCGAATTTTGAAATTTAAATTTTGAATTTGAATTTTGAAAAGGTGAGTTTTTTAAATACTAAAATATATTATTTGGTCATTCTCAATGAACAAATAATATGTGATACAATTAAGAAAGAACACTAATGAATTGAGAACTAATGTGAATAAAAAAATCCGAATTTGAATAAAACCTTTCAATTTACTTCTTGCCACTTAAGTTTTGGCAGTGTAGATTTGGTTTCGTTCACTTTTCCAACAGTGAATCTTTTAATTACCTTTAATTTCTTCTGCATTTCCTAACCATTCCATTTTTTTTGTCAGTTGAAAAACTTCTAACTCATCCTTGCGGATAACAAGAATGTTAATCGACGGAGTATATTTTGAAACGTGAGTGGCGAAATTTTCAGCGTTTCTAATAAAATCTGCACTCTTCTTGGATAGATTATGCGTGGTAGCATAATGTTTAACTAAACCACCAATACAGTCACAAGCGCCTTTACCATGACCTGTTGCAAAAAAAGCCATTTTCTGTTTACTTTTGAGTTTTGAAGCTCATAGAATTGATATCTATTTTCAAAATGACTGGCAGCGCCATCGGAAATGGTTATGATTTTATCAAGATCTTGCGCAATATGTTTTTGTTTTAAGTTATCGATAATTAAATTTATAGCCATTAGGACATGAGACGAATCATGTTTAATATCGTCAGAGACGGTGACATAACTGACTGTTTTATCATTTCCAAAATAGCATACTGACGTAAATATTAATATTTGGTTTTTACTTCAATGATAGCTTTGAATTTCATTTTGAAACGGAACTGTCCAATTTTCTGCGAAATTGACATGAATAACTAATTGGAAGTCATTATTTTTCGCTAAAAGTTTAACGTCTTTAATTGCTATACGTTGAATTTCTTTGACCAATTTATGAGCTCTTACAATGAAAGCGTGCTCTCTTAACTCTATTGAGAAATTTTCAATTGTGCTAGTTTTATTCAGTAAATTTGATTTTTCCCAAACATCATAAATTATTTCTTCATATAAATCTTCTTCTGTCAAAGAAATTACTTGTAAATCCAATAGAATCTCCAATGGGACATTCTTTACATTCTCTTAGTACACATTTTATATCATCTTTTGAACAAAAAAGTAAAGAACATATTTTCAATTCCAAATCTGCAATGTCTTGTTTATTCTCTTTTTTATAATTATTCAAAGCATCTAACATAAGTTTAAGATTCTCGCAGTAAACGCAAAGACACGAATCGGTGGGTGGATGTGGCATAACCCACTTCGGTCTTAAAGCGTAGTATATTGATTTACCAATTTGGTTTTCATTTCAGGATTTTCGTCTTTAAATAATTGATATATTTCTTTTATACTTCACGTAAGAAAGCGTTTGACTTTTTTAGTTTTTATACCATTTTCTTTGATAGATACTGTGTCGCTTTTATTTGCACTTTGACGAGAACAATTAAAATCATTGTTCAGATAATAATTCTTTACTTTCATTACAATTTCACTATCCGAAGAATGGCTACAATAATTCTCAGACTGCTTGTAAATTTTATTATTATTTACCAATGCTTATCGTGCTTGATCAATCATATCAATAGTTACATTTGGTAAAACTGATAATAAATAATCTTTGGAAATATCACTTGGTATAATACTCAACAATTGCACTTCCTCAAGAAAATTTGAACAATTATCTAATGCAATTTTAATATTCTCAAGCCATTTATCATTTGTTTTACATTCATTATTTTCATTCAATGCGGGCAAATCCGTTATATCGTAGACTTTCATCATTTACTTGCATCGTTTATTTGTTTTCTTTTTCAGAGAGCATAAGATTCTCGCATCTTGATATTGATACTTTGAAGCATTTTAAATGATGAAATGTTTAATTTCAAATTACTTGCAGTCTCGTTGAGCTGTTCTACCACAGCCTCACTATGAATAAAATCTTCCGAAGATTGTTGACTGCTTGAAGTAGATGAAATAGGCGCATTTTTCACTTCATCTAATAATATTTTGTAACACGAAGGGCATACTTTATCTTCTTCAGAGAAAGAAGTATTTGGATACAAGCGCTTCAAAGACTCCGTTAGATCACCTAATTCTCTAAGCGCACTTTTGGAGCAATCATAAACAACTTTTTTGTGCTTTTATTTTAAATCCTTGCACTTCATTTTAACAATCAGTGATGCCATCATTGATATTCTGTTCAATGACAGATCGAAAAAAATAATTTTTCTTAAACAACTTTATTTTTTATCTTCCTTTTCTTATATTTTTAAACGCGTCAAGTCGTTGATGAGAATGCAAAGAACGAATCATCGCCACCTAGTAGTGACATGCGTCCACTCCCTACAAAATAAATTTAAATTCTAGGCGTGAAATTCAAACTGATGAAAAAATTATATTCTTCAACAAAAAAAATTTTTATTATAATAATGTACCATAAAAAGAGGATAAATGGTTATGTATTCTTTCATCAAAATAACTTTTTTTTTAATTAAAAAAATTTATATCTTCAGATTTTAATCTTTAACGAAAATTTTGTTTCGTCAATGTAAATATATTTATTTAAAGTTTCAGCATTTTTTTTTAAACTTTAGATCGTCATAACTTTGGTTCTAATTGATAAAAATATTCGATCTGGGGTTTATTTTAAAGATTATTGTTGAAATTTTTGATATATTAATGAATAAAAGCATAAAAATAGTTGTAACAACGCGTAAGTTTGGAAAAATAGTACGATGCGCCATGGTATCAATGTTTTAAAATCGAAAATATAAAAAAACCGTTTAAAAATCTGTTAAAAAAAAATAAGGCAAAATCGCATATTCTCACCTACCCTAAAAGTTAGTATTTTTTATGTATAAAATCATAAAAATTTCAAAAAAAAAAAAATAGTTTTTGAGAAAATCATGTTTGAAAAAAATCGCTTTTTTTGGTTTTTCGTAAATAACTCAGTGAGATCAAATCGTATTACAAAACTAGATATTGCATCTAAAGCTAGACAGAGTTCCGCACACTTTTGTTAAAAGAACGCCCAAAAAGGTTGAAAATTGACGGAGCTATAGTCATTTAAAAGTAGAGGTTTATTTTCAATTTTCGAATTTTCGTTTCTACATCCAACACTAAAATTGCTGTAGTGAAAAAAAAAATTTTTTGAGCGCTCTATGAGGTAAATTTTATCTTTATATACATAATAGAAGGTATTTTTATTACTTAGAAGAAAAAAAAAATTCGATCAGTGACGGCCTGCATGAATCTGAATGGAATCAGCCATATATATATATATATATATATATATATCTCTATAATAAAGATATATCGCCTACGCCGCCGCCGCCGCCGCCGTGTATAAGAATTTTATGTGCCCTCAGTTAGCTGAAATTTAGCTAAAATTTAGCTGAAAGTTAGCTGAAATTTAGATAAAATCTAGCTCAAAGTTAGCTGAGAGATAGCTGAAATTCAGATAAAATTTAGCTGAAAGTTAGCTGAGAGATAGCTGAAATTCAGATAAAATTTAGCTGAAAGTTAGCTAAAAGTTGGCTGAAATTCAGATAAAATCCAGCTGAAAGTTAGCTGAGAGATAGCTGAAAGGTAGTTAATTGTTAGCTAATTTAATTAATTGTTATCTAATTTAAGAACGTTCTCTTGGAAATTGATATTGATTTGATAATTGATATCGACAATGGGGGTTGGCGAGCGAAGCGAGCAGGGGGGAACCCCCTAATATATATATACCTGTATGGGCGTGGGTAATAATTGACGTGAAAAATCCTATATTTATTAAAGTCTGTGAGCATGTATGTGAATTGACATGAAATGTCTCATATATATATATATATATATATATATATATATATATATATATATATATATATATAAAACCTGTGTGTGTACGTTCGAATGAACGTAAAAAATCCTATGTACATTAATGTGCGTGTGCATGCATGCGAATAAAAATAAAATGTCTCATATGTATATATATATATATATATATATATATGTGACATTTCATGACAACTTTAACACACCTATCCGATCGCCCTTAGGTTCACATATATGGGACGTATCATGTCAACGAGCACGCACCGGTTTCCATGTATTTGACTTTTTATTGTCAACTTGAACGCGCAAACTCATCTAAACATGTAGTTGATATTTGTATTTATATATATGGGACCGTTTTTGTTAATTCGCATGCACGCACACACATGGGCTTATGAATATATCTCCCTATATTATATAGTTATATAAACCAAAATTCAGTCGGTGCCTCCCTACATCCCCCCCACATCCCCCCACGCCCCCTTACAGCCCCCCACATGATTTTTATTAATTAAATAACGTAAATTTACGTTATTATATGTTATCGATCATTACCCCCCCACGCCCCCACATCCCCCATGGACCCCCACTAACCCCCCTCTTGCCCCCCCCCAAATCCCCCCCCCAACCCCCCTACAATCCTCTCAACAACCTTTTAGAACCATCAAATATTGCATAATATAGTTTTATATTTTTTTATTATATTTTAAGTATAATATTACATAAAAATATAAAAATTTTAATTTTTTTTTGTTGAAAACTCGAAAGTAGTTGCATAAAATTACAATTTATTATATTTAAAATGAAAAACATGTGCCTCATCAGATATCTTATTACCATTTTTTACATAGTTTATCTGAAATTAATAAATATAAATTTAAATTAATTCTATTACAATTCCTCAACACTATAATTAATTCATTTGTTGAAAACATAATGATTTTTAATAATTTGTTCATATTATAAATATTTTATTGTATTAAAATAAAAATAAGCGTATAGTGTTGAGGATTCAGATTTCCACACCACCTTACATTATAAACCTTTAATAGTATTGATTTATACAACTTTTAAAATTAATTGATATTAATATTTATGTTCAAATTTATATAACTTTCAAGATTAATAACTATTTATATTTGTTTTACAAAGGTGTAAATCAAACGGATGATAATATTCATTTGAATTATTCAATAGAAATGTTAAATAACATAAGAGAAGGATTACCTCCACACGAACTGAAATTAAAAGTAAATACCATAATTATGTTAATTCAAAATTTAAGTATAAAAAATGGATTATGTAATGAAACGCGATTAAAAATAACTAAATTATTCAAATATAACATAGAAGCACAAATAACTCTTTCACGTTGTGAAAATGTAAATAAAATATATATTCAAAATGAATCGAAAAACAGAGATATTGTACCTAACATAGTTTAGAAAGAAATATTAAAAAAATAATACGCGAACCAATAGCAGAATATTACTTTAATCAAAGTCATGAAATTTATTCTAAATATTTATTAAGATTAGCTAACATTATTAATAAAATATGAAAAATTAAAATAAATCATAAATATTTCAATATATAATAATAAATTTAAAAAAATTTTTAAACATTATCAATATTATTAAAAATAAAAAAAAATAAAATATTTAAAAATTAACTAAAATATTTAAAAGTTATGATTATTTAAAATTTATAAATCGAAATTTTAATAAATAAATAATTTAACTACTAACAACAATAAATAAAAAAAACATACTCATAACTTTTATACAGGTAAATGTAATATAAGTAAGTATAAAATAATTTAAGATTATTTTATTTATTTATTTGTTATATAAATAACTAAATTTTAAATAAAATATGATATAATGATCATGTAATAATTTCATTTACAATATCATAATAAATTTATAAATTTTAGTATGAATTTTTGATATATCTCATAAAATGTTTAAAATGAGAAAAAAGATATAAAAGAGGAATCATAACAAAATAATCCTATAAATCTTATAAAACTCAAAATCATTACGATATATCAAATAATATACTAAATTATCAACGAAACTAAAAAAAAATGATTTAAAAATTTAAAAATGATTTGAATGTTTAATATATAATTATAGCACAACTGGGGGTTGGCGAGCAGTGCGAGCAGGGGGGTACCCCCCCTAGTATATATATATATATAGATGTACATATATATGTGTGTGTATATCTGTGTACACATATATATGGGATATTTAATGTTAATTTATACGCGCGTGCACACACACAGGTTTATATATACAATACGTTTCGTGTTAAATTGCATGCATGACACGCGTACTTGAGTTTATATATATTTTTCTTTATATATATATATATGGGACTGTTCCTGTCAAGGTGCATGCACGCACACACATGGGCTTATGAATTTATGGATATACATATACATGGGATATTTTATCAATTCACATGCGCACGCGCTATATATATGCGTATACACACACACACACACACACATATATATATATATATATATATATATATATATATATATATATATATATATATATATACATATATATATGTATAGGACGTTTTATGACAATTTTTTACATGTATATGAATGTATCTTTGGGACAGTTGATGTTATCTCGCATACATACACTCACATACGCCCAGGTTTAGATATATATCATGTCAACTCGCTCGCATATACAGAGGTTCATATGTATATATGGAACATTTCATGACAAGTTACCAATATACTCAGTTATACATATAGTCGTAAGCGTTTTTCAGTCCTGAGTACTCTCCTGCTCCTTTATCCTCTTATTGAATAATGCTGTCAATCTGATCGTTAATGGCTACTTTTATGTATTTATAGAAATCTGTTCCCCCTTTCCCCCCTTCGTGATCAGCCATTGGACCTCCCTATCCTCCCCCTAATCATATTTCTGACCTATTTGTATATTGTCTTTTTATTATAGCTATCTCGTATTGTGATTAATTTTTTATATGATTGAATTAGTTTTATAATTTCCAATACTGAAGGAGATATATTAAATGAAATTCTCTATTACCGCATTCACAGAATAAAAGTTCATAATAATATATGAAGCGTCTCACAACATACGTGGCTAAGTCACAACTAACGCATTTTGAGAAAAATGCAAACAATTCTATCTTTTGAATGATTATAAATCGCTTGTTAATCAATATACTATTAAATTCACTGATAAAAAATAAGATTTTTGCACGTGGTTCGAAAAATCTAAATTAATATTTTAGAAAGAAAAATAATTTTTTAATATGGACTTAGCTAACTTTGATGTGACTGTGGATTTGGCTAGTTTAAAAAAAAAATTGAAGGACTTGACTAATTTTGATGCGAAATCGGGACTCAGTTATTTTTTTATTTTCTACTATATGAAATCATAAAATTTAAAAAAAAGTCTGTATTTTTCCATTTTGATTTTAATCACTTGTACATTAGAGCAGGAAAGTTAACGAACGACTGAGGGCTTAATATTGTAATGAATTCGCAAGGTATTTACATGATGAAACTTAAGCTTTATTCTCGGAAGTTCGCTGAACATTATCAACAAACATAGACGTACACTCATAAATACGCGTTTATTATTTGTTTTAATAATTTACATAGTATATTATTATTGCATATAATTACGATTGTGTGTTTGTGAGCGTATTATGTGTATGTGTAAGTATATGCGTATGTATATTCATAAAAATATACATATACTTTATTCTTAAAATTGAAATTGGACTTGACCATTTTTGATAAGCAAGTTCAATGGACTTAGCGCTTTTTTGATTTGCAGCAGTTTTTTAACAAACAAAAAAAATTTTTTAATTAAATTTTTTAAAATTTTATAATTAAATATAGTAGAAAATAGGCTTAAAAATATAAATTTATTAATAACTCAATTTTTGAAAAAATGGACTTACAAGGAGAGTGTTTCACCTTCGGGTCACTGATTTTGCTCAAATTTTGGAAATATTTTCTGGATGCCGAAACATCAAGAAAGCCAAAATTTAGAGGCCAACGCTCTATAATTCCCTAGTTATAGGCTATTGAAGAAAATCACTAAAAAAATTACTAGATTATCAAACGCTTATGGTTTCTCAGCATTGTTAGCTAGAAGCTTATACCTTTTTTTAAATGAAAGCTGAGCTCAAATCCTTTCGAAATAGCACTTATAGCATCTTAAAATATTATTTTTCTCCAAAGTTTGAGCGTAATGAAGGTTGGACCTGAATTTTCTGTTTAAAACATTAATTAATAATAAAAGCTGAAATTCGGTCCAATCTTTAGTACGCTATCAATTTGGGAAAAAATAATATTTTGATGTGCTATAACTACTATTTTAAAAGGATTTTAGCTCAGCTTTCATTTAAAAAAAGGTTTAAGCTTCTAGCTAATAATGCTGAGGAACTATAAGCGTTTAAAAATCTAGTAACTTTTTTAGTGATTTTTTTCAATTGCCTGTAACTAGAGTAATATTGAGCGTTGGCCTCTAAAATTTTGGCTTTCTTCATATTTCTGCATCCGGAAAACATTCCCAAAATTTGAGCAAAATCGGTGACCCGAAGGTGAAACACTCTCCTTGTTAGTTGTTTTTGTGGCGAGACGCTTCATATCATTCTTATATTCTAAAAATATTTCTATAATAGTATTAGAATAATAACAATAATAAGTAGGTATTATCGAATAATCTTTATATTTCTATTATACATATATATATATATTAGGGTGTCCCTTATTTACCAATGTTTTTTTTTTCGTTGTGCTGCCCCCTGGATCTTTAATTTATGCTAAAAAATAAAGATTTTACTCGGAAAAAGTGAGAAAAAGACGTTTTAAACCGTGCCTATTTCGCAAAACGAGATTTTAGTCCACATATACGCGTTATACTTAATCTAACGTATTTCATTTCTCTACTATGTTTAAAAAGAGCTTTAAACAGTTCAACTATTACATTTTTTCATGTAAAATTTGGCATAGAATTCGGATTTTTACTCATTTTAAATCAAAACGTACATATAGTTAGGTAAGAGACACTTTTACATCAGTTAAGGTCAGTTTTTTTAATGATTATTTGTTTTTTATTAATAATGAATGTTATTTATGATTTGTCTGATTATTTTGAGTAATAATCCCGGTTTATAAATATTGTGATTACCCAAATATGGAAATGATTGTGCTTCGCCTGCATCTTTGATTCTCGATAAAATCATAATTGTACATCTTTTTATTTTTTTGTAAATCGAAAATGAGTTTTGGGTGCTGAAATAAGTTTCGAATTGATTCAATCGGTAGTTATTGTCTTTATATTGGTTTTGACCATAACAATGAATTGCGCGTCTTTTGAGCTTTAAGATTATATTATCATTAGCAGTGTGTCCAATTAAGGCCCGAATTTATAGTCGACACTTGGCACTCAGCACTCAGTTTACATGTAACAAACATCATTCTATCTTATTCTACTTCCATAAGAAAAATAAGGATAGAATGATGTTTGTTACATGTAAACTGAGTGCTGAGTGCCAAGTGTCGACTATAAATTCGGGCCTAAGAAATTATAACTTTAATAATATTTTAATTTTTCTATGACAACCGTAACGAAAATCCATCACGCGCTTGCGCAAGCACGTGCCGTCATTCGGTCAAAAGATTAAAAAAATCATACTGCATTAATTTAACTAAAGGCTATCACAAGATTGAGTTAATGGACAAATGTTAAAGAAAATAGTGATTCGTTCTCGCAAATTTAAAGGAAAATAATAATTAAATGATGTTATCAAGACTTATCACCGCTCTCATTTTAGCTAATATCAGTTACAATGTAGTTCATATTGTCTTTAAAATGTTGAGAAAAAATAAGAAATATACTTCTTAAAAACCTCCCACATCTATTGGAACCAGAGCAAATTGTCAATCGTATGAAATATAAAAGAAATATACTTTTTGCATATAGATTATCATATACTTTATGATCACGATTATCGATAAGGGTGAAATTAGATGGAGCGGAAAATAGACGACGGAACGTCACAAAACATTTATTCCGTCGCCTTGTTTTCCGTCAAATTTTTTCCCTATGTTCACATGGCGCAGAATGTAGCTGAAAAATTGTTAAAAATAGCATACAAATGTATCCGCGAATTTTAAATTAACAACAAAAATGTTAAAAAAGTTGGAAATAATCACCTATTGTTATTGTAATGAGATTCTTTTTTTATAAAAATAAAATATAGTTTGTTATTATAACCAAATATTTCAATTAACATCATTATTTTTTAATTACGAAATTGCTAATCAACGTCACAGAACTTCTATTCCGCTCCATGTGAATATAGGGAAACAAATTTGACGGGATAATAGAAGCGTCACAGACTTTTTGAAATTGTTTAAACAAATAGTTAACCAAAATAGAATTTAAAAGTTTGATTGAAATTAAAAGTACAGCTATGGAAAGCAAATTAAAAATATTACGTGAGGTTATTGAAGCACTAATAATTTTTTTAACCAAAATAAAAATTGATGTCTATTACGTCGTCTTTACTCCGTTGGCGGAATATAAAGATGCGGAATTGAGGTTCTGTGACGTTCCGTCGCCTATTTTCCGCTCCATCTGATTTCACCCTAAGATCTGATAACGTTAATTAGATTATTAAAATGTTTCTAAATATGTAAAAACAGTTTAATAATGCAAAAATTTTTAATAAATTAATTAAAAACTTGAATACATCGAAGGTAGGGGAAATCAGGGTAAATCGGACCCCGGGGAAATCGGACCGGCATCACTTTATGTAAAAATATAGTAAATTTTTATTTGACCAATAAGATTTTAATATTGTTACATTGAATTACTTTTATTGCTAAAGTTTTTTTATGTAGTTTTAATCTTCTAATATTTACGTATATTCATATAAAGTAATGCTGGTCTGGTTTGTCCCATGGGTCCAATTTACCCCGGTTACCCCTAATATTATAAAAAAATATTATCATACGCTTAAACCAACTATTGTAAACAAAAATTGTTTTTGAAAACAATCTTAGAAATTTCATAATGTACAAAATATGTTAATTTATAATTGTTGTGAATTTTATGTCTATTTTTTGAAAATTATTACTCAAAATAATCAGGCAAATCATAAATAACTTTCATTATTAATCAAAAAAGCAAAAAATAATTTAAAAAACTGACCTTAATTAATGCAAAAGTGTCTCTTACCTTACTATATGTATGTTTTGATCTAAAATAAGTAAAACTTCGTTCTTATGCCAAATTTTACATAAAAAAAATCTAATAGTTAAACTGTTTAAAGCTCTTTTTTAACATAGTAGAGGAATGAAATACGTTAGATTAAGTATAATGCGTATACGTGGACTAAAATCTCGTTTTGCGAAATAGGCACGGTTTAAAACGTCTTTTTCTTACTTTTTCCGAGTAAAATCTTCATTTTTTAGCATAAATTAAAGATCTAGGGGGCGGCACAACGAAAAAAAAAACATTGGTAAATAAGGGACACCCTAATATACACGGTGATTCTAAACTACTGTATTTCCCTTGACAGGGCGATAGAGGACATCATTCTGAACAAACTTTATATTGTAATTTTTTTTCTATCTCGTATAGTTTTTAAACTACGGCACTTTAAAGTTACGCTTTTTCAGCCAATCAGAGAGCGTCATTCTAAACGTTCGAAAA
The DNA here is from genome assembly GCA_017163975.1 of Anastatus disparis. NCBI lineage: Eukaryota > Metazoa > Arthropoda > Insecta > Hymenoptera > Eupelmidae > Anastatus > Anastatus disparis. The sequence continues at coordinate 956,143 of JAFFSR010000320.1, read as the reverse complement.
CAGCAACAAGTGTGTGCCCATTCTGCCCCGGTAGCAACGAGCTCATTAATCGCTTGCATAGTTACCAAATAAATAAACATTTGTTTGTGACTGTCCCTGACATATAACCCAAAAATAAAAATTTGAGTATTCTAATGTTTATAATCGAAGTACGTAATGTTGAATAATAGATGGCAATGCTAGTCTTATAATGAAGATACAATTTGTTGTTTTATTTTATTTTATAACTAAATAAATTATTTTATTTTAAAACTAATAAATTCAATAAAAATAATAATTTGAAATTGCAAAAATATCAAATTACTAATTAAATAAATTATTGATGATAATGATTAATTATTGATAAATAATTATTATAATTACTAATGGACTATAATGAATAATTTAATTTTGAAATATTTCTGTGAAAATAGTCTTTTGAACAAAATTGCCCTAAAGAAAAAAACATTCAACTCCGGTGTTATTTCGTATACCGAACCGTATTTTTGACTACTACGATACTTCCATTCGTACGAAAAATTCGTTCGGTGTACGAAATAACACCGATGTTTGATTTTTTTTTCGTAAGCGTGTTGCAAATATGATAATTCTTAAAATAGCAGGCGTAGAAGTAACGATAATAATTAAATATTCATTTTTTCGAATATTTAATAAGATATACTTTTTCTTCTAATTACTTAAAAAAGTTAAGTAACTTCATGATAATATCGTTGTTTTGTGCAAAATAATTTTTTTTATGATTACTCTTATTCTAAAAATGGGTACAATCAGATAATTTTATTTAACAGAACATGTTTCAATATGCTTAAGCTTGACAGCGTTATAAAGAATTTTTTTTTATAATTACAGTTTCTTAAGGTAGCTCCTTGGGTTATACACGTCATGCAGAACATAATTAGAAAATTATTTTTAATTAGCTTTTTCATAAATTTTATGCATTGAACGTACAATTATCTAAGAAAGAGATACTTTAGGGTGCATAAAAAAATTATTTCATAACAATTGCAACTCAAGTCGCGAAAATATTAATAATTCAAAAAGAGATACAAAATATTTTCTAAAAACACAAGAAACTTTATTTTTCATGTGATTGGAACGCAATAAAGCTCATTTTGTGCCTTAAAAATATCAGAGAGAGTTACCCACGTAATTTCAGTGATAGTTCTTACAGTTTAAACGTAAATTACAATTGTTTATTAATACACTTTATAATTTTTTCAAACAATTGTAATTTACGTTTAAACTGTAAGCACTATCACTGGAATTCCATGGGTGACTCCTTTTGAAATTTTTTAATGCACAAAATGAGCTTTATTACGTCCCAATCACATGAAAAATAAAGTTTCTTGTGTTTTTAGAAAATATTTTGTATCTCTTTTTGAATTATTAATATTTTCGCGACTTGAGTTGCAATTGTTATGAAATAATTTTTTTATGCACCCTAAAGTATCTCTTTCTTAGGTAATTGTACGTTCAATGCATAATGTTTATGAAAAAGCTAATTAAAAATAATTTTCTAATTATGCTCTGCATCACGTGTATAACCCAAGGGAGCTACCTTAAGTTTCACAAATTTTCATTTTTATAAAGAATATTTTTTATCAGTAATATATCTATAAATTTTTAAATTAATGTGCTAATATAATACAACAAATACTAAGATTCATGAAATTTAAAGCCACATTCTACAAATAATGGTTTACAAAACTTTTTAATGTTGAAACACACTAAATATTTTTTTGTATGTAATACGATACGTCATCATCGGAAGTTCGATGTTAGCAATTTTTATAATAAAATATTACTTATGAAAAGCTCCAAGATTAAATATAGATATTTGTGAATTTTTTTGAGTCAAAGTTAAGTTTTTAGTATTATAAATAATTTATTTATTAACTAGCACAATGATATAAAGAGTTTTCGATGACAAGGTATCGAACGTTGATTTTCATCGTCGAATTAATATTTATTTCCCTGTAGGATTCGTGGCAGCCTGCAGGTATATTATAAAGTTTTTTAGATTTTCTTATTATTATAATTTTGAAAATATTAATAAATTTGTATAAATGAAATTATCGAGACGTGATTTTAACACAGTACTCTTTGCTCTGGCCTCTGTCACTATCATCTGAGCTATTGTTTCGCTATACTGACTTGATAATAATTCGGTTATAACTAAGAGGTCTAAATAATCGCAAATATTTAATCATGCTTTTTATCACATGCTAGTGAGAAAAACTTACAGTATAAGCTTAAAATAATAGGTTAGACGGGGTTGTAGAAGAGGAAGTTTCTTAGTGAGTATCCCCACTATACGAGTCAAGAACAGTAGCCACATCCATCACCGTATTATCTTAACATGTGTTACTATTTTCTTCTTTTCCTTTTTTCTTTGTCTTTCTCGTTTTTAACAAAACAATAGCTCAGATGATAGTGAGAAAGACGAGGGAGCCAAGGGTTCTAGGTTCCAATTTTATCTTGGAAATATTTTTTTAATTTTTATTTATTTCTTTTTTTTTATTATTTCTATTTTACAAAATATAATAAACAGAAGACCCAATGAACTCTGTGGAAAACCTTCAAGTGTCCTAAAACTCGCCACGAAAATGAGAAAATTTCTACAGATGTTACTACAGACAAGCTATAAATCATTTGCAGATATTTCTACAAATGGCTAACAATTTTTTTTCCGTAATGGTCTATAATAATAATAAGTTATTATAATACCTAATACTTCCTGCTAATTTCTGTTCGTTATGGTTATAATTATAATATTTTAATTAATATTTCTTTCGATTATAATCATTCTTACAGAATCGCTAATAATAGTTAATTTTAATATTCATTTCACAGATATCATTTGATTATCGCTAGGTTTTTTGTCAGACTTTATGCCGAACTTTTCCCTAGATTTTTTGACAGACATTTAACTAGGTTTTAAACTTCAGTATATTAGTCTTGGCTGAAGTTATGAATTATAAAAAGTAGTTTTAGCTAGAGACAAAAATAGAATTTACTGGTCTTGGCAGAAACCAAGACTGGTATGCTTTAGATCTGGCTAAAGTTAAAAAAAAAGATGCTTCACTCTTCGTAAAAAATAACTAATCTTATGAGCCATGCAAAGCTGTAGTGACTAATGCCATAAAACTTATTAGTTTTAGCTGATGCCAGACATAGCAAGCGCTATTTTTTACTAAAGCCAAGGATAATATTGTCTATGATTGGCTGAAACTTTGAGTTTATTTTAACTAAATCCTTTGAGTTTATTTTTAAGCTTGGTTACAAATGACAAATGTTAATTTAAACTTGTGCCAATGCAAAAAAAAAAAATATTTATACAAAAAAGTCGGTGTACGATTAACCTCAATGAGGCAAGTAAGTGCTAAGTTTAGTCTAAGTCTTGCAAAAAGTCTAGCTAAACGTCTTGCGAATAGTCTGGCAAAAAGTCTTGCGTAAAGTCTGGCAAAAAGTTTTTTAAAAAGTCTGGTGGGAAGTATCGCGAAAAGTCGGTCGTCTGGCAAAAAGTCTTGCGATTAGTCTGGGAAAAATTCTGGCGGAAAGTCTAGCATAAGATCTAGCGATGAGTCCAAGAAAAAGTCTAACGAATATTCTAACAAAAAGTCTGGCCGAAAGTCTTGCAGGAAGTTTGGCCAAAAGCCTTGCAAAAATTCTAACAGAACGTCTTGCGTATAGTCTGGCAAAAAGTTTTTTAAAAAGTCTGGTGGAAAGTATTGCGAAAAGTTTGCCGAAACGTCTGGCAAAAGGTCTTGCGATTAGTCTGCGAAAAAGTCTGGCGATAAGTCTAGCAAGTCTGGTCTAATGTCTTGCAGGAAGTCTGGAAAAAGTCTTGCAAAAAGTCTAGCAGAACGTCTTGCAAATAGTCTGGCAGAAAGTCTTGCGTAAAGTCTGGCAATAAGTTTTTAAAAAGTCTGGTAAAAAGTGTTGCGTAAAGTCTAGCAAGAAGTCTGGTAGGAAGTCTTGCAGGAAGTCTGGCAAAACGTCTTACGAATAGTCTGGCAAAAAGTCTTGCGAAAAGTTTGGCAAAAAGTGTGTCTAAAAGTCTAGTTAAAGGGTTGCGAAAAGTCAGTCGAAACGTCTGGCAAAATGTCTTGCGATGAGTCTAGGAAAAAGTCTGGCAAAAAGTCTAGCAAAAAGTCTGGCCGAAAGTCTTGCAGAAAGTCTGGCAAAAAGTCTAGCAGAAAGTCTAGCAGAAAGTCTTGCATATAGTCTGGCAGAGTGTCTTGTGTAAAGTCCGACAAAAAGTTTTTTAAAAAGTCTGGTGGGAAGTGTCACGAAAAGTCTGTCGAGACGTCAGGCGAAAGGTCTTGCGATTAGTCTGGGAAAAATTCTGGTGGAAAGTCTAGCATAAGATCTAGCGATGAGTCTAGGAAAAAGTCTAGCGAATATTCTAACAAAAAGTCTGGCAGAAAGTCTTGCAGGAAGTCTGGACAAAAGTCTTGCAAAAAGTCTAGCAGAACGTCTTGCGTATAATCTGGCAAAAAGTTTTTCAAAAAGTCTGGTGGAAAGTATTGCGAAAAGTCTGTCGGAACGTTTGGCTAAATGTCTTGCGATGAGTCTAGGAAAGTCTGGCAAAAAGTCTAGCAAAAAGTCTGGCCGAAAGTCTTGCAGGAAGTCTAGCGTAAAGTCTGGCAATAAGTTTTTTAAAAAGTCTGGTCAAAAGTGTTGCGTAAAGTCTAGAAAAAAGTCTGGTAGGAAGTCTTGCAGGAAGTCTGGCAAAAAGTCTTGCGAAAAGTTTGGCAAAAAGTGTGTCAAAAAGTCTAGTTAAAGGATTGCGAAAAGTCTGTCGAAACTTCTGGCAAAATGTCTTGCATTAAGTCTAGGAAAAAGTCTGGCAAAAAGTCTAGCAAAAAGTCTGGCCGAAAGTCTTGCAGGAGGTCTGGCAAAAAGTCTTGCAGAAAGTCTAGCAGAAAGTCTTGGATGTAGTCTGGCAAAAAGTCTTGCGTTTAGTCTAAAAAAAAGTCTGGCAAAAAGTCTAGCAAACAGTCTGGCAAAAAGTATTGCAGAAAGTCGGGCAAAGAGTCTTGCTAAAAGTCTAGCAGAACGTCTTACGAATAGTCTGGCAAAAAGTATTGTGTTAGGTCTGGCAAAAAGTTTTTTAAAAAGTCTGGTGGGAAGTGTCACGAAAAGTCTGTCGAGACGTCAGGCGAAAGGTCTTGCGATTAGTCTGGGAAAAATTCTGGTGGAAAGTCTAGCATAAGATCTAGCGATGAGTCTAGGAAAAAGTCTAGCGAATATTCTAACAAAAAGTCTGGCAGAAAGTCTTGCAGGAAGTCTGGACAAAAGTCTTGCAAAAAGTCTAGCAGAACGTCTTGCGTATAATCTGGCAAAAAGTTTTTCAAAAAGTCTGGTGGAAAGTATTGCGAAAAGTCTGTCGGAACGTTTGGCTAAATGTCTTGCGATGAGTCTAGGAAAGTCTGGCAAAAAGTCTAGCAAAAAGTCTGGCCGAAAGTCTTGCAGGAAGTCTGGCAAAAAGTCTTGCAGAAAGTCTAGCAGAAAGTCTTGCACAGAGTCTGGCAGAAAGTCTTGTGTAAAGTCCGACAAAAAGTTATTTAAAAAAGTCTGGTGGGAAGTGTCGCGAAAAGTCTGTCGAGACGTCTGGCGAAAGGTCTTGCGATTAGTCTGGGAAAAATTCTGGCGGAAAGTCTAGCATAAGATCTTGCGATGAGTCTAGGAAAAAGTCTAGCGAATATTCTAACAAAAAGTCTGGCCGAAAGTCATGCAGGAAGTCTGGCCAAAAGCCTTGCAAAAAGTCTAGCAGAACGTCTTGCGTATAGTCTGTCAAAAAGTTTTTCAAAAAGTCTGGTAGAAACTATTGCGAAAAGTTTGCCAAAGCGTCTGGCAAAAGGTCTTGTGATTAGTCTGCGAAAAAGTCTGGCGAAAAGTCTAGCAAGTCTGGTCTAATGTCTTGCAGGAAGTCTGGAAAAAGTCTTGCTAAAAGTCTAGCAGAACGTCTTGCAAATAGTCTGGCAGAAAGTCTAGCGTAAAGTCTGGCAATAAGTTTTTAAAAAAGTCTGGTCAAAAGTGTTGCGTAAAGTCTAGAAAAAAGTCTGGTAGGAAGTCTTGCAGGAAGTCTGGCAAAAAGTCTTGCGAAAAGTTTGGCAAAAAGTGTGTCAAAAAGTCTAGTTAAAGGATTGCGAAAAGTCTGTCGAAACTTCTGGCAAAATGTCTTGCGTTAAGTCTAGGAAAAGTCTGGCAAAAAGTCTAGCAAAAAGTCTGGCCGAAAGTCTTGCAGGAGGTCTGGCAAAAAGTCTTGCAGAAAGTCTAGCAGAAAGTCTTGGATGTAGTCTGGCAAAAAGTCTTGCGTTTAGTCTAAAAAAAGTCTGGCAAAAAGTCTAGCAAACAGTCTGGCAAAAAGTATTGCAGAAAGTCGGGCAAAGAGTCTTGCTAAAAGTCTAGCAGAACGTCTTACGAATAGTCTGGCAAAAAGTATTGTGTTAGGTCTGGCAAAAATTTTTTTTAAAAGTCTGGTGGGAAGTGTCGCGGAAAGTTTGTCGAGACGTCTGGCGAAAGGTCTTGCGATTAGTCTGGGAAAAATTCTGGCGGAAAGTCTAGCATAAGATCTAGCGATGAGTCCAAGAAAAAGTCTAGCGAATATTCTAACAAAAAGTCTGGCCGAAAGTCTTGCAGGAAGTTTGGCCAAAAGCCTTGCAAAAAGTCTAACAGAACGTCTTGCGTATAGTCTGGCAAAAAGTTTTTAAAAAGTCTGGTGGAAAGTATTGCGAAAAGTTTGCCGAAACGTCTGGCAAAAGGTCTTGCGATTAGTCTGCGAAAAAGTCTGGCGATAAGTCTAGCAAGTCTGGTCTAATGTCTTGCAGGAAGTCTGGAAAAAGTCTTGCAAAAAGTCTAGCAGAACGTCTTGCAAATAGTCTGGCAGAAAGTCTTGCGTAAAGTCTGGCAATAAGTTTTTAAAAGTCTGGTAAAAAGTGTTGCGTAAAGTCTAGCAAGAAGTCTGGTAGGAAGTCTTGCAGGAAGTCTGGCAAAACGTCTTACGAATAGTCTGGCAAAAAGTTTTGCGAAAAGTTTGGCAAAAAGTGTGTCTAAAAGTCTAGTTAAAGGGTTGCGAAAAGTCAGTCGAAACGTCTGGCAAAATGTCTTGCGATGAGTCTAGGAAAAAGTCTGGCAAAAAGTCTAGCAAAAAGTCTGGCCGAAAGTCTTGCAGAAAGTCTGGCAAAAAGTCTAGCAGAAAGTCTAGCAGAAAGTCTTGCATATAGTCTGGCAGAGTGTCTTGTGTAAAGTCCGACAAAAAGTTTTTTAAAAGTCTGGTGGGAAGTGTCGCGAAAAGTCTGTCGAGACGTCTGGCGAAAGGTCTTGCGATTAGTCTGGGAAAAATTCTGGCGGAAAGTCTAGCATAAGATCTTGCGATGAGTCTAGGAAAAAGTCTAGCGAATATTCTAACAAAAAGTCTGGCCGAAAGTCATGCAGGAAGTCTGGCCAAAAGCCTTGCAAAAAGTCTAGCAGAACGTCTTGCGTATAGTCTGTCAAAAAGTTTTTCAAAAAGTCTGGTAGAAACTATTACGAAAAGTTTGCCAAAGCGTCTGGCAAAAGGTCTTGTGATTAGTCTGCGAAAAAGTCTGGCGAAAAGTCTAGCAAGTCTGGTCTAATGTCTTGCAGGAAGTCTGGAAAAAAGTCTTGCTAAAAGTCTAGCAGAACGTCTTGCAAATAGTCTGGCAGAAAGTCTAGCGTAAAGTCTGGCAATAAGTTTTTTAAAAAGTCTGGTCAAAAGTGTTGCGTAAAGTCTAGAAAAAAGTCTGGTAGGAAGTCTTGCAGGAAGTCTGGCAAAAAGTCTTGCGAAAAGTTTGGCAAAAAGTGTGTCAAAAAGTCTAGTTAAAGGATTGCGAAAAGTCTGTCGAAACTTCTGGCAAAATGTCTTGCGTTAAGTCTAGGAAAAGTCTGGCAAAAAGTCTAGCAAAAAGTCTGGCCGAAAGTCTTGCAGGAGGTCTGGCAAAAAGTCTTGCAGAAAGTCTAGCAGAAAGTCTTGGATGTAGTCTGGCAAAAAGTCTTGCGTTTAGTCTAAAAAAAGTCTGGCAAAAAGTCTAGCAAACAGTCTGGCAAAAAGTATTGCAGAAAGTCGGGCAAAGAGTCTTGCTAAAAGTCTAGCAGAACGTCTTACGAATAGTCTGGCAAAAAGTATTGTGTTAGGTCTGGCAAAAATTTTTTTTAAAAGTCTGGTGGGAAGTGTCGCGGAAAGTTTGTCGAGACGTCTGGCGAAAGGTCTTGCGATTAGTCTGGGAAAAATTCTGGCGGAAAGTCTAGCATAAGATCTAGCGATGAGTCCAAGAAAAAGTCTAGCGAATATTCTAACAAAAAGTCTGGCCGAAAGTCTTGCAGGAAGTTTGGCCAAAAGCCTTGCAAAAAGTCTAACAGAACGTCTTGCGTATAGTCTGGCAAAAAGTTTTTTAAAAAGTCTGGTGGAAAGTATTGCGAAAAGTTTGCCGAAACGTCTGGCAAAAGGTCTTGCGATTAGTCTGCGAAAAAGTCTGGCGATAAGTCTAGCAAGTCTGGTCTAATGTCTTGCAGGAAGTCTGGAAAAAAGTCTTGCAAAAAGTCTAGCAGAACGTCTTGCAAATAGTCTGGCAGAAAGTCTTGCGTAAAGTCTGGCAATAAGTTTTTAAAAAGTCTGGTAAAAAGTGTTGCGTAAAGTCTAGCAAGAAGTCTGGTAGGAAGTCTTGCAGGAAGTCTGGCAAAACGTCTTACGAATAGTCTGGCAAAAAGTCTTGCGAAAAGTTTGGCAAAAAGTGTGTCTAAAAGTCTAGTTAAAGGGTTGCGAAAAGTCAGTCGAAACGTCTGGCAAAATGTCTTGCGATGAGTCTAGGAAAAAGTCTGGCAAAAAGTCTAGCAAAAAGTCTGGCCGAAAGTCTTGCAGAAAGTCTGGCAAAAAGTCTAGCAGAAAGTCTAGCAGAAAGTCTTGCATATAGTCTGGCAGAGTGTCTTGTGTAAAGTCTGACAAAAAGTTTTTTAAAAGTCTGGTGGGAAGTGTCACGAAAAGTCTGTCGAGACGTCAGGCGAAAGGTCTTGCGATTAGTCTGGGAAAAATTCTGGCGGAAAGTCTAGCATAAGATCTAGCGATGAGTCTAGGAAAAAGTCTAGCGAATATTCTAACAAAAAAGTCTGGCCGAAAGTCTTGCAGGAAGTTTGGCCAAAAGCCTTGCAAAAAGTCTAACAGAACGTCTTGCGTATAGTCTGGCAAAAAGTTTTTTAAAAAGTCTGGTGGAAAGTATTGCGAAAAGTTTGCCGAAACGTCTGGCAAAAGGTCTTGCGATTAGTCTGCGAAAAAGTCTGGCGATAAGTCTAGCAAGTCTGGTCTAATGTCTTGCAGGAAGTCTGGAAAAAAGTCTTGCAAAAAGTCTAGCAGAACGTCTTGCAAATAGTCTGGCAGAAAGTCTTGCGTAAAGTCTGGCAATAAGTTTTTAAAAAGTCTGGTAAAAAGTGTTGCGTAAAGTCTAGCAAGAAGTCTGGTAGGAAGTCTTGCAGGAAGTCTGGCAAAACGTCTTACGAATAGTCTGGCAAAAAGTCTTGCGAAAAGTTTGGCAAAAAGTGTGTCTAAAAGTCTAGTTAAAGGGTTGCGAAAAGTCAGTCGAAACGTCTGGCAAAATGTCTTGCGATGAGTCTAGGAAAAAGTCTGGCAAAAAGTCTAGCAAAAAGTCTGGCTGAAAGTCTTGCAGAAAGTCTGGCAAAAAGTCTAGCAGAAAGTCTAGCAGAAAGTCTTGCATATAGTCTGGCAGAGTGTCTTGTGTAAAGTCTGACAAAAAGTTTTTTAAAAGTCTGGTGGGAAGTGTCACGAAAAGTCTGTCGAGACGTCAGGCGAAAGGTCTTGCGATTAGTCTGGGAAAAATTCTGGTGGAAAGTCTAGCATAAGATCTAGCGATGAGTCTAGGAAAAAGTCTAGCGAATATTCTAACAAAAAGTCTGGCAGAAAGTCTGGCAGGAAGTCTGGCCAAAAGTCTTGCAAAAAGTCTAGCAGAACGTCTTGCGTATAGTCTGGCAAAAAGTTTTTCAAAAAGTCTGGTGGAAAGTATTGCGAAAAGTCTGTCGGAACGTTTGGCTAAATGTCTTGCGATGAGTCTAGGAAAGTCTGGCAAAAAGTCTTGCGAAAAGTTTGGCAAAAAGTGTGTCAAAAAGTCTAGTTAAAGGATTGCGAAAAGTCTGTCGAAACTTCTGGCAAAATGTCTTGCGTTAAGTCTAGGAAAAAGTCTGGCAAAAAGTCTAGCAAAAAGTCTGGCCGAAAGTCTTGCAGGAGGTCTGGCAAAAAGTCTTGCAGAAAGTCTAGCAGAAAGTCTTGGATGTAGTCTGGCAAAAAGTCTTGCGTTTAGTCTAAAAAAAAGTCTGGCAAAAAGTCTAGCAAACAGTCTGGCAAAAAGTATTGCAGAAAGTCGGGCAAAGAGTCTTGCTAAAAGTCTAGCAGAACGTCTTACGAATAGTCTGGCAAAAAGTATTGTGTTAGGTCTGGCAAAAATTTTTTTTAAAAGTCTGGTGGGAAGTGTCGCGGAAAGTTTGTCGAGACGTCTGGCGAAAGGTCTTGCGATTAGTCTGGGAAAAATTCTGGCGGAAAGTCTAGCATAAGATCTAGCGATGAGTCCAAGAAAAAGTCTAGCGAATATTCTAACAAAAAGTCTGGCCGAAAGTCTTGCAGGAAGTTTGGCCAAAAGCCTTGCAAAAAGTCTAACAGAACGTCTTGCGTATAGTCTGGCAAAAAGTTTTTTAAAAAGTCTGGTGGAAAGTATTGCGAAAAGTTTGCCGAAACGTCTGGCAAAAGGTCTTGCGATTAGTCTGCGAAAAAGTCTGGCGATAAGTCTAGCAAGTCTGGTCTAATGTCTTGCAGGAAGTCTGGAAAAAAGTCTTGCAAAAAGTCTAGCAGAACGTCTTGCAAATAGTCTGGCAGAAAGTCTTGCGTAAAGTCTGGCAATAAGTTTTTAAAAGTCTGGTAAAAGTGTTGCGTAAAGTCTAGCAAGAAGTCTGGTAGGAAGTCTTGCAGGAAGTCTGGCAAAACGTCTTACGAATAGTCTGGCAAAAAGTTTTGCGAAAAGTTTGGCAAAAAGTGTGTCTAAAAGTCTAGTTAAAGGGTTGCGAAAAGTCAGTCGAAACGTCTGGCAAAATGTCTTGCGATGAGTCTAGGAAAAAGTCTGGCAAAAAGTCTAGCAAAAAGTCTGGCCGAAAGTCTTGCAGAAAGTCTGGCAAAAAGTCTAGCAGAAAGTCTAGCAGAAAGTCTTGCATATAGTCTGGCAGAGTGTCTTGTGTAAAGTCCGACAAAAAGTTTTTTAAAAGTCTGGTGGGAAGTGTCGCGAAAAGTCTGTCGAGACGTCTGGCGAAAGGTCTTGCGATTAGTCTGGGAAAAATTCTGGCGGAAAGTCTAGCATAAGATCTTGCGATGAGTCTAGGAAAAAGTCTAGCGAATATTCTAACAAAAAGTCTGGCCGAAAGTCATGCAGGAAGTCTGGCCAAAAGCCTTGCAAAAAGTCTAGCAGAACGTCTTGCGTATAGTCTGTCAAAAAGTTTTTCAAAAAGTCTGGTAGAAACTATTGCGAAAAGTTTGCCAAAGCGTCTGGCAAAAGGTCTTGTGATTAGTCTGCGAAAAAGTCTGGCGAAAAGTCTAGCAAGTCTGGTCTAATGTCTTGCAGGAAGTCTGGAAAAAAGTCTTGCTAAAAGTCTAGCAGAACGTCTTGCAAATAGTCTGGCAGAAAGTCTAGCGTAAAGTCTGGCAATAAGTTTTTAAAAAGTCTGGTCAAAAGTGTTGCGTAAAGTCTAGAAAAAAGTCTGGTAGGAAGTCTTGCAGGAAGTCTGGCAAAAAGTCTTGCGAAAAGTTTGGCAAAAGTGTGTCAAAAAGTCTAGTTAAAGGATTGCGAAAAGTCTGTCGAAACTTCTGGCAAAATGTCTTGCGTTAAGTCTAGGAAAAAGTCTGGCAAAAAGTCTAGCAAAAAGTCTGGCCGAAAGTCTTGCAGGAGGTCTGGCAAAAAGTCTTGCAGAAAGTCTAGCAGAAAGTCTTGGATGTAGTCTGGCAAAAAGTCTTGCGTTTAGTCTAAAAAAAGTCTGGCAAAAGTCTAGCAAACAGTCTGGCAAAAAGTATTGCAGAAAGTCGGGCAAAGAGTCTTGCTAAAAGTCTAGCAGAACGTCTTACGAATAGTCTGGCAAAAAGTATTGTGTTAGGTCTGGCAAAAATTTTTTTTAAAAGTCTGGTGGGAAGTGTCGCGGAAAGTTTGTCGAGACGTCTGGCGAAAGGTCTTGCGATTAGTCTGGGAAAAATTCTGGCGGAAAGTCTAGCATAAGATCTAGCGATGAGTCCAAGAAAAAGTCTAGCGAATATTCTAACAAAAAGTCTGGCCGAAAGTCTTGCAGGAAGTTTGGCCAAAAGCCTTGCAAAAAAGTCTAACAGAACGTCTTGCGTATAGTCTGGCAAAAAGTTTTTTAAAAAGTCTGGTGGAAAGTATTGCGAAAAGTTTGCCGAAACGTCTGGCAAAAGGTCTTGCGATTAGTCTGCGAAAAAGTCTGGCGATAAGTCTAGCAAGTCTGGTCTAATGTCTTGCAGGAAGTCTGGAAAAAAGTCTTGCAAAAAGTCTAGCAGAACGTCTTGCAAATAGTCTGGCAGAAAGTCTTGCGTAAAGTCTGGCAATAAGTTTTTTAAAAAGTCTGGTAAAAAGTGTTGCGTAAAGTCTAGCAAGAAGTCTGGTAGGAAGTCTTGCAGGAAGTCTGGCAAAACGTCTTACGAATAGTCTGGCAAAAAGTCTTGCGAAAAGTTTGGCAAAAAGTGTGTCTAAAAGTCTAGTTAAAGGGTTGCGAAAAGTCAGTCGAAACGTCTGGCAAAATGTCTTGCGATGAGTCTAGGAAAAAGTCTGGCAAAAAGTCTAGCAAAAAGTCTGGCCGAAAGTCTTGCAGAAAGTCTGGCAAAAAGTCTAGCAGAAAGTCTAGCAGAAAGTCTTGCATATAGTCTGGCAGAGTGTCTTGTGTAAAGTCTGACAAAAAGTTTTTTAAAAGTCTGGTGGGAAGTGTCACGAAAAGTCTGTCGAGACGTCAGGCGAAAGGTCTTGCGATTAGTCTGGGAAAAATTCTGGTGGAAAGTCTAGCATAAGATCTAGCGATGAGTCTAGGAAAAAGTCTAGCGAATATTCTAACAAAAAGTCTGGCCGAAAGTCTTGCAGGAAGTTTGGCCAAAAGCCTTGCAAAAAGTCTAACAGAACGTCTTGCGTATAGTCTGGCAAAAAGTTTTTTAAAAAGTCTGGTGGAAAGTATTGCGAAAAGTTTGCCGAAACGTCTGGCAAAAGGTCTTGCGATTAGTCTGCGAAAAAGTCTGGCGATAAGTCTAGCAAGTCTGGTCTAATGTCTTGCAGGAAGTCTGGAAAAAAGTCTTGCAAAAAGTCTAGCAGAACGTCTTGCAAATAGTCTGGCAGAAAGTCTTGCGTAAAGTCTGGCAATAAGTTTTTTAAAAAGTCTGGTAAAAAGTGTTGCGTAAAGTCTAGCAAGAAGTCTGGTAGGAAGTCTTGCAGGAAGTCTGGCAAAACGTCTTACGAATAGTCTGGCAAAAAGTCTTGCGAAAAGTTTGGCAAAAAGTGTGTCTAAAAGTCTAGTTAAAGGGTTGCGAAAAGTCAGTCGAAACGTCTGGCAAAATGTCTTGCGATGAGTCTAGGAAAAAGTCTGGCAAAAAGTCTAGCAAAAAGTCTGGCCGAAAGTCTTGCAGAAAGTCTGGCAAAAAGTCTAGCAGAAAGTCTAGCAGAAAGTCTTGCATATAGTCTGGCAGAGTGTCTTGTGTAAAGTCTGACAAAAAGTTTTTTAAAAGTCTGGTGGGAAGTGTCACGAAAAGTCTGTCGAGACGTCAGGCGAAAGGTCTTGCGATTAGTCTGGGAAAAATTCTGGTGGAAAGTCTAGCATAAGATCTAGCGATGAGTCTAGGAAAAAGTCTAGCGAATATTCTAACAAAAAGTCTGGCAGAAAGTCTGGCAGGAAGTCTGGCCAAAAGTCTTGCAAAAAGTCTAGCAGAACGTCTTGCGTATAGTCTGGCAAAAAGTTTTTCAAAAAGTCTGGTGGAAAGTATTGCGAAAAGTCTGTCGGAACGTTTGGCTAAATGTCTTGCGATGAGTCTAGGAAAGTCTGGCAAAAAGTCTAGCAAAAAGTCTGGCCGAAAGTCTTGCAGGAAGTCTGGCAAAAAGTCTTGCAGAAAGTCTAGCAGAAAGTCTTCCATAGAGTCTGGCAGAAAGTCTTGTGTAAAGTCCGACAAAAAAGTTATTTTAACCTTTTAAGGACGGGACTGGTCGATATATCGACCACTTCGGTATCATATTATTTTGGAATTGTTTCGGGGTAATATTATATGTTGAATACAGGAAACGTAGTGTTATCATTCTAAAAAGCATATTTGACTTTAAATAGTGATTTCAAGGTCAAATTTTTTATTCGGTATTTCGACCTGAAAATTGGTATACCAACGTATTTTGATGCTATAAATACGAAACAAATAGTGTTGCGTTTGATAAAACGCATTATCATAGTGATTATTTGAACTATTTATTACTGTTAGTTTCTTAGCAGATCAACACTTAGTTATTTTTTCTTGCAGAAGATTTTTTATTGATAATATTCTTATTATTTCATCATTCTCTTTATTTACTAAGTTGTCAAAAAATTACAAGCGATTACTTTTGATAAAATGGCTGATATTGAAGCTTGGAGTAGTGGTGAGTCTGAACCTGAAATACAAGATTTGGAGAATGAGGAAATTCATGAAGTTGATTTGGTAGAAAATGATTATGATGAGACTCAAATTTTTGAAAACGCGTATTTTTATCCATCAATCAAAAATTTTCAAGGTACTTCTGAAATAAATCCTAACATCTCTATATCGGGGAATAAACCAATCAATTACTTTGAATACTTTTTTGATTCCCCTCTGATTGAAAGAATTATAGATGAGACGAATCGCTATGGAAGTCAGAATCATGAAGATCGGCAATCCCATCAGAAAACTTGGTATCCTCTTACAAAAGATGAATTTGAATGTTTTCTTGGCCTTTTAATTCTAATGGGCCACATTCGAAAAGGTGACTTGAAAGACTATTGGTCTAAAGATCCTCTGCTTCATACTCCAATTTTCGGTCAAAAAATGTCTCGTGATAGGTTTCTTGCAATCTTACGCTATTTACATTTTCATAATAATGAAGATACCTCGGAAATCGCTCACCATCCTTTAGTGAAAATAAAACCAATAATAGACTATCTACAAAGTAAATTCTCAGCAGCTCTTATTCCAGGCAAAAATTTGTGCTTAGATGAAAGCCTAGTATTATGGAAAGGCAGGCTTCGATTCAAGCAGTATATTCCTTTGAAAAGAAATCGGTTTGGTATCAAACTTTTTGAATTAGTAGACTGTGAAACTGGATTCATTTTGGGCTTTGTTGTCTACACTGGCGCTGATACTGATTATCAGAAGTTTGATTTGGGTGTTACTGGGGATATTGTCGCTCATTTCTTACAACCTTATTTTTACAAGGGTCATGTCATATACATAGATAACTGGTATACATCTCCCATATTGGCAGAATTTTTGCATGATCGCGATACAGGAATGTGTGGCACGGTAAAAAGAAATAGGAAAGGAATGCCAAAATTAGAAAATAAATTAGAGCGAGGTGGCAAAGAGTCTTGCAAAAAGTCTAGCAGAACGTCTTACTAATAGTCTGACAAAAAGTCTTGCGTTAGGTCTGGCGAAAAGTTTTTTTAAAAGTCTGGTAAAAAGTGTTGCAAAAAGTCTAGCAAAAAGTCTGGTAGAAAGTCTTGCAAGAAGTCTGGTAAAACGTCTTGCAAAAAGTCTAGCAGAACGTCTTACGAATAGTCTGGCAAAAAGTCTTGCGTTAGGTCTGGCGAAAATTTTTTTTAAAAGTCTGGTAAAAAGTGTTGCAAAAAGTCTAGCAAAAAGTCTGGTAGAAAGTCTGGCAAGAAGTCTGGTAAAACGTTTTGCAAAAAGTCTAGCAGAACGTCTTACAAATAGTTTGGCAAAAAGTCTTGCATGAAGTCTGTCAAAAAATTTTTCAAAAAGTCTAGTAAAAAGTGTTGCGAAAAGTCTAGCAAAAAGTCTGGCGAAAAGTATTGGGAAAAAACTGTCGAAACGTCTGGCAAAATGTCTGGCGATGAATCTAGGAAAAAGTTTGGCGAAAAGTCTAGCAAAAAGTTTCGTAGAAAGTCTTGCAGGAAGTCTGGCAAAATGTCTTGTATAAAGTCTAGCTGAACGTCTTACGAATAGTCTGGCAAAGAGTCTTGCGTAAAGTTTGGCAAACAGTTTTTCAAAAAGTCTGGTCAAAAGTGTTGCGAAAAGTCTAGCAAAAAGTCTGGTAGGAAGTCTTGCAGGAAGTCTAGCAAAACGTCTTGCAAAAAGTCTAGCAAAACGTCTTACAAATAGACTGGCAAAAAGTCTTGCGTTAAGTCTGGAAAAAAAATTTTTATAAAGTCTGGCTAAAAGTGTTGCGAAAAGTCTGACGAAAAGTCTGGCAAAAGGTCTCGCAAAAAGTCTGGTCTAAAGTCTTGCAGGAAGTCTGGCAAAAAGTCCTGCCTAAAGTTTGGTGGAAAGTGTTGCTAAAAGTCTGTAGAAACGTCTAGAAAAAGGTCTTGCAATGAGTCTGGCAAAAAGTCTTGCGTAAAGTTTGGCAAAAAGTTTTTCAAAAAGTCTGGTCAAAAGTGTTGCGAAAAGTCTAGCAAAAAGTCTGGTAGGAAGTCTTGCAGGAAGTCTGGCAAAACGTCTTGCAAAAAGTCTAGCATAACGTCTTACAAATAGACTGGCAAAAAGTCTTGCGTTAAGTCTGGAAAAAAAATTTTCATAAAGTCTGGCTAAAAGTGTTGCGAAAAGTCTGACGAAAAGTCTGGCAAAAGGTCTCGCAAAAAGTCTGGTCTAAAGTCTTGCAGGAAGTCTGGCAAAAAGTCTTGCAAAACGTCTAGCAGAACGTCTTGCAAATAGTCTGGCAAAAAGTCTTGCGTAAAGTCTGGCTAAAAGTTTTTAAAAAAGTCTGGTGACAAGTGTTGCGAAAAGTTTCTCAAAACATTTAGCAAAAGATCTAGCGGTGAGTCTAGGAAAAAGTCTTGCGAAAAGTCTAGCTAAAAGTCTGATCGAAAGTCTTGCAGAAAGCCTGGCAAAATGTCTTGCAAAAAGTCTAGCAGAACGTCTTGCGAATAGTCTGACAGAAAGTCTTGCGTAAAGTCTGACAAAAAGTTTTTTCAAAAATTCTGGTGAAAAGTGTTGCTAAAAGTCTGTCGAAACGTTTGAGAATAGGTCTGGCGAAAAATTTGGCGATAAATCTGGCAAAAACCTCGGTGAAATATCTTGCTAGGATTCTGGAAAAAAGTCTTGCTACAATCATGGCTAAAAGTATAACAAAATATCTGTCTGAGATCCTAGTTAATAGTTTTGTCGTTACAATAAAATATTAAGAGTAGTGCGGAAAACTCAAAAATCCCTTTATAATACTATACATAAAATTTTATAATACAAAATTTCAATGTATCATATTTTGTGGTTAGGTTTGTCGAGCTTATAATATTATAATAAATTACAATTCGTAAAGCTAGAAAGAATAAGAATTCGTCAAATAAAATGGTAACTAATGTAGCAAATAATCAGACAAACAAGAAGGTTAAAAAGTTTGAAAACAATATCATAAAAAGTTATTAAAAAACCTGATGTAGAATCTAGCGTGGTCTGCTTTCTTTTTTTAGACTCATAATTAATTATTAGTACATTTTGTAACGGGTATGAAAAGGCTTTATTTACGAAACGAGAATTTTACGTCCCGAACCGAAGGCGAGGGTCGTAACGAGTTTCGTAAAAAAGCCTTTTCATACCAGTTGCAAACCGTATTTTTTACCATGAGAGCCAAGAAAGAGCAACGAAGTTGCGATTTTGGGGTTAGAATGGCAAAAAAATTATTCTGATATTAAGAATATTATAATTTCTAATAAATACACTAAGAATGTCTATTTTTACATTTAAATGACTTCTTGAATGTATACTTTTTGGAAATGAAAATACTATCAAAATAGTAAATATTTAATCGTATAAATAATATATTACCAATCAACAGATTCTTAAATTTTATTTTAAAAATATTTTCACTCATGTACAAAGTGGAAAACAATTTTTAATTTCAACACACATAAGTGTTACAGATGAACCACAAATTTTTGTGTTAAAATTTACAAATTTTTTTTCTGTAATTTACGAAGTTAAAATTATAACATAATTCATGAATAATATAAAATTTTGAATAATAAAATTTGTAAATTTTCAAATTTATTTGTGTTAAAATATAATGGTTGAAATCATGATTAGATAGTAAATAATGACTTTCTCGTATTTCTTTCTGTTAATATATTTAAAAAGAAGAGAGATAAAAAAATATAAGAAAAAGGATAAAAAGATGGATGTTGGCGTGGATCAATAAAATCATAAACAAACTAATCTTATTTGATAATATTACATTGTCATTTAAAGGCGAACGTAAGCGAGTGATTCCGAAAAGAGCCGATCATTTTTTAATATCAGTATACCATAGAAATAGAGCCGGTTAGTGGCTCAGTCGGTAGAGCGTTGGATTCGTAATCTCGGGGTTCTGTGTTCGAATCTCGCTCTCGGCAACCAATTGATAGAGGCACCATTTAACGTTACATGTGCTTTGTTTACAAACACACTTACAAGCTCCGTTGCTGATTAACATCACAAGTAGCATAAATATAGCGACGGTAAAGAAGAAAAAAAAGTATAAAATTTTTTGTATTTACCTTATTATAAAATATCACCAATAATATTTTGTAATTATTAATGATAAATCATTAATATTATTGTTATTGTTATAATTATTTAATATTATAGAAAGATTTGAGCACTGCGTGTCTGAAATCTGCTTACTATGTATGCTTATTCGGGGCGAAAAAACTTTCATTTCGCTCATTCGCTAATTACGACGAGCCTAAAAACGCTATTAAAAATATTTGTATCATAATATAGTAATAATTAAACCCTGTGTTATTTGATATAAGTATAAGATAAGAAGTATTAAAATATAAAAAGTTTAGCAATTCGTTATACAATAATATATCATTGAGATAATAGAATAAAATATATCGAAAAAATATATAAAATTAAATTAATTTCAAGAAATGTATAGGAAAGGGTTCGGCTGTGGGCAATGGTTTGGTTGTGGAGACCCCAGCGTTTCTATTGACAGAAAGCAGATGATGTTTTTCTGACAAATATCATTTATGTATCGTTATGCCAAATATCAAAGCGAAAAAACACGTCTGCTTTTTGCTATAAGCCAATTAATTTTTTTGTAAAAAAAACAAATATTCATTTGTACTTATTTAAACTTTATCAATAATATTACAAATAAAAATTTATCAATGAAGGTGAATGTAATGCACATTTATTTAGTATGAAATTATTCCTATTTTGTAATGCAATATAGGTTGCAATCAATAAATTAACACCAACAATTTTGCAAGGGTGCCCAAAACCGAACCAATACAAATCGCAACTTTACTTCCTGATTACATAATATATTACAATAAAACCACTTTTAAATATGACATTGCCTAGCCTAGCCTTTTATCAATACTCATTCTCCCTATGTTCCCAATACTGTACCAGTTTATTAAACATATGTAACTGTTGTTCAATATTAATCGTATAGGAATAGCACGTCTACCTCACAGTGCAATTTTAAATGCAACGTTGGAATAACTTTTTAGATATAGATTGTTTAATATTAAGGTCGCTCATCCGCCTAGGACCGTATCATGTTTTTGATCCTTGGGTAATATTTGTATTATTGCAAATTTTTATAAATGAATATACTCTATATGTCTCAATTATAACTATTATTATTTTAAAAACAAAAATCATTGCATAAGTAAAAGCGTAGAAAAATCAATCTCAAAAAGTCTTGTGAACTATCAATTGTAGAATGTGGTTTTAAATTGCATGAATCCTAGTATTTGTAGTATATTATAAGCACATTAATTTAAAAATTTATAGATTATTACTGATAAAAAATATTCTTTCTAAAAATGAATATTTCTGAAGCTTAAGGTGATGTAAAATAGACTCTACACCTGCACTCAGAAATATTTACCGTTTTCTTGTTCGATTGCAAAGTTTTAAAAAACGAGATACATTAGCTTCTAGTATGTATCATGGGAATTGTTCAATTAAATTAAGTAAAGTGATTGATTAATTATCGAGAATTTTTGATTTTAATATTCAAGGTTATGAAAATAACAATGATTATTGGAACCCAAAATATTTAATAAATGATAAATGAATTTACTTCGAAATTAATTTCAATAATAATCACTATATTTACTACTAACTAATGTATTTCTTTTTCTGAAATTTCGGAGTAAAATAAAAAAATTCCAAAGTACTGGTGAAGCGTCCGTTTTATATCACCTTTAGAAACTCTAATTATAAAAAAAATTAATTTATTATAACGTTGCCAAGTTTAAGCATATTGAAATATGTTTTGTTAAATAGAATTATCTGATAGCGCCCAATTTTAAAATAAGAATAACCATACAAAAAATATTTTTGCTTCACAAAACAACAATTTTATCATAAAGTTACCTGATTTTATTAAGTTATTAGAAGACAAAGTATATCTTATTAAATAGTTGAAAGAAATGAATATTTAATAATTATGGTTACTTATTTGCCTGCTACTTAAAGAATTATCATACTTCCAACAATACTGTTCGAATAGAACTATTTTAAAATTAAATTTTCACTAATATCAATTGACGAGTAGTTATTTAAATATTTTTATAATATATCATCTTTTTTACGATATCGATATTAATCAAAATCTTACTTTTAATGATATTTCAAAAATAAATTATTCTTTATAATTCATTAGTAATTATTATAATTATTTAATAATCAATCATAATTTTGTTGAATATTTACGTTTAAACAATAATTTATTCAATTAGTAATTTGATATTTTTAGAATATTAAATTATCGTTTTTATTAAATATCATTTATTTAATTATAAAATAAAATAAAACAACAAATTGAATCTTCATTATAAGAATAGCATTGCCATCTATTATTCAACATTACGTACTTCGATTATAAACATTAGAATACTCAAATTTTTATTTTTGGGTTATATGTCAGGGACAATAACAAACAAATGTTTATTTGGTAACTATGCAAGCGATCAATGAGCTCGTTGCTACCGGGGCAGAATGGGCACACACTTGTTGCTGTTTTCGAACGTTTAGAATGACGCTCTCTGATTGGCTGAAAAAGCGTAACTTTAAAGTGCCGTAGTTTAAAAACTATACGAGATAGAAAAAAAATTACAATATAAAGTTTGTTCAGAATGATGTCCTCTATCACCCTGTCAAGGGAAATACAGTAGTTTAGAATCACCGTGTATATATATATATATATATATATACACATAATAGAAATATATATATACAGTGCTACCCACGAAAATTTGGCCACCTAAGAAAAAATCGGAAAAAATTAAGTTTAATATCTCTACGAAAAATGATCGAATCTTAAAAATTTCATCTAGGTTTTAAAGTTTACACTAAAAACCATCAAAAAACGTGAGTTTCGATATAATAAAGTTAAAATATCAACCTTTTATCCATAAAAAATGAAGCTATTTGAAAATTTTTTATTTATTTATTATATTATTAAAGAAGTTTATGTCGAAATGATAAAGTAATGATAATTTTGTGATTATGATAATTATGGATTTTGATTATTTGTAAATATTAAGTGATATAGTTGTTACATTTTTGGAAGAATTTATGTTAAAATGATAAAATGAATAGTATTGTGATTAAACTTATTTATAATTTATAGCTTATATCGATATTATTTATAAAAAAATCAAATGTCTTTATATTTATTGTTTAAATATGAATAAATCATTATTAAACGTTTCAAGTACTAAAATATTGTTATTATTATGTTTTCTATTTTTTCACTTTTTTATTAATTTGTATTATTTTGTTTTCTTTTTCTATAATTATAAATAGACGTATTATTGATACACCACAATTAATAGAGTTGGAAATATAAAAAATATTTTACCATAGGGAAAATGAGAAGAATAAAATTTTTTTTGTCGGTATTTCAACTTTAAGATCGGATTATTTACTAAAAAACAACACTTTTTTCTCTCTGAAGTTCTTTTTTTAAGCACCCTTTTTGAGATATCAGCCGTTGAAAAAATAAGGATTTTTTTAACGTAAATGAGTATAACTCTTTTGAAAATAGACTTACAGTAGTCTTCAACCTCTCATTTTGAAGTAGAGTATTTTAGTTTTCATCTCTATTTTTAATTTTTAATCCCCGAAAATTTTCGACAAAATCGGACAAATTTAAAAATGGATGAGAAAAAATGACAAAAAATAGCTTTAGTTTTTATGGAAAATTTTGTATCGATAAACACAGTTGGAATTTTTAAGATTCGATTATTTGTCGCAGAGAAAGAAGACTTAATTTTTTCCAATTTTTTCTCAGGTGGCTAAATTTTTATGAGCGGCAGTGTATGTAGCTGTTGTAGCTCAATTTGAGAGATATCACATCATTAATTTTTTATATTGATGTATCTGTGGTCGATGTCTTACGGTACTTGAATGTTTCTGAACACCTTAATGTCATCTGTAGTATCATTGCTTATTGTTTATCAAATTCATATTCGTTCTTGTGGATGCCTATCAATCTTCCTGGAAATCTGAATTTCAGTCAGGGGAATAAATTTAAAAATTTTTTATATTGTCTATTAATTATAAAGAAATTTTCATGGAATCTAAGATTTTGATTATTTCTGCTAATTTTAAAAGGCGGTCAGGACTTTTTGCCGCATGGGGGCGCTGCGGTCAGGTGAGAGAAAAATTTTAAATAATTTTTACTTAGCGATTTACAATTTACTGAAACAATAATATACCTCTAATGTTGTCAATAACTCTAGCCATATATATGTAAAATAATTATTGATGCTAATCTTGTTTGGAAAGTTTGAAATATTGTTGTAAAGTGAAAAATACAGCGCGAGATAGAGCCGGCGTGAGCATATGTATTCATCATTCTTTAGTATTACTTTCTCTGTCGCACTAAATATAAATACACATGTTTACATCGTCTCTATTACACGCAGCATTTTTCGCTTTACAAAAATATTTCAGACTTTTCAAATAAGATTAGCATTGATAATTATTCTACATATATATGACAAGAGTTATTGACAACATTAGAAGTATATTATTGTCTTAATAAATTGTAAATCCGTGCATAAAAAATATTTAATATTCTTCTCTCACCTGCAGCACCACCAAGCGGCAAATGATTCCGACCGCCTCTTGACGTCAATCTCGAAAAAAAATTTTGAAATTTTTCACAATCATAGTAAATTTATATGTTTTTTATAGGGGGTATTTTACAATGCTTGGCTATACCTGACATTGTCTATAATCTGTAGGAACAGCTTTCAAAAATTTTTACAATGACGTTCTTATCGTTTTCAGACATTAAAAAATTTTAATATAAAATTAATGAAATGCATCATTAACAGTATGTCGGAGTTCCCCCATCCCCGCCTCTTAATAATATTTTTATTTAAAGCCTATTAATAAACGGTGCTTCAAATCATGTCCTTTCGCTACAGTCAGAAAATTCGTAATATCAATCCCAAGTGCGGACAAGGAATACACCAAAACATTATACATAAGTTATAAGCAAACTTTCTATCTATAGTATTTTGAGGTTAGACTTATCGAGATATTGATATCTAATTTTTATTCAAATAGTATCAACATAGTTTTAGTGCGCACAAATCAGTATATTTGTTTAGATAATTAATTTAAAAAAATATTAACAAAATAAAAGAAACAAAAATCGATTTCAAGAACTTCGACATTCCGTTAAAAACAAAGACACAAAAAATAATTAATCAGTCAATATTCGTTCAAAGTTATAAATACTCTAGTAAACAAACAAACAATAAATAAATTAAGATATAAAGAACAGTGTGAATGTGTGTATTAAACTAATGAAAATAGAAATATATATTTATCTGAAGTAAAATTCAGCGTAGATGCTTTTAAAAATAGATTATGTATCAACAGTAGTATGTTTCATATTAGAAAATAATCGCGATATTATGAAATATATGAAAGCTTACATTGGCTGAGTAATCGCTACTTCATAAATTTTTTTAAAATGTTTCATATTAGAAAATAATCGCGATATTATGAAATATATGAAAGCTTACATTGGCTGAGTAATCGCCACTTGAAAAGTTATTATTTAAACTCTTGTGTTAAATAAGCAAGCATGATATTAAAAATTATCCAAAAATGTACATTGGCTGAGTTATCGCCACATATAATATTGTTAATTTTTACCAGCATGAAGTAAATAAATGATTTAAATAAGTGACAAGAAAAAAATTGTTTGATTGCTTTACATAAGGTCACATCGTATGGAAAAAAATTCACAAGTCATGCATAAAAAGCTATGGAGAACCTGTGTATTTATATGAGCCCACATAATTTATATACGATGTATCCATAGTTTATACTCAATATGCATAAATGTGTCTGATTATGTAAATTTTATTCATAGTCAAGATATTATCTCCATTTTAATTTTTTTTTTTTATTTGAAAAACCAATTTTCTCATTAGCAAAGACCAGAAATATGATTCTTCCTCTTAAAATACATCTTTATTTTCTATAATTTTGTAATAGTATTAGATATCTCTAATGATTTCAAAGATTTATGTCTATTAAGGAAATAATATTTACAATAAATAATATTTAAATAAATTACTTTTTATTTTTGTAAAAAATAAAAGTTCCATGATTTTATGCGAATAGCAAGAATGTTTATTGTTCGGTTAAATAAACAAAAATGTTAAATATTGAATAAAAATTATATGTGAATGCATAACTGATTCCGGATTTCTTTATCTTTGGAATTTGACTTATATAGATTTTAAGGGGAATCCTCATACCGCCATAGAGTTCTACCTTATCTACATTTAAATTATGAATTTTAATAAAAATTTAACTACTCATGACTGAAATTCGTAGAAGAGGCACATTTTTAACATGCCAAAGAATTTATTGCAATGTTAAAAGACAATATAAGGGTTAAAATAAAGGCGAAAACTGCTTAATACGATTAACTTTTCAATGTAGTTATGAATAATCGTATTATGCAGTTTTTGTCTTTATTTTCACTTTTATTCTGTCTTTTGACGTTGCAATAAATTCTTTAGGATGTTAAGAATGTGCCTCTTCTATAAATTTTAGTCAAAAATAGTTAAATTTTTATTAAAATGCATAATTTAAATGTAGATAAGGTAGATCTCTGTGCCGGTATGAGGACACCCCTTAAATAATTTAATTCAAATAAAATAAATTACTAATATGATTTCTGAACTTTCGTGGTAAGTAAATAATTGCTAAGATTTATAAATTCTCAAATTTTTTAAATAATAACGCTTATTACCTGCATATCGGAATGATGTTTGATGAAGAAAAGTTAAAATTATTCACTAATTACGATAGTAATATGCTTTCTCGGAGTTAAATTACGCTGGCATTATTCGAACGAAAAATTCATAAATTAGTAGGGATACTACCGCAAATTTATATGCGACATGATTTCTATGAATGATCTTTATATATGGGTATCGACTACGAGTAAATCAACATATTTCATGGAAGTTGCATGAATCTTAAACAATTGTTCTTTTAAAATCTTTTGATTTCCGAGTATTCTTCGACCTAATCAAACAACCTTAGAATCTAAATCTAAAAGAATTTTCAAGTTTCAGTTGACGTAGTCCCTGCTAATGCCTGTAAACTCCAAAACCGGTATGGGACATTTCAAAATTTTAAAATACATGTGAATTCCTCCCTCCTGTTTAAAAAATGAAAAAGGATAAAACACTTGTCTCCCTCTACTAAGTGTGCTACAATCCGGTCTATTTAAAATACGTATAAGTCTCCCCTTCGTTAAAAAATGTATTTTCTTTTAGGAAAGGGCTAGCCCTTCTCTCTTCTTATTTTTAAGGAAAGGATATAGCGCCGCCTACTATATGTTCTATTTTGGGGACGCAGAAAAATTGACCTACTCTTAGAAGAGAGGGAAAGGGCAGACCTTTTACGCAGTGCTGGTCTACTTTGCGTTTTCTTTAACATTGCGTGAAAATTTACCTGCTTTTAGAAGAGAGGGAAAGGGGCGACCTATCTCTAAATGCAGTACACTGTGTGTGTTCTCTTTTAAGTTACAGGTGCATGAAAATAATCAATTGTGCCTTTTTTAGGATATAGTACATAAACAAACTATAAATTTGCCCTCTATTATATTTTTTTAGCCACTGTTTTCGAAAGATTATCTTTTTTTCTTTTTTTGAGAAAAAAAGATTTATTGAAAGGGTCAGCTACCTTTTCTCTTCTTGTTTTAGAATAGAGAATCCTTATTTGAAGAAAATATACGAGGCTTTACTCTGTTAAAAAAGGAAAATGCTGTTTTGAAAATGTTTCTTTTATATTCACAGGTGCATGTCGGCTTTCTTGAGAAAAAGTATCTTTCAGGGGGGTTAAAGATTTCACGTGCGAAAGTTTTTTAAGATGAAGAGATATTTATTGAAAGGGTTACTTGTATTCTTTTTTAACTTCTAAGATATTGTCTTAAGTTACTTTTTGTGGAAGAAAATCTTTTTCGAGAAAAAAAGCTTTATTGAAAGGGTCAGCTACCTTTTCTCTTGTATTCTTTTTCTTTTCATGTTTAAAATTTTTTTTGTAACAAGTGCGTTAGAAAAAATTATTTTGCAGGTGCATTTATTTGGAATTTTTTAGGATTGAGCTATCACAGTTGTAAAAAAATATTCTTGAGAAAAAGATATATTTATTGAAGGGGTCAATTGTTTTAAAAGGAGACATATTCCAGCAAATATGTACATGACTTCTTTCTGTTGAAAATCCTTCTTTTAAGAAAATCTGATATTCACAGGTATATAAAAGTTTTTTTTTTGAAAAATGACATTCATCACAAGGGCCAGTTGCATTAGAATATAATTAAAATCTTAGGCATGAACAAAACTAACGAAGGATGGACTAAATTTCTGTAAGGGAGGTAACTAATTCTGAAAAGAAAATTTTCACCAATCGTGTGATTTTCATGAGAAACATAAGAAAATAAGTATCCTGATTTTCTGTATAAATACCTCGTTCCAAGCTACATTTCGTTAGCTTAAGAATCATCTTCAACTTTTTCTTAATCTAAGAAAAAAAAACTCAAAAATCTTTATATATTATTCTTTATATAAAGGAGAAAAAATGGTTGAAGGAAAAAGTGAAACAATAAAAAAAGTTCAAGATCATGTATGGTGGCTCATGAGCAATGGGCCAACGCTGCTCATGATGCTGGAGCATCTGAACTGGGCAACGTAAGCTGTAAATACACATAAGTAGATTTAAAATATAAATATTAAAAATGATTTTAAAATAATTATTAACAATAATTTTTTTTTATAGTACCCCAATTACTGCTTTACAGCAGTTGTATAGAAGAACACAACCAGAGCAGAGAGTGGAAATTGACGAATCTTTAAGAATAAGAACTGCATTTAGTTCAAGCAGTTCCAGTTCGGTTTCGAGAGGACAAAAGAGACCGAAGAAATAACTTTCGGTTTATTTTTCTTTTTTTTTCTTTAATTACATAAAAATAAATTTAATTATCTACTTTTTTTCTTTTTTACAGATGAAGCAGCAAATAAAAAGATGATGACTACGTCCACATCTTCAGAAGCGATTCCGTCCACCTCTTTAAGTAGGTCCACCTAATCGGCAAATAAGACGGAGCCATCTTCATCAGGTAAATAGCGATTTTTTAAAAATATTTATTTTATTATTTTATTCAATTTTCAATGTTTTTCAAATTTTTATTTTCAGTCACAATTCCATCCACCTCTTTGGCTAGTAAAGTGGAGTCGTCTTCAGCCAGCAAGAAATTGGAAACATCTAGCTCATCAGGTGAACTGTTATTTTTTTTAACAAAATATTTATTTTACTAATATATTTTATTTAATTTATTTCATAATTTTTTTTTCAAATTTTCTGTTTAGGCACCAGGAAAGAAAAGTCATATTCATCAGCAAAGGAATGGATGAGGAAAGCAGGCCAGGAACTGACGGAAAAAAATAGGAAATCAACAATCCAGCAACCTCGCACATTACCTTCAACAGGTGGATCTCGAATAGTTGAAGACGTGACATATTTAGATTAAAATGTATATATTTTTATATTTTTTATAATTAAAAAAAAAATCAATTGTAATGTATTTACTATTGTAATTAATGTATGTTTTATTATTAAATGTATAAAAAATAAATGAAAAAAATTAAAATAAAAACAATAACAATAACCTAGTCTTCCTTTTCTCTAAAAATATATGCACATAAGTAGATTGATAGTTATTAGATTAGATTAGATGTATTTTATTTTGTAACATATATACAAAAAAGAACGTGTAATACATATAAAATATTGCACAGTATGATATCACAATCTTAAGAGATAGTACAAATAAAAATACTATATTAGTAAGTCAACAGGTTAAATTAAAAGTGATATCACAGAAAAAAAAATACCAAACAAAAAATAAATGCACGCAATGAATATAGACAAAATTACGCTCAAAATCAGTGCAATTAATTTATACATAGAAACAATTTATTATCTTTGTTTTATTTATATTTAATAATGATTTATTTTCTGAAATTTCTAACTGTTTAAAATTAAACTTGATATTTAATAATAATTTATTTTCTGAAATTCTTAACTTTTTAAAATAAAATTTGTTATTTATTTTCCTAATTAAAATTATAAGAGAAATTAAAAACCAGAATCATGTTTTTTATTCAATTTAATTTATTTCCAATAAAACTTTATACATTCATCATTATTAGAAATTTTATCGACTTCATCTTTGGCAAATTTAGCATCTAGGTAATCATGTAACCATGTGCGCATCGAAATAGCATTAATAACAGCGCACATAGGTTTTCGCCTTAAACAAAGGTCGTAGTTGAAACATGTATATCGTGTATTATTTTCATTATTTCAATTCATTATTCTTTCTAATGATGGGCATCCGAAGTCTTCAATGTTGCTGATTATTCTGAAAATAAAGAGGAGAAGGTAATGTAAATTAAAGTATGTACAACATGAAAAATAAAGTATTATAAAGTATTAATATGGTTGAACAAAGTATGATAAAGTATTAAAATAATAAAAAAAAAGTATAAAAAAGTATGAAACAAGCATGAAAAAAGTATTAAAAAGTATTAAATAAGCATGAAAAAAGTATAAAAAAGTATCAAATAAGTATGGAAAAGTATGAAAAAGTATCAAACAAGTATGAAAAAGTATGAAAAAGTATGGAAAAGTATGGAAAAGTATGGAAAAGTATGAAAAAGTATCAAACAAGTGTGGAAAAGTATCAAGCAACTTTGAAAAAGTTTGAAAAAGTATTAAAACAGCATGAAAAGTATGAAAGTTGAAACATAAATGTATTACTTACAAATTTGGTAAAAGATCAGCTAACCATTGCGCTTTCTGCTCATCCTTGGCGAATACTTTCTTGACTCCTTGCGAACAAATTTTAATAATTTTTTGAAGACGATGGTAAGGTATATCTCCAGAGTTCCATTGTATTCCATGGTGATACTTTTCCAACCATTGCGTTGTACTTTTTTCTTCTTGACTCAACTCTCTCCATGTCATCGGAGGTTTAAAGAGATACGCACTTGGAAAAGCAGTTTTTCTAAAAACTAACTTCTTTAAAAATAAAAGAATCCCCAGACATGCCTTGAAATCCTTGTATATCACAAATATAAACGTTCTCTTCAGAAAATTCTCATACTGCATTTTTAATCATTGCACCATAGTCACGGGTTCTAGCCATCTTACAACTCTGAATTTCTTTCAGCGAGAAGTGATTTGAGAGACTGAATAGGAAAATTCTTACAGTTTTTGGATAGTTTAAAAGAAAAATTTATCCCTTCCTAAAA
Organism: Anastatus disparis; assembly: GCA_017163975.1. NCBI lineage: Eukaryota > Metazoa > Arthropoda > Insecta > Hymenoptera > Eupelmidae > Anastatus > Anastatus disparis. The sequence continues at coordinate 926,047 of JAFFSR010000320.1, read as the reverse complement.
ACTTTTCCCTTCTTTATTTTCCAAATTTTTCTTTTCACTATCGTTCAAATCTCGAAATTTGTATCCCTTATTAAATTTTCTTTTTACTATTGGTAGATTAAATATCAAGATTTGTATTCCTTCTTAAATTTTCTTTTTTACCATTGGACGAATTTTCAAATTTGTGACCCTTCTTAAATTTTCACTAACTTCTCCTTTGACTATTGGATGAACTTTAAAATTTGTATCCCTTCTTACATTGTTTTTACCTATAAAAAGCGAAGCTATTTCTTGGATGACTACACTTCGTATATAACAATCAGTGAGATTTATTCTTAAATATTGTGTTAGTTCAAACTGTTGCTCTAGTCATCTTTTAGTTAAAAAAAGTAAAAATGACTTTAATCCATTTTTTTGAACGTTTTGTCCAATAACTTTGTGATACTTTACGAAGTATGAGTAATGATGATATTCATTATTGGTTAGATATGTGTAATTCTGCTGTCATAAAATTAATCGAAATAATCGTTCGACCTAACCTCACAAGAGGAGAGAAACAGAAATGTCAAACTTGTATGACACATCTTTCGTGCATGCAAGTTCAGTTGGAACAAAATCTTTATCAAGAAGGCAATCTACAATCTGAAGAAACAGAAGCTAGAGTCGAGTGGCGAGACGTTTAATCAGCTTTCCAAAATCAAATCAGAACTGGTGTAGTGGTAAATATTAAACATGTGGACATTTTGAGTTTTTTGAGTGATGCACAAAAGCTTTTTAAAGATAAGGTTTAGGCGTTCTTAGAAAAATATAATGCGTTAAAAATAAATTCTAATTTCATCTCTGAATTTTCTGTGCAGAAAAATACTTAGGAATTAACTGACACAAAATACTTTACAAGTGAAAGTGCTACAGTATACATGTCAACAGATTTAGAGGAATGATTTAAAGTCAATATCAAAGAGCCTATTCTTACGCAAATGGAAGAATTTCAGGAAAATGATTCAGGATGGACTTTGAAGAGTATAATAAGTTTATGTATTAATATGAAAAAATATTCTCCCTTAAAGGGTAGCTCTTACATTCCTCTTCCAAAGTTTATAGAAAATAAGAAAGCGTATGTTAATGTACGCAATAATGATAATGAGTGTTTTAAGTATGCTGTACTATCCGCATTATATCCTAGTGACAATAATCCTCAAAGAGTGAATCATTATCTTCCACATAATAATAAGCTGAGATTGTGGAATAAAACCAATGGCAGATATCTTGAAAGTTTTACAAGGATATAAGTTAAGGCGACTTCGGATTTTAGGTTAGGTTTTATTTTTGAGTTTACAAATTACTCTTGCAATATGTAAAATTTTTCAGATTTTTTAATTTTCCACCATTCTAGGGATTATAATGGATGGTGGAAAATTAAAAAATTCAAAAAATTTTAGAAACTGAAAGACTAATTTGTAAACTACAAAATGAAATCGAACCGAACTTCCGTAGTCGCCTTAATGGCCCTTCTGCCTTGATTTGAAATAAATTTTGACAATTAATTACATATTTCGACGTTTCGGACATTCTTTATTAATTAAATATGTCTATCTTCAGGAGCAACAGATGAATAATCACCACTGCCGTTGAGAGGAATGATTGCTATTTCCTTTAAAACATATTCACCACCCATTTGCTGAAAACCAATCATGTCTACTGCATATTCCATTTTGAAATATAATTTTTTTACGTGAAAGTAAAGATAATTCAGACAAGCTTCCGTACATCTTCACTAATAAGATTGTACTGAACGATGCGATCGTGTAAGATCATGCAATAAGCTGAAGTATTAGCTGGAAAGTCAGTTTTAGATTCAAATTCTAGACGTACATCGACAGAAGCGCTCTTTAGAGATTCGTTTTGTCGTGAACAGTCAATAACTATGAGTGGTTCAAAGTTGATAAACTGAGACTTTGTCAACAATGGCTGTGAATCTCTTCCATAATAGCTTTTCTGAAAATTAGCATACATATCATAGATAATAGCAAATTGATTCTTAGATATGTCACGATTGAGATTCTTGTACGGATAATATTGCGAATTCAAGAAAAGTCTCCCATCGCTAATATTACAGTGATCAAAGCGACTGGCATTTTTAGATTTTGAACCTTTTTTTTCCGATTGTAATCCAAGAATCACGAACCGTCGTTTCTCCAATTGATTTGAAGTTTTTACCATTCAGACGTGTTTATTTGTTGTTGGAAGAAGAGGATATTCAAATAACTCCCATGAACGAAAACTCATAGAAATTGGATTATCTTTGCCAATGTAATTCAACAGCTGGATTTTTTGTTTATCTGATGCAATAACATATGGCATTAACCACTCAATCTTTGATATTTTTATTTGATAAGGTTCATATGTGGTTACATTGTTGGCTACAGTACCTTCCTGTACTATAGCATTTAGGTCATTTCTTGATCTTGTGAAAATGAGTTCATGCTTTATATTAATAACAATTTTCTTGTAATCTTCTGCGAAGCCTAGAATCATACTTAGAGGTATAGAAACGTCAAAATTTCCATGATCATCTACAATTGTTTTGCTTCCTTCTTTAACACCAAGCCAGCCTGCATTTTCTAATGTAAGAGTCTGATTTGGATTAAATGAAGTGCATCCCTTTATGAGACTACTCAGACCAACATTTTTCCTTTTATCTATCTCTACAGCATTAAGTTCATATCCAATTTCATCAAACAGATGACAAATGCCATTGTTAACGAAATTAGTTTTAATTAGTGCTTGTCCATCTGGTTTTTGTAATTTTCCACATACATGGATGTAACTACATGATGGTAAGAGGCATAAATCTTGATGCTGAATAGAAATACGGATTTCATCACTGTTATTGAAACTTAATGTGGAGTATGGTCTATGTGCGTGAACCTCATAATGAGCAATAGACTCATCGAATGCGACATCTGATTAAGTGCTTAGAATTTCGTTCATTTTTCTAAAAGCAGCAGAGAATGATACAATTTATCTTTTTCCACGTACTTTGAGACCTAAGCTTTTGAAAAACTAGATGCTCTTCCGTGTTAACGGTTTGAGTATCTTTGAACGACTAATGGTGGGTGGACATGATGGTTGACTTATATGCACACTTGAATTGTGAACGATTCCCATCATACAGATTTTAAGTGAAGTCTAACAGTAATTTCCTCTCCTCAAAAATTCACTAAATTTCCGTCTTGATCAACGATACGGATTTAAAGATAATCTATACTCTTAACATTGAGTGGTAAATATATGACATGCGATGGAACTGCTATGATTTTATATCCTGGAGGAACTTTTGGGAAAAACTCATGGATCGTGTAAACTTTTTTGTCGTTGATGTAAGCACCTGTAGTCATATTACACTCTATTCTGAGTGCGTTAATTTTCAATATCTTTACAGGTAAATCATAGTTGTGATGAATGTTTTCATAAAGAACGCGACGAGTGAAACCGAGAAGACGGCCTATTAAATCCTGAGGTCTGAGATCTATCTGATGGCTGCAATAAATTTCACTTCTGAGAAGTTAGTTTCTTGTTGTTAGCTTTCGAGAAAAACTCGATGTCTTCAGATTTCAAATCTTTTTGCAGAAATTGATTAATAGCATCAATTTCATAACTGCCAGTAGGAATAGTAATAATTTTCTCTCCATTTATATAAAGTTTATTATTCGAATCATCAACATTGGGAATCGAGTTGAATGTTAAAAGTTTAACTAAACCCAAAACAAAATTCTTATGCTGTGGTAGTTCTATTGAAGGAGAATATTGCGCTACTAAGACAGAAGATTTGCCTGAAAGACTCAAAGTGAAACTATCATCCATGACTGTTTGAAAAAGAATGACCCTGCTTGTCTGAAAACTCTTCCTTTATAGTCTTTTACACAATAATTAAAGACAAAGATATCCACAAATAAATGAGTCAAAATTCTGATATCTTTTATAGTTGTATTTCACTTCTTTCACATTAAAATATAACACGAGATCTATAGGGGGTTTAAGATCACCAAAAGTATCAAAATAAATGACTTCAGAACCTCGTTTTCGATAACATACCCAGTGAGTGCCTTTGTTTTGAAAATCATCTAAGTTAACTATAGCATATTCGTTATGCCATGGGCCATCAGAAGGTAGATTATTTCTCATGAAAACACCTCAAAAATATAGGATTTGCATCATACGAGCATACTTTATAAGATCATTGTCAGTCAGTGCACGATTTGGCAAAGTTAAATCGAAGTTTTTTTTTTTAACTTAACCATGACCGATATAAGGTTTTATAAATAATCCTATTTCAGTTTTATATGGTTTAAGATAGAGACCTTTTCCTAGAGCAATAGCTTCCATAGTTTGATTATGTCTCTTACTTTCTCCATAATTTTTCTGTGCAGCTTTAGCCTCATTTACTGCTTTAGCTATTCCAGCAGCTCCTCCAGCCAGAGCGCCAGTTGCACTTAGTGCTGCAAACAATGGTATGAGAAAAGGCAGAGCGCCACCTATTTTTGATGGAACAGGTAGAATACGTGGAATGATAATTTTTTCCTTACCGCCAACGATCTTGAGAGCTTCACGTGCACCTTTTAAAGCCGACTGAATAACTTTGTGAGAATGTTTACTTGGTTTTAATGATTTTTTACTTGCAGTTACTAATTTACTCAATTTCACACCCATTCCTGTCTTTCCTTTCAATTTCATAGCATTTGCAACAACAAAAGCAGTTGCTTTTTCGCTAAGACTTGCATTTTTGGCTCTAACACGCTGTCAAGCTTTATCAGCGAGCTTCATGTCAGCTACTTTTCGATCAGCATTTTTATCGGAATAAGATATATCATGTTCTTTGCATCCTTGATCAAGTGGATTGATACCTGTATCACCTCTTTTTAGACGCTTTTTCAGTTTTGTTCTGGGACCACAATATTGATATCCAGGAATATGCATTTCAATAGGTAAGTTATTGATTACTTTATCAAGTAACCCTTTACCCTTAGGGTGCTTCTGTGATTTGTGTACGAGCATCTTTCTTCGAGTGCTGATTCACAACTGATGATCAAAATATAAAGCAAGCGTTTATAATCTAATGGTCTTAGATTTGAAAATTTGTATGTATACTCTAAATCTTTAAATCGACCGAAATACCAATTTCTTCAAAAAGTTTTAGAACTAATTGAAGGTATATCATATCTACCGTTTAGTGAACATGCATCTGTAGTGTTTCCAGATCAAGCCCTACCTAATTCAATTATGATTTTTGACGATATGGTTTGTGAGAAGCAGGATAACGTCAGAGCTTTTTTCTGTATGGGGAGACACAAAAGTGTAGATAGCTTTTATCTATGTCAGTCATATGCTCATATACCGAAACATCTCATCAGGGACAATATTAATTTAATAGTGATTTATCGTCAAGATGATGTTAATCTTAAACATATCTATGAAGACCATGTGAATACTGACTTAACTTTAAATGAATTTCGAAATCTTTGTACAGAATGCTTGAAGAATGACAAGTATGAATTTGTTGTTATTGACAAAGATAGAGCAATGCATGATAGTAGATATAGAAAAGGATTTGACTGTTTTGCCATTAAAAAGGAAGTATAAATCTTAATCTTTGCAGTTTGATTGTAGACAGCATTTTGTCAGCATGCCTGACTTTAAGAAAGAAAAAAAATGTTCTAAGCGAGCTCTTACGAGCACGCAAGGCTATTAAAAAAAAATAGTTTTTGTTAAAAAAGGAGAGAGATGATTATGAAAAGGTTATTGGTGATACTTTAAAACCAGTTATTACACCACTTGAAAAGCTTGTCGATTCGACAACTGAAAGTGTGTCACGTTTTAATCACATTTCGACCATAGACAGTAACAGAAAATCGGCAAAAAAAAGATTGAGATTTGATGAATCAAGTTAGATTGTAAACGATATTAATGACTCGGGTTCGGCGTTTAAAAATGATGCTTCTAATGGCAATGATTTTTCTCCAATAAATAGCACAATGATAAATTCATCATTCTATTCTGAGTAGATAGGCTATAGGCATACTGGCACACCCGAGTGTGTTAGAATCCGTGTCATTTAAAATACATGTGAATTCCTCCCCCCTGTTTAAAAATGAAAAAGGATAAAACACTTGTCTCCCTCCACTAAGTGTGTTACAATCCGGTCCATTTAAAATACCTATGAGTCTCCCCTTCCTTAAAAAATGTATTGGATACTTATTTTGGGATAGAGAGAAAGGGCTGTCCCTTCTTATTTTTAAAGAAAGGATAGAGCGCCGCCCACAATATGTTCTATTTTGGAGAGCGCAGGAAAATTTTTCCACGCTTAGAAGAGAGGGATAGGGCAGACCTTTTTCACTGCGCTGCCCACTGTGCGTTTTCTTTAACGTTGCATGAAAATTTACCTGCTTTTAGAAGAGAAGGAAAGAGATGTCCTTTATCTCAATGCAGTACACTACGTGTGTGTTCTCTTTTGAGTCGCAGGTGCATGAAAATAATGGATCATGTAACCTGTATAATAAATGAGCAAACTATAAATTTGCCTTCTATTATATATATATAAATATATTTATTTTTTTTAAGTCACTTTGTCATGCCCCGTCTTTTCTTTTTTTTAAAGAAAATCTTTTTTTTTTTTTGAGAAGAAGATTTATTGAAAGGGTCAGCTGCCTGTTCTCTTGTTTTTTGAGATAAACAGATATTTATTAAGAGGGTCAGTCGTATTCTTTTTTCATGTTTTAAAAAAAGGAACAAATGCTCGAAAAATATATACGAGACCCCACCTTTGTAAAAAAGAAAATCTTTTTCTATTGAAAAATAATTTTTTGTCTGAGGTGTGTGTCAGTTTCCTTAAGGAAAAACAGCTTTTTGCAGGTGGTCGGAAATTTGAAGAACGAAATTTTTTTTTTGAGAGAAAAGTTATTTATTTAAAGAGTCTTTTCTTTAAAAACTATTTTTTCATAACAAGTGTGTGTGTGTGTGAGAAAAAAAGTTATTTTGCAGGTGCATTTATTATAAGATTTACGAGAACCTTTTTTGTAAAAAGGAGAATTCCTTTTCTTTAACCTTCAGACCGCCGGGATTTGGAAAAATGAAAAGTCGATTTTCCCTATAGAAAAGTGCTTTAGGCCTACTAGGTTAAAAAATTATTTTTCTCATATCAAGTGTGTGTGTGGGAAAAAGTTATCTTGCAGGTGCATTTATTATAAGATTTACGAGAACCTTTTTTGTAAAAAGGAGAATTCCTTTTCTTTAACCTTCAGACCGCCGGGATTTGGAAAAATGAAAAGTCGATTTTCCCTATAGAAAAGTGCTTTAGGCCTACTAGGTTAAAAAATTATTTTTTCTCATATCAAGTGTGTGTGTGGGAAAAAAGTTATCTTGCAGGTGCATTTATTATAAGATTTACGAGAACCTTTTTTGTAAAAAGGAGAATTCCTTTTCTTTAACCTTCAGACCGCCGGGATTTGGAAAAATGAAAAGTCGATTTTCCCTATAGAAAAGTGCTTTAGGCCTACTAGGTTAAAAAATTATTTTTTCTCATATCAAGTGTGTGTGTGGGAAAAAAGTTATCTTGCAGGTGCATTTATTATAAGATTTACGAGAACCTTTTTTGTAAAAAGGAGAATTCCTTTTCTTTAACCTTCAGACCGCCGGGATTTGGAAAAATGAAAAGTCGATTTTCCCTATAGAAAAGTGTTTTAGGCCTACTAGGTTAAAAATTATTTTTTCTCATATCAAGTGTATGTGTGGGAAAAAGTTATCTTGCAGGTGCATTTATTTTTTCTTTGAATTTACTAAGAAAAAAATTAAGAAAGCTTGATCTATCTCAGGTTTTTAAAAGTATTCTTAAGAAAAAAGATATTTATTGAAGGGATCAATTATTTTCAAAGAAGGATTGCTTATTTCAGAAAATATATACATGACTTCGCTCTTAAAAATGCTCCCTCTTTTTTAAATTTGTTAGTCACAGGTATATGTATGTTTTTGAGAAAAAACGATATTTATTGCAAGGGTCAGTTCCACGACGATAAAAATTAAAATCTTAGGCGTGTACAAAACTAATGAAGGATGGACTAAATTTTCTCTAAGGGAGGTGACAAATTTTTTAAAAGGAAATTTTCACCAATCGTAGGATTTTCATGAAAAACATTGTAAAATAAGTATCCTAATTTTCTGTATAAATACCTCGTTCTAAGCTACATTTCGTCAGTTCGAGGATCATCTTCAACTTTTCCTAACTACAGAAAAAGATTTCGAAGATCAACTTAAAAGAAAATAGAAAAATGGCTCAAGACAAAATTGGAAATATTAAAGCAGTTCAAGATCGCATTAGATGGTTAATAGCAAATAGACCAACATTGCTTATGATGTTGGAACATGTGTCATGGGCGATGCATGCAGTGGATTCCCGTAAGTATGAAATAAAATATAAAAATATTAAAATGATTTTTTTACATTAATTTTTTCTTTTTCAGTGCCATCACTGCCTCCGATGGCTGCTATGCAGCAGCTATATAATCATCATACACCAGGAACTTCATCAGAGAGTTCCGCTGAAAATAATCAGCAGTCGACACAGCAGTCGACATTACAAATAAATCGGCGGTCGAGGAATCGCAGCTCAAGCTTGAGTTCATCCTCAAGCTCTAGCTCGAGTTCATCCTCGAGCTCTAGCTCGAGTTCATCCTCATCAAGCAGAGGAGCAAAACAGAGCAACAAGGGACAAAAAGATCAATTAATGATCTTGGACCGATCCCCATGAAGAAAAAGACGCTAAGTAAGTTTATTTTTTTAATGATTTTTTTTTAAATTTTACATATAATTTTATTTCTAATATTATTTTCTTATTTTTGTTTACAGATGATTCTGAAAACAGACATCGTCATGAAGAGAAATCGGTTCCCTCTACCTCTTCAGGATATAGAGCAACGGAACCAATACCATCAACCTCCTCGGCGGGCCAAGAATTTAAGCAACAAACACCGTCTACTTCAAAAGGTAATTTATTCAAAATAAATAAATAAATTAATAAAATAATCATATTATTTAATTTTTCAATTTTACTTTATAGGAAGCAAAAAAGTTCAGCAAGAAAAAAAACCAACTTCAGCACGGGAGTGAATGAAAAAAGTTGGCCGACAGCTTGCTGAAAAAAATAAGAGTTCGGCTACTACCAGCGCGTCATCATCAGCAGACCGACATTCGGCTACAGCGTGCACGCCATCAGCAGCAGATCGACATTCGGCTACAGCGTGCATGCCATCAGCAGCAGGCCGACATTCGGCTACAGCGAGCACACCATCAACAGCAGACCGACATTCAGCTACAGCGTGCACACCATCAGCAGCAGTCCGACCTCGTATGCGCGAGGATATAATTATACGCGAGGATATAACTATAATAGAATAGTTATATTTAAAACTTTATATTTTAGTATTTTGTTGTAATACATATATTTATATATTTTTAATGAATATCTATTAGGATTTAAAAAAAAAATAAAATAAATAGAAATAATTTGATTCTTCTTTTTTTTTCTTTATACTCATATTCCTCCTTTCCAATTCCTTTACAATAAGTAACTTACAACTCTTAATTTTATAGATAATTAAATACAATAATATCATTAATATGAAAACTAAACAGTCAAGTTAATAAAATAAAATAAAGTGTAAATAATACATACAAATTTAGTTAGTACATTAAAATTATGTAACGAAAAATTTATTATTATTGATTTGAATATTTATATCTTTAAGATTACTAACATTAGTTTACAAAGATCATGTAAATTATCTTGTTCGTATTTAATATTAATTAATTTTTTTTTTTTTTTTTTTTTTTTTTTTTTTTAATGAGGATCATAAGAAGGGTTGAGAAAAACCCAGAATTCTGTTTTTTATTTAATTTATTTTATTTCCAATATAACTTTATACATTCATCATTATTAGAAATTTTATCGACTTCATCTTTGGAAAATTTCGCATCTAGGTAATCATGTAACCATGTGCGCATCGAAATAGCATTAATAACAGCGCACATAGGTTTTCGCCTTAAACAGAGGTCGTGGTTGAAACATGTATATCGTGTACAATTCATTATTCTTTCTAATGATGGGCATCCGAAGTCTTCAATGTTGCTGATTGTCCTGAAAATAAAGAGGAGAAGGTAATGTAACTTAAAGTATATACAACACGAAAAATAAAGTATTAATATAGTTAAATACAGTATGTTGAAGTATTAAAATAATTAAAAAGTATAAAAAAGTATCAAACAAGTATGGAAAAGTATAAAAAAGTATGAAACAAGTATGAAAAAGTATTAAAACAGCAAGAAAAGTATGAAAGTTGAAACATAAATGTATTACTTACACATTTGGTAAAAGATCAGCTAACCATTGCGCTTTCTGCTCACCCTTGACAAATACTTTCTTGACTCCTTGCGAACAAATTTCAAAAATTTTTTGAAGACGATGGTAAGGTATATCTCCAGAGTTCCATTGTATTCCATGGTGATACTTTTCCAGCCATTGCGATGTACTTTTTTCTTCTTGACTCAATTCTCTCCATGTCATCGGAGGTTTAAAGAGATACGCAGTTGGAAAAGCAGTTTTTCTAAAATTCAGAAAACTGACTTCTTTAAAAATAAAAGAATCCCCAGACATGCCTTGAAATCCTTGTATGTCACAAATATAAACGTTCTCTTCAGAAAATTCTAATATTGCATTTTTAATCATTGCACCATAGTCACGGGTTCTAGCCATCGTACAACTCTGAATTTCTTTCAGCGAGAAGTGATTTGAGAGACTGAATAGGAAAATTCTTACAGTTTTTGGATAGTTTAAAAGAACAATTTATCCCTTCCTAAAAACTTTTCCCTTCTTTATTTTCCAAATTTTTCTTTTTACCATTGGTCAAATCTCGAAATTTGTATCCCTTCTTAAATTTTCTTTTTACTATTGGTAGAATCTTGAAATTTGTATCCCTTCTTAAATTTTCTTTTTTACTATTGGTAGAATCTTGAAATTTGTATCCCTTCTTAAATTTTCTTTTTACTATTGGTCGAATATCGAGATTTGTATTCCTTCTTAAATTTTCTTCTTTACTATTGGACGAATTTTCAAATTTTCACTAACTTTTCCTTTTACTATTGGATGAAATTTAAAATTTGTATCCCTTCTTACATTGTTTTTACCTATAAAAAGCGAAGATATTTCTTGGATGACTACACTTCGTATATAACAATCAGTGAGATTTATTCTTGAATATTGTGTGAGTTGAAACTGTTGCTCTAGTCATCTTTTAGTTAAAAAAGTAAAAATGACTTCAATCGATTTTTTTGAACGTCTTGTCCAATTACTTCGTGATACTTTACGAAGTATAAACGAATTGAGCAATGAAGATATTCATTATTGGTTAGATATGTGTAATTCTGCTGTCATTAAATTAAATGAAAAAATCGTTTGACCTAACCTCACAAGAGGGGAGAAACAGAAATGTCAAACTTGTATGACACATCTTTCGTGCATACAAGTTCAGTTGGAACAAAATCTTCATCAAGGAGGCAATCTACAATCTGAAGAAACAGAAGCTAGAGTCGAGTGGCGAGACGTAGAGTCAGCTTTCCAAAATCGAATCAGAACTGGTGTAGTGGTAAATATTAAACATGTGGACATTCTGAGTTTTTTAAGTGATGCACAAAAACTTTTTAAAGTTAAGGTTCAGGCTTGCTTAAAAGAATATAATGCGTTAAAAATAAATTCTGATTTCATCTCTGAATTTTCTGTGCAGAAAAATACTGAGGAATTAAATGATACTAAATATTTTACAAGTGAAAGTAATACAGTATACATGTCAACTGATTTAGAGGAATGGTTCAAAGATAATATCAAAGAGCCTATTCTTACTCAAATAGAGGAATTTCAAGAAAAGGATTCAGGGTGGACTTTGAAGAGTATAATAAGTTTGTGTATAAATATGAAAAAATATTCTCCTTTGAAGGGTAGTTCTTATATACCTTTTCCGAAGTTTATAGAAAATAAGAAAGCGTGTGTTAATGTTCGCAATAATGACAATCAGTGTTTCAAATATGCTGTACTTTCCGCATTATATCCTAGTAACCGTAATCCTCAAAGAGTGGATCATTATCTACCGCATAATAATAAGCTGAGGTTTGATAAAATTGAATTTCCTGTAAAAATTAAAGATATTCCGGAATTCGAAAAATTAAATAATAATATTTCAATAAACTTATACATGTTGAAAAAGTATGGTCCGAAGTTTGAAGTATCGCCGTGTCATATTACATCAGAAAAAAAGGTACAACATGTCAATTTGCTCATTATTCAAGATTTCTACATAGATGAGTATGAAGAAAATAATGATGCTGATGATGGAGACATGCCTCAATATCATTATGTTTGGATTAAAAACTTGTCTCGACTTCTGGCTTCTCAAGTGTCTAAAAGCCATATAAAATCTTACCATTGTGAGAGGTGTTTACAAATTTTTTATAGTGAAGAAAGATTTGTAATTCATGAAAATAATTGTAAAAATTTAAATAAATGTAGAATTAATTTGCCCGACTCAAAAAATAATATTCTCAAATTCGAAGATTACAGCAAGAGTGAAAAAGTTCCTTTTGTTATTTATGCAGATTTTGAATGTTTATTGAAACCTACAGACAGTGAGAAGGCTTTTCAACTTCATGAAGCATACAGTATTGGATACTACATGAAATGCAGTTTTGATGATAAATTATCTTATTATAAATCATACAGAAGGATTAACGAATGTGAAGAGATACCTGCAGAATGGTTTGTAAGAGAATTGAAATCAATCAGTGAGAAAATTGATGAACTCTACAAAAATCCGAAACCAATGAAACTTACAGATTTAGAAGAATTGTCTTTCCAGAGGTCAACTAATTGTCATATATGTAGAAAACCAATCCGTGCCGAAGAACTTGCAGTACGAGACCATTGTCATCTCACAGGACGGTAAGTTGTTCAATTGGTTATAATTAAATAAAGAAAATTAATCTGGTTATTTTACGTTTATTTCTTTTTAGTTTCAGAGGTGCAGCTCATAATTCATGTAATTTGAATTATAAGATTTCAAGATTCATTCCTGTTATTTTTCATAATCTCAATTATGACACTCATTTTATTCTGAAAGAAATCAGGACTTCTACATTGATGAAGGGACGAATGACTCTAATACCTCATAATAAAGAGAAATACATTTCTTTCACAAAATATATGGATAATAGTGACATCAATTTTAGATTTATAGATTCTTGGCGTTTTCTACCATCATCATTGGAGAAGCTTGCATCGTACCTCGAAAACGTGCCAATAGCAGTGAGAGAATTTCAAACAGATGGATTTACAGATGATAAGATAAATCTTCTTAGACGGAAAGGTGTATTCCCATACGATTTTGTGGATGGATTCGATAAATTGATGTCTACAAAGCTGCCAGAAAAAAAGGACTTCTACAATAAACTAACGGATTCTCATATAGCTGAAGAAGATTATAAGCACGCTGTTCAAGTTTGGAATGATTTCAATATAAAAACTTTAAGAGAGTACTCGGATTTATACTTAAAAACCGATGTTTTGCTATTGGCTGACGTCTTCGAAAGTTTCCGAGAGACCTCTCTTAAAGCCTACGATTTATGTCCTGCTCATTTCTACACAACTCCAGGCTTAACGTTTTCAGCAGCTCTTAAAATGACGAAGGTAGAATTGGAACTTTTGACAGACATTGACATGCTAATGTTTATCGAAGCAGGTATCCGTGGAGGAATAAGCCAGTGCTGTAACCGGTATGCAAAGGCAAACAATCCATACATGGGTCCTTCATATGACGAAAATCAGAAAAAGAAGACCCTTCTATATTTTGATATTAATAATCTTTATGGTTGGGCGATGATACAACATTTACCGATAGGAAAATTTAAATGAATTGATTATGAAACAATTCCAGATTTCTTCAATACATCGCCAGATTCGGATATAGGATATATTGCTGAAGTGGATTTAGAATATCCTGTGGAAATCCATGATGAACATCGGGATTTACCTTTTTGCGCAGAACATCGTCCACCACCAGGCTCGAAGCAAAAAAAACTGCTTACTACTTTGGACAACAAGGAAAGGTGTGTCATACTTTTTCGGACGCTTAAACAAGCGTTAGATAATGGACTTGGATTAAAAAAAGTACATAGAATTTTAAGTTTTGAACAAAAGGCTTGGCTCAAACCTTATGTTGAATTAAATACTGAGAAGAGGAAGCAAGCGAAGAATGAGTTTGAAAAACTCTTCTATAAATTGCTTATTAACTCTGTATATGGAAAGTGCATCGAACGAGAGCGGTCACGTGTTGATGTGCGATTAATAAATAAATTCACAGGTAGATATGGAGCAGAAGCACGCATAGCTCAACCAAATTTTCACAGTTGTGCAATTTTCGATGAAAATTTGGTAGCTATTCAGCTGAAGAGAACGAGTATCACAATAAAAAAAACCTATATACGTTGGTTTTTCCATCCTTGATTTATCAAAAACACTGCTATATGAGTTTCATTACTCATATATGAAACAGCGACTAGGACAAAAATGTAAACTTCTATATACAGATACGGATAGTTTAATATATGAAGTTGAAGACATTGATATGTATCAAACAATGAAGGAAGACATTCACAGATTTGATACTTCTGATTATGCTGAAAATAATCAGTTTAATATTCCACGTGTCAATAAGAAAGTTCCTGGATTAATGAAAGATGAATGCTGTGGCAAGATTATGTCTGAATTCATAGGTTTGCGGAGTAAAATGTACAGTATTTTGGTTGATGGAGGAGACACAGTGAAAAAAGCTAAAGGTATCAAATCTAACGTCGTGAAGAAAACAATCACTTTCGAGGATTACCGAAGTTGTCTTCAGGATCTTGTCATTATACACCGTGAACAGTGCAATATTCGATCAAAATTACACACAGTGCATACTGAAAAGCAAAGAAAAATTGCACTAAGTCCACACGATGATAAGAGATTTTTATTGCCTGATAGTACAGACACTTTACCATGGGGTCATTTTAGAATTGAAGAGATACAGATGGCGCAAGCTGCACTTGAAGTAGAGAGGGAATATGCAAGAAAAATGGCTGCTGAAAAAGAGCAGGAGGTGGAAAAGAAGAGGGGACACAAAGTATCCAATAAAAATAGAGTAACGCGAGTGGGGATGGATGTTACAGAGCATAGCAGAGAGGGGGAAATTGAGAGAGGGGATGAACCATCCAATGAAAATAGTGCAGCACGAGTGGGGGTGACACTTCATGGCAACCAAGGTGAGCAAATCATTATTGAGTATGACGTATTAGAGGAGTTCATGCATGACTGGGATCCATCAATAGAGGGATAAGTTCCGAAGAAGGTGAGAGAAGGGATTTATTGCAAGTGGCGATGGAAAGGGCAGAAATCGAGGTGGGGTATGGGCTATATCAAGGGACGGAGCACGATGAGGAGCACATTCAAGTAATCGAAGAGCTTGAGAACGATCAACCTCCTACAAAGAAACCAAGAGTCAACTAACTAATCATGTAAGTTTACAGTATAATTTTTTTTTTTTTTTTCTAATAAAATATCATCTTTAACAGAAATTTTAATTTTTACTTTTTTATTTTTGATTCCAGAATGGATTTATCAACACTTAATAAGATTGCTGGAAGCGACTTCTTGCCAAGGAAAAAAGTTACAGACTTGGAAAAAGATCACCAGTACATGGTGACAGCACTTAAAGAGGTGAAGACACGATATGGTGTCAAGATTGTAGCAGAATTCGAGCAAAGTTTTCAAGTATTTCTACCAGAGAAGATTTCATCAGCAATTCTAAAAGATGAAGAATTTTTTTACAAACTCTGCGATGAAGCAAACAAACTACGTTTGGTTGCAATGTATTTGGGAGGAACTTCTTTCAAATTCGATCGGGTATAAAATATATATCTACGAAATGATTTTTAAAACTATTTATTGTAACTTGTACATAATAATACATAAATAAATAAAAATATATTAACATTATACATTTGTTTTTTATTTATCATCACCACCTATAGTTATAATTATATTACAATATTTTATTTAAATATATCTAAATAATATAACAAAATACAATTAAATTTTTTTTATTTATTACATTATTATATTTAAAAATACATTTTAATTTTTTCAAACAATCTCATTTTTATCTATCCAACTATTATGCTTGTTACTTAGACCTAACCACTTAACATATACACGTTTACCACTTTTCTTTAAAACTTTTTCTACTAAATAAATTTCTGGATACATAGTCTTTTGAATTTCCGTTTCATAAAAGCCTCCGGAGACTGGTTCATCATAATAATCTTTGACGTGGTAAGTTATGGGATTGGTTTTTACAACTCTTGTTATTGTGAAAATTTCAGTAGACCAATTTGGTGTATAACCTTTTTCAAAAACTTGTTTTATCTTACTTATTCGCACTTTATCTCCTACTTTGAATTTTGGTTTTTTACAGGTCTTTTTTCAGTTGGGTAATTTTTTCTTGACTTCTTTTTCATTTATCTTCGTAACGTTTTCAGGCTCGATTCCTATTGTCCGATGTTTTTTTGAATTGTATGCTTTCACTAACTCAGGCAGAATATCCAACCATTTATAACTTCCTTGTTTGCTGAATTCTAACCACATTGCATTTTTTAAAGTTCTATTAAAGCGCTCACATATGCTTGCATGAAGATTACTATGTGAAGAGTAGTGATTTATCTTGTACTTTTCATAAGATTCTGAAAGTTTGAATTGTAGAATTCTTTTCCTTGGTCAGTTTGTAAATTCGATGGCACCCGTCCTTGTTTTAATATTGACTTCATAGCTAGAGTAACATCATTGCCACTCTTCGATTTGACTGGTACAGCCCATGCATACTTTGAAAATATATCTATGACAGTTAGTAAGTAGCGAAAACCTTTGTTTTCCTTAAAATAAGGTATCATTTCTACAAGGTAAGCTTGCCAAGTCTCATCTAATCCACGTATGTCATATTTTCTTCGCTTGTACCTTCGACGTGCTGGCTTGTGTAGCTCTTCAACTACTCTTTGACGTTCCATCTTAAACTTCAACTTTAGCAATATCCGATCGTCTATTCATTTCTTTAATTATATATTCAATACTTGCAAAATTTCGTTGAGTCATATCATAGACATAAGTTAATTTTTCGTCTATTTCTGCTTTATATATTTCAACTTTGTTCTCATATTCTTGTATAGCTTTAGCAACTTCTATAATTTTAGAAGATAAGTAATCAACTTCTTTCTGTAGGATATTATTTAGTGAATTCAAACTAATGGCATCATTTGAATCATTAGCCTCTCCAATATTGCAAAGCCGCTTATTTTCTAAATCAAAATGACCATTTGATGTAACATTGAATCCAATACCTCGAGGACCACGACTCACTTGCGAGCCCTCAAGTTTTCTTCCAAACACATCGAGACTCATGTTACTACTGTTGATTTGAAAATTGTGTACGTCAATATATATGCCCAGCTTCACGTAGTTCCTCTATGATTGATTGGATTTCATTGTTGTGATTATTATTTCCAGCAGATCGTTCGGTTATTAATAATCGCAGTCTTTCGACAAGCTCATTCGGATCATCCCAGTAGACTAGATCTATGAAAGTATTCTTTTTTGCTATTTTATATTTAGGTATGAGACCCCCTCCGCTGGTAGATATTCTACTGCGATCACTGCGGAACATTGGTGCTATGATTTTTGAATATTTTCTACTCTTCGAAGAGCGTATATTCTCACTTTTGCTATGTCTTTTCTATGGGCATTTGTTGCTTCCAGGATAATGCGATAGTTCTTGCGATCTGTTGTACTTAAAAGATTATCATCTGGTTCTTTTTTGAAAAGCAATTCCATTAGACCACTGCTTTTAGGAAAACTTAAATCTTTCACTTTTATTAGTTTATCATCAAATTGAATTTGTGAATCACCCATCATGTATACCCCACTGACTTTTCTCACTCCGTATATGTTATCAATTTTGCTGCGGCTTCCATTTAGCATTGATAAAAAGTCTGTCGGTTCAGTTTCTTTATGCGCAGGTACAAATGGTGAATATATAGATTTGAATGATGAATTTGCAGAATTGAATGATGAATTCATCATTGTGCTATTTATCGGAGAAAAATCATCGCCATTAGAAGCATTATTATCAAACGCAGAACCCGAGTCATTAATATCGTTTAAAATATAACTTGATTCGTCGAATCTCAATCTTTTTTTTGCCGATTTTCTGTTACTGTCTATAGCTGAAATGTGATTAGAACGTGACACACTTTCAGTTGTCGAATCGACAAGCTTTTCAAATGGTGTAATAACTGGTTTTAAAGTATCAGCAATAACCTTTTCAAAATCATCTCTCTTCTTTTTTAATAAAGAGTATTTTTTTTTAATAGCCTCACGTGCTCGTAAGAGCTCGCTAAGAACATTTTTTTCTTTCTTAAAGTCAGGCATGCTGACAAGATGCTGTCTACAATCGAACTGCAAAGATTAAGATTTATACTTCCTTTTTAATGGCAAAACAGTCAAATCCTTTTCTATATCTACCATCATTCATTGCTCTATCTTTGTCAATAACAACAAATCCATACTTGTCATTCTTCCAGCATTCAGTACAAAGATTTCGAAATTCATTTAAAGTTAAGTCAGTATTCACATGGTCTTCATAGATATGTTTAAGATTAACATCATCTTGACGATAAATTACCATCAAATTAATATTGTCCCTGATGAGATGTTTCGGTATATGAGCATATGACTGACATAGATAAAAGCTATCTACACTTTTGTGTCTCCCCATACAGAAAAAAGCTCTGACGTTATCCTGCTTCTCACAAGCCACATCGTCAAAAAGTATAATTGAATTTGGTAGGGCTTCATCTGGAGACACTACAGATGCATGTTCACTGAACGGTAGATATGATATACCTTCAATTGGCTCTAAAACTTTTTGAAGAAATTGATATTTCGGTTGATTTAAGGATTTAGAGTATACATACAAATTTTCAAATCTAAGACCATTAGGGTGTGTAATTAGAGCCAATAAACTATTAGTTTTTCCACAGTTTGATGGGCCACAGAATACTGCTCGTATATTATCTGAAAGTAACTCCCCATGTCGCTTTTTCTTTTTCGTTTTCTCAAAATCAAAGTTGGCGACGGGAAGTTTGACGTTCTGCTCAGTAAAATCCATGTTTACGTAACAAAGTCAAATCTAAGATTGACCTTTTCAAAATATAAACGCTTGTTTTATATTTTGATCATCAGTTGTAAATCAGCACTCGAAGAGAGATGCTCGTACACAAATCACAGAAGCACCCTAAGGGTAAAGGGTTACTTGATAAAGTAATCAATAACTTACCTATTGAAATGCATATTTCTGGATATCAATATTGTGGTCCCGGAACAAAACTGAAAAAGCGTCTAAAAAGAGGTGATGCAGGTATCAATCCACTTGATCAAGCATGTAAAGAACATGACATATCTTATTCTGATAAAAATGCTAATCGAAAAGTAGCTGACATGAAGCTCGCTGATAAAGCTTGGCAGCGGGTTAGAGCCAAAAATGCAAGTCTTAGCGAAAAAGCAACTGCTTTTGTTGTTGCAAATGCTATGAAATTAAAAGGAAAGACAGGAATGGGTGTAAAATTGAGTAAATTAGTAACTGCAAATAAAAAATCATTAAAACCAAGTAAACATTCTCGCAAAGTTATACAGTCCGCTTTAAAAGGTGCACGTGAAGCTCTCAAGATTGTTGGCGGTAAGAAAAAAATTATCATTCCACGTATTCTACCTGTTCCATCAAAAATAGTTGGCGCTCTGCCTTTTCTCATACCATTGTTCGCAGCACTAAGTGCAACTGGTGCTCTGGCTGGAGGAGCTGCTGGAATAGCTAAAGCAGTAAATGAGGCTAAAGCTGCACAGAAAAATTATGAAGAAAGTAAGAGACATAATAAAACTATGGAAGCTATTGCTCTAGGAAAAGGTCTCTATCTTAAACCATATAAAACTGGAATGGGATTATTTATGAAACCTCATATCGGTAATGGTCAAGTTAAAAAAAAAAACTTCGATTTAACTTTGCCAAATCGTGCACTGACTGACTATGATCTTATAAAGTATGCTCGTATGATGAAAATCTCATATTTTCGAGATGTTTTCATGAGAAATAATCTACCTTCTGATGGCCCATGGCATAACGAATCTGTTATAGTTAACTTAGATGATTTTCAAAACAAAGGCACTCACTGGGTATGTTATCGAAAACGAGGTTCTGAAGTGATTTATTTTGATAGTTTTGGTGATCTTAAACCCCCTATAGATCTCATGTTATATTTTAACGTGAAAGAAGTGAAATACAACTATAAAAGATATCAAAATTTTGACTCATTTATTTGTGGACATCTTTGTCTTCAATTCTTGTGTGAAAGACTATAAAAGAAGAGTTTTGAGACAAGCAGGATCATTCTTTTTCAAACAGTCATGGAAGATAGTTTCACTTTGAGTCTTTCAAGCAAATCTTCTATCTTAGAAGCGCAATATTTTCCTTCAATAGAACTACCACAGCATAAGAATTTTGTTTTGGGTTTAGTTGAACTTTTAACATTCAACTCGATTCCCAATGTTGACGATTCGAATAATAAACTTCATATAAACGGAGAGAAGATTATTATTATTCCTAATGGCAGTTATGAAATTGATGCTATTAATCAATTTTTGCAAAAAGATTTGAAATCTAAAGGAATCGAATTTTTCTTAAAAGCTAACAACAATACTCTCAGAAGTGAAATTTATTGCAGCCATGAGATAAATCTTAGACCTCGGGATTCAATAGGCAGTCTTCTCGGTTTCACTCGTCGCGTTCTTCATGAAGACACTCATCACAGCTCTGATTTACCTGTGAAGATATTGAAAATAAACGCACTCAGAGTAGAGTGTAATATTACTACAGGTGCTTACATCAACGACAAAAAAGTTCACACGATCCATGAGTTTTTCCCAAAAGTTCCTCCAGGATATAAAATCATAGAAGTTCCATCGCATGTCATATATTTACCACTCAATGTTAAAAGTATAGATCATCTTCAAATCCGAATTGTTGATCAAGACGGAAATTAAGTGAATTTCCGAGGAGAGGAAATTACTGTTAGACTTCACATAAAATCTGTATAATGGGAATCGTTTATAATTCAAGTGTGCATATAAGTCAGCCATCATGTCAACCCACCATCAGTCGTCCAAAGGTACTCAAACCGTTAGCACGGAAGAGCATCCAGTTTCTCAAAAGCATAGGTCTCAAAGTACGTGGAAAAAGATAAATTGTATCATTCTCTGCTGCTTTCAGAAAAATGGACGAAATTCTAAGCATTCAATCAGGTGTCGCATTCGATGAGTCTATTGCTCATTATGAGGTTCACGCACATCAACCATACACCACATTAAGTTTCAATAACAGTGATGAAATCCGTATTTCTATTCAGCATCAAGATTTATGCCTCTTACCATCATGTAGTTACATCCATGTATGTGGAAAATTACAAAAACCAGATGGACAAGCACTAACTAAAACTAATTTCGTTAACAATGGCATTTGTCATCTGTTTGATGAAATTCGATATGAACTTAATGCTGTAGAGATAGATAAAAGTAAAAATGTTGGTCTGAGTAGTCTCATGAAGGGATGCACTTCATTTAATCCAAATCAGACTCTAACATTAGAAAATGCAGGCTGGCTTGGTGTTGAAGAAGCAAACAAAACAATTGTAGATGATCATGGAAATTTTGACGTTTCTATCCCTCTAAGTATGATTTTAGGCTTCGCAGAAGATTACAAGAAAATTGTTGTTTATATGAAGC
Organism: Anastatus disparis; assembly: GCA_017163975.1. Classification (NCBI taxonomy): domain Eukaryota; kingdom Metazoa; phylum Arthropoda; class Insecta; order Hymenoptera; family Eupelmidae; genus Anastatus; species Anastatus disparis. The sequence goes on along the minus strand of JAFFSR010000320.1, from coordinate 904,059 downwards.
ATGAACTCATTCTCACAAGATCAAGAAATGATCTAAATGCTATAATACAGGAAGGTACTGTAGCCAACAATGTAACCACATATGAAACTTATCAAATAAAAATATCAAAGATAGAGTGGTTAATGCCATATGTTATTGCATCAGATAAAAAATCCAGCTGTTAAGTTTCATTGGCAAAGATAATCCTATTTCTATGAGTTTTCGTTCTTGGGAGTTATTTGAATATCCTCTTCTTCCAACAACAAATAAACACGTCTGGACGGTAAAAACTTCAAATCAATTGGAGAAACCACGTTTCGTGATTCTTGGATTACAATCGGGAAAAAAAGGATCAAAAACTAAAAATGCCAGTCGCTTTGACCACTGTAATATTAGTAATGTGAGACTTTTCTTGAATTCGCAATATTATCCGTACAACAATCTCAATCTTGACATATCTAAGAATCAGTTTGCTATTCTCTATGATATGTATGCTAATTTTCAGAAAAGCTATTGCGGAAGAGATTCACAGCCATTGTTGACGAAGTCTCAGTTTATCAACTTTGAACCACTCATAGTTATTGACTGTTCACGACAAAACGAATCTCTAAAGAGCGCTCCTGTCGATGTACGTCTAGAATTTGAATCTAAAACTGACTTTCCAGCTAATACTTCAGCTTATTGCATGATCTTACACGATCGCATCGTTCAGTACAATCCTATTAGTGGAGATGTTCGGAAGCTTGTCTGAATTATCTTCACTTTTACGTAAAAAAATTAATATTTCGAAATGGAATATGCGGTAGACATGATTGGTTTTAAGCAAATGGGTGGTGAATATGTTCTAAAGGAAATAGCAATCATTCCTCTCAACGACAGTGGTGATCCCATCGTTCATCTATTCAAAAAACCTTTTTCATGGAAAAGGCTCTCTGACAAATTGCAAGAAGAAAACATTCGACTCAAACATAATCATGGAATAGCTTGGAACACTGATGGACTAGATTACTCTCAAATTGCAAACTTACTCCGTGAACATTTACATGATGCTACAAAAATTTTTGTTATTAATGAATTCAAACGAAAATGGTTGCTAAGATTCAAATTTCCCGTTTATAACATCAATGAATACGGATACCCATTAAATCCATCTTTCAAATGCGTTACTGTGTGTACAAACCATAATCCAATTCATAAGACTGTCTGTGTACTACACAATGTCAAACTCATGAAATTATTCTATCTCTCACAAAACCATTTATAAGAAGAAAAAAAAAAAAGTAGAAAAAGTAGAAAACGCTATAGGCATACTAGTTCACATTCGGATTCTAAAACACTTGGGCTGTGCTAGAATCCGTACGGGTTCTAACACACCATGGGCTGAGCTAGAATCCGTACGGGTTCTAGCACACCATGGGCTGTTCTAGAATCCGGGTGTGCCAGTATGCCTATAGCCTATCTACTATTCTGCAAATTCATTATTCAAATCTATATGTTCACCATTTGTATCTGAGCATAAAGAAACTGAACCGACAGACTTTTTATCAATGCTAAATGGAAGCCGCAGCAAAATCGATTACATATACGGAGTGAGAAAAGTCAGTGGGGTATACATGATGGGTGATTCACAAATTCAATTTGATGATAAAATGATAAAAGTGAAAGATTTAAGTTTTCCTAAAAGCAGTGGTCTAATGGAATTGCTTTTCAAAAAAGAACCAGATGATAGTCTTTTGAGTACAACAGATCGCAAGAACTATCGCATTATCCTGGAAGCAACAAATGCCCATAGAAAAAGACATAGCAAAAGTGAGAATATACGCTCTTCGAAGAGTACAAAATATTCAAAAATCATAGCACCAATGTTCCGCAGTGATCGCAGTAGAATGTCTACCAGCGGAGGAGGTCTTATACCTAAATATAAAATAGCAAAAAAGAATAGTTCCATAGATCTAGTCTACTGGGATGATCCGAATGAGCTTGTCGAGAGACTACAATTATTAATAGCCAAACGATCTGCTGGAAATAATAATCACAACAATGAAATCCAATCAATTATAGAGGAACTACGTGAAGCTGGACATATATATTAACGTACACAATTTTCAAATCAATAGTAGTAACATGAGTCTAGATGTGTTTGGAAGAAAACTTGAGGGCTCGCAAGTGAGTTGTGGTCCTCGAGGTATTGGATTCAATTTTACATCAGATGGTAATTTCGATTTAGAAAATAAGCGGCTTTGCAATATTGGAGAGGCTGATCATCCAAATGATGCAATTAGTTTGAATTCACTAAATAATATCATACAGAAAGAAGTTGATTACTTATCTTCTAAAATTATAGAAGTTGCTAAAGCTATACAAGAATATGAGAACAAAGTTGAAATATATAAAGCAGAAATAGAGGAAAAATTAACTTATGTCTATGATATGACTCAACGAAATTTTGCAAGTATTGAATATATAATTAAAGAAATGAATAGACAATCGAATATTGCCAAAGTTGAAGTTTAAGATGGAATGTCAAAGAGTTGTTGAAGAGCTACACAAGCCAGCACGTCGAAGGTACAAGCGAAGAAAATATGACATACGCGGATTAGATGAGACTTGGCAAGCAATCTTCATGCATCTTCATAGAACTTTAAAAAATGCAATGTGTTTAGAATTTAGCAAACAAGGAAGTTATAAATGGTTGGATATTCTGCCTGGGTTAGTGAAAGCATACAATTCAAGAAAACATCGAACAAGAGGAATCGAGCCTGAAAACGTTACGAAAATAAATGAAAAAGAAATCAAGAAAAATTACCCAACTGAAAAAAGACCTGTGGAAAAACCAAAATTGAAAGTAGAAGATAAAATGCGAATAAGTAAGATAAAACAAGTTTTTGAAAAAGGTTATACACCAAATTGGTCAACTGAAATTTTCACAATAACAAGAGTTGTTAAAACCAATCCTATAACTTACCATGTCAAAGATTATTATGATGAACCCGTCTCTGGTGGCTTTTATGAAACGGAAATTCAAAAAACTATGTACCCAGAAATTTATTTGGTAGAAAAAGTTTTAAAGGAAAGTGGTAAACGTGTATATGTTAAGTGGTTAGGTCTTAATAGGAAGCATAATAGTTGGATAGATAAAAATAAGATTATTTGAATAAGCTAAGATGTATTTTACAACGTATTTCAGTGTAATAAATAAAAAAGAAAAAATTCAATTTTATTATGTTCATTAATTTAAGTTATGTATAAAATATTTTTATTATTAAAATTTTCTTTTCATGATTCAATATAAATATAATAATTATAAGTGGTGGTGATAAATAAAAACAATTATATAATGTTTAATAATTTTCATTTATTCATCTATTCTTATTATGTACAATTTACAATAAATAGTTTAAAAAATAATTTGATGAGTATATTTTATTTATTTTAAGCCCGATCGAATTTAAAAGAAGATCCTTCTAGGTATGTTGCAATCAAACGCAGTTTATTTGCATTATCACAGAGATTGTAGAAAAATTCTTCATCTTTTAGAATTGCAGATAAAATCTTCTCTGGTAAGAAGACTTGGAAGCTTTGGTCGAAATCTGCTACGACCTTGGTTCCAAATCTTGTCTTGACTTGTTTCAGTGCAGTCACCATGTACTGCTGGTATTTTTATAAGTCTGTGACTTTCTTCCTTGGCAGAAAGTCGCTTCCAGCAATCTTGTTTAGTGCAGATAAGTCCATTCTGAAAACAAGAAAAAGTAAAAAAATTAAAATTTCTATTAGAAAAAAATTTTGATGGAAAAAAATAATGTTTTTTGGTAAAAAATAGATTGTAACTTACTTGAAAAGTTAGTCGATTTTAGATTTCTTTGTGCAAGGTTGATCGTCCTCAAGCTCTTCGATTACTTGAATGCACTTCTCATTGTGGTCCGTTGGTTGATATAGCCCATTCCCCACTTCGATGTCTGCCCTTTCCATTGCTATTAATATATCCTTTCTTTCTCCTTTCTGGGAACTTGCCCCCCTCATTAATGGATGCCAGTCATTCATGAACTCCTCTAACACATCATACTCAATGATAATTTGCTCGCCTTCATAAAGTGTCATCCCTACTCGCTCTGCACTATTTTCATTGGTTGCTTCATCCCTTCTCTCGATTTCCCTCTCTCTTTCATTCTCTGTAGCATCTATCTCCACTCGTGTATTTCCCCTCCTCATTCCTACCTCCCGCTCTTTTTCTTTTTTTTCAGCAGCCATTTTTCTTGCATATTCCCTCTCTACTTCAAGTGCAGCTTGCGCCATCTGTATTTCTTCAATTTTATAATATCCCCAAGGTAAAGTATCTGTACTATCAGGCAATAAAAATCTCTTATCATCGTGAGGACATAAAGCAATTTTTCTCTGCTTTTTAGTGTGCACCGTATGCAATTTTGAACGGATATTGCACTGTTCACGGTACATAATAGTGAGATCCTGATGACTTTATAACTTCTCCTCCATTGATTAAAATACTATACATTCTGCTTCGTAATCCTATAAATTCTGTCATTATCTAACCATTACATTCGTCTTTCATCAAACCCGGAACTTTCTTATTAACTAAAGGAATTTCGAACGGATAATTTTCTTCATAATCAAAAGTATCAAATTTATGTATGTCCTCTTTCATTATTTTGTACATCTCTACAACTTCATATATGAGACTATTAGTATCAGTATACAAAAGTTTGCAGTTGTCTCCAACTTGCTTTTTCATATACGAATAATGAAAATCATAAACTAATGTTTTTGATAATTCTAAAATGCAAAATCCAACATAAATTGGTTTCTTGATTGTGATGCTCGTTCTCTTCATTTGAATGACAACTAAATTCTCATCAAAAATAGCACAGCTGTGAAAATTTGGTGGAGCTATGCGTGCTTCTGCTCCATATCTACCAGTGAATTTATTTACCAATCGGACATCAACTCGAGACCGCTCTTCCTCAATGCACTTTCCATAGACAGCATTAATTAACAATTTATAAAAAAGTTTTTCAAATTCGTTCTTAGCCTGCATTCTTTTTTGAGTATTCAATTCCACATAAGGTTTGAGCCACGCCTTTTGCTCAAAACTTAAAATTCTATGCACTTTTTTCAGTCGAAGTCCATTTTCCAACACTTGTCTGAGTGTTCGATAGTAAATAACATATCTCTCCTTGTTCTTCAAAGTAGTGAGAAGTTTCTTTTGTTTCAAGCCATGTGGCGCACTATGCTCTGCGCAGAATGGAAAATCTCGTTGTGCATCGTGTATTTCCTCAGGATACTCCAAATCTACTTCAGCAATATATTCAATAACTGAATCTGGCGGTGCATTGTAAAAGTTTGAATTCGACTCATATTCTACCCATTTGAATTTTCCGACTGGCAAATATTGAACCATTGCCCATCCATAAAGATTATTAATATCAAAGTACGTAAGTGTTTTCATTTTCAGTTTTTATCATACGAAGAGCCCATACATGGATTGTTCGTCTTGGCATAGCGATTACAGCATTGACTTATTCCTCCCCGAATACCTGCTTCAATGAACATCAACATATCTATATCTGTAAGAAGTTCCAGTTCTACCTTCGTCATTTTTAGAGCTGCTGAAAATGTCAAGCCTGGAGACGTATAAAAGTGAGCTGGACATAAACCGTAAGCTTTGAGAGATGTTTCTCGAAAACTTTCAGATACATCCGCCAATAGTAAAACATCTGTTTTTAAGTATAAATCCGAATACTCGCCTAATGTCCTTTTATTGAACTTACTCCAGACTTGAATAGCATGCTCATAGTCTTCATCAGCAATATGAGAATCGGTGAGTTGGTTATAAAACTGATTTTTCTCTGGAAATTTTGTAACTAATAATTTATCCAATCCATCTACAAAATCATATGGAAATATACCTTTACATTTGAGAAAATCAATTTTCTCATCTGTAAATCCATCAGTTCGAAACTCTTTTATCAATATCGGCACATTTTTTAAGTACGATGCAAGCTTTTCTAATGACGAAAGAAGAAAACGCCAAGAATCTATGAATCTGAAACTTAGGTCACTGCCGTCTATGTATTTTATAAAAGAAATATATTTTTCCTTATTATGTGGCAATAGCGTAACTCGTCCTCCCATCAATGAAGATGTGGCTATCTCTTTCAAAATGAAGTGTGTATCGTAATTGAGGTTATAAAAAACCACAGAAATAAATTTTGAATACTTGTAATTTAAATTACATGAATTATGCGCTGCACCTCTGAAATCAATGTAAAAAACGCTGCAAAGTGTTTTGGCGCAATGCTTTCTCATAGAGTACATTGAGTTAGATTAATTTGATTTTATTTTTTTAAATACGATTTTAATATAAATGTCCCTATCCTCTGTATTGAAGGCTGTCTTAATATCTATGAAAACTATATGAATTTTATTCTTTCTTACTTTTGCCATTTGCATCATGACGCTCTAAAATTAAAACTGCATTTATAAAATTAATTTTCTCATGCTTGTCTTCTTCATACTATAGCCAATAACTTGCATACAAATTTCGGAACATTTTCGTTGAATAGTTTACAAAAAATACCAAATAATTGAAAAATAAAAATTGTTCTAAAATTTTCAAAACGCTTTAACGTTACAACTACGCTAAGAAAACCAGTTTTAAAAAGTTCATTTTATTTAAGCAATCGTAAATAATTTCTATACATAATTTTAAGCTACTTCATCGCGTAGTTTACGTAAAATACCTAAAAAAAACGCTGCCAAGTGCTTTGGCGGAATGCTTTATTGAATTTATTTTTTTGTCTAACTGGGGGGGGGGGGGGAAGCTATTGAAAATTGATCTTCCTAGCTAAGTTTTTTTTAGAGCCAATTTAAGAATATTAAAAAAATTTTAATTTTTCATTTTTTTGATATTTTACGTAAACTACGCAAAGAATTTTCTTAAAAATTCGTATGAACATTATTTGCGACTGCCAAAAGAAGAAAACTTTTACCAACTGATTTTCTTAGCACACTTTTAATTTTAGAGCATTTTGAAAATTTTGAAAAAAAATTTTTTTTTTCATTTATTCTTTATTTTACGACAACCATTCGATAGATTTGCTTCTAAATTTGTATGCAAGTTAATCGCTATCGTCTAAAGAAAACAAGCTTTGGAACACTTATTTTCTTAGCGTAGTTTTAATTTTAGAGCATTTTGAAAATTTTGGAAAAAATCTCTATTTTTCATTTTTTTTCTATTACACAAAAACCATTCGATAGATTTGCTTGAAAATTTTTATGGAAATCATTTGCAATGGCCTAAATAAAACAAGCTTTGAAAAACTTATTTTCTCAGTGCAGTTTTAATTTTAGAGCATTTTGAAAATTTTGAATAAAATTTTTCTATTTTTTTTCATATTTTACGTAAACTACTCGATGAAGGAGCTTCAAATTATGTTTGGGAATTATTTATGATTGTCAAAATGAAATGAACTTTTGAAAACTAATTTTCTTCAATTTTCTTAGCGCACATTCAATTTTAGAGCATTTTGAAAATTTTGAAAAAATTTTTTATTTTTAATTTCTTTTCTATTGCACAATAATCACTCGATAAACTTGCTCAAAAATTTTCATGCAAATTATTCACTATTATCTGAATAAATCAAGCTTTGGAAAACTTATTTTCTCAGCGCAGTTTTAATTTTAGAACATTTTGAAAATTTTGGAAAAAATGTTCATATTTCATTTTTTTTCTATTACACAAAAGCCATTCGATAGATGTGCTCAAAAATTTTCATACAAATTATTTGTTATTGCCTAATTAAAGCAAGCTTGGACAAACTTATTTTCTTAGCGCAGTTTTAATTTTAGAGCATTTTGTAAATTTTGAATAGAATTTCACTTATTTTTTGGTATTCTACGTAAACTACTCGATGAAGTAGCTTAAAATTATGTATAGAAATTATTTACGATTGCCTAAATAAAATGAACTTTTGATAACTGGTTTTCTTAGCGTAGTTGTAACGTTAAAGCGTTTTGAAAATTTTAAAACAATGTTTATTTTTCAATTATTTGGTATTTGTTGTAAACTATTCGATGAAAATGTTCCAAAATTTGTATGCAAGTTATTGGTTATAGTGTTAAGAAGACAAGCTTGGGAAAATTAATTTTATAAACGCATTTTTAATTTTAGAGCATCATAAAATCACATTATGCAAATGGCAAAAGTAAGAAAGAGTAAAATTCATATAGTTTTCGTAGGTATTAAGACAGCCTTCAATACAGAGGATAGGGACATTTCTATCAAAATCGTATTTAAAAAAATAAAATCAAAATACTCTAACTCAATGCGCTCTATGAGAAAGCATTGCGCCAAAGCACTTGGCAGCGTTTTTATACTTTTTTTATACTTTTTAATACTTTTTTCATACTTTTTTAATACGTTTTTCATACTTTTTAATACTTTTTTCATACTTTTATATTATAGTTTAATTATTCTGTTTATTTTATTCGCAGGTCAATTTCAAATGTTGAAGATTTTGGCTGTCCAGCATTAGAAGAAATAATAAGTGATAAGCGCCACTTCTGCTTGAACCACGTTTTCTGTATTAGAAGAAAAAGACCCGTGTGTGCAGTTAATAATGCGATTGCTATACGAGCATGGCTACGAAATCACTTAAATATTAATGATAAAGATGAAGTTGATAATTATTCTAAACAAATCAAAAAAATGAAATGTACATGCTTATATTTTGCAAATGAATAAAGTTTTTTTTAATTTTTTCATTATTATCTTATTAAAATACTATAATAATTGTATTTCTAAAATAATTGTATGTGATTTTAAAAATAAGAATTTTATCAATGATTATTATAATTTCATTTAATATTCCCAAATCAACTACTATTTTTAATCATAATAATTTATTTAAGTGAAAAAAATTTTTTTTATAAAATAGTTTATATTACAGGAAGGCTCATGAAATAAGCAAGTTTAAGATTTTATGAACTATTACTATTTTTTTTTTCTTATTGAATTAAAATTTTTATTATATATACATATTTTCCGCCAGTTACAAAATTCTTTTTACATTTACATAAAAAATACATATACATATACATAAAATTTATTTTTCAATACAATTTTTTAATCAAGCCATATGATATCTTCTTTGATAACGGGACCACTGCATGATAAAACTGTTCCCTTATCATCCTGGGTTAATTTACAGAATTTGGCATTCTCATTATCCTCCTGGTTTGACTGAGGGAGCCTGGCATTCATCATAATTTTTTTTCCCGTGTTTTTAAGTCTCAAGATTCGTCTTGCAGGAGGAGGTATATTCTCCTGAAGAGAAGTACTGTCATTCATGTCTGCAGAAGAAAAAAAAAATTAATAAGTTATTTAAATGAATAAACCTATGTGGATTAAATTATTGTTTAATTTTTTAATACATACTCATGTCAAGTCCCGATGGTCCAGGTTTCGGCGAATTTTCCCGAGCGGGAGTTGTTGCTTTCTTCGATGCTAAAACAGAAAAATAAATTAAATATTTTATTTGTTTTGCGTTTTTCTTTTTTTCTTTTTTTTTTGTTTTTTTTACTTACCCTGAAGACTTGAAGGTCCGGCTATCGGTGAGTTCTCTCGGAGAGGAGTGGCTGCTACCTTCTTTGATTCTGAAACAGAAAAATATATTAAATTTAATATGGAAATTTAATTTTGAATTGTGTAATAAGAAAATAAAATTTACCTTCTGCGTTGTAGAATGTCTTGACCGTTTTCGATTTTTTTGAGTGGAACGAGGAACAAGTGGATGAACTTTTCTGAAAAGAAAAAATTCACCAATAACCTTATTTTTTTAACTCAATACATGGGTGTAGAATGGGCACAATAAGAGTTTCAATTTTGAAAGAAAAAAGATTGTCAGATTATAAACATGAAAACCAAAAAAAAAAGGTTTCTTTTCTCAGTAAATGAAAACATATTTTTACGAAAAGGAAAAAAAAAGTCTCTTTCCAACAAAATGAAAACAAGTGACTTTAAATAGTAAAGTAATGTGAAAGTGACCAAAGGGAAAATATCTATCGATCAGAAGCATGTGGGTTAAAGAAACTGTCATAAAGATGAAAAAGAAAAAAACAGGCAGTGGTAAAACAATGACGAGACCGAGGGTTTTTTGTGTATACCTGCACTCAAAGACATTAGCCGCAGTATGTATCCTTCAGCGTTGCGTAAAGCGCCGATTGCATTAAGATTATCGGAGCAATCAGAGTCCGTTTTCAGCACACTGACTGCGCCGACTAAGTGGCGCTGCGGAGAAGCGAAAGCGAAAGGGTCACTAGCAAACGTAAAGTTTTTCAGTGTATAGAGAGTCTTTGCATTAAGATTATCGGAGCAATCAGAGTCCGTTTTTAGCACACAGACTGTGCCAACTAAGTGGCGCTGCAAGGAAACGAAAGAGAAAGAGTCACTAGCGAACGTAAAATTTTTCTATGGATGGAGAGTCTTTGCATTAAGATTATCGGAGTAATCAGAGTCCATTTTCAGCACACTGATTGCGCCGACTAAGTGGCGCTGCGGGGAAGCGAAAGGATCACTAGCAAACGTAAAGTTTTTTCGGCGGATAGAGAGTCTTTTTTATAGCGCTGCCTACTATGCGTTTTCTTGAACGTTGCACAAAAATTTATCTGCTTTTAGGAGAGAAAGAAAAGAATGTCCTTTCTCTCAATACAGTACACTGTGTTCTCTTTTGAGTCGCAGGTGTATAAAAACCATGAATCATGCAACCTTTAGGAATGCAAAAGGAAACTATAAATTTGTCTTCTAATATATTTTTTTTCAAGTCACTGTTTTTATGCCCTGTCTTTATTTTTTTTTAAAGAAAATCTTTTTTTTTTGAGAAAAAAGTTTATTAAAAGGGTCAGCTATCTTTTCTCATCTTGTTTAAAAAAAAGAGAACTCTTATTTCAAGAAGATAAGGAAAAATATTCTATTGTTCAGAAGCAAGTGGCTTAAAGAAAAAAGTCAAAGATATGAAAATTTTGAAAAACACGTAATCGTAAACATTAATCTTTTAAAAATTCCTCAGTAAAAGAAAACATTTCAAAAGAAAATAAACATCTTGGGACTCCCTACCGTATGGGGATACCTACAAATCAAACAAAGAAAAGGTAACTCTGATGGGTTCATACACACATTGGATTCTAAATCACATCGAGTAGGGAAGGGTCAGCGTGAATAAAAGTACTGAAATTTAAAAAATCACACGGAGAAGGGGCTACTCTTATGTGCTTATACACATGTCGGATTCTCGATCACATCGAGTAGGGAAGGGTGGGCGTAAATAAAAACTGAAATTCAAAAAATCGCACGAAAAAGGGGATACTCTTATGGGCTTATACACACATCGGATTCTCGATCACATAGAGTAGGGAAGGGTGGGCGTAAATAAAAATCGAAATTAAAAAATCACTCGAAGAAGGGGATACTTTTATGGGCTTATACACACATTAGATTCTCGATCACTTTGAGGAGAGAGGGGGTGATCCAGAAGAAAGGTGATCGGATATGCCTATAGCTTATTTACTGAATAGTTATATTACTTATACAATCAGTAAGCTTTTTGTTATTGTCAATATGCGAGTATGGAATCTTTAAATTATCTTTCAAAAGTCTAGTAAAAGAGTTTGTTAAAAGAAAAACAAATTAGAGAAAGACATAAATTCCTGATTAAGTGTAGATTCTACGGTCTTTATCCGAAACGTTTGCAAAATTGTATGATAAATATTAATAATAATTTCTTTTTTTCTAAAAAGTGCAAACAAAAACAAAATAATATAGCAGAAAGCGTTAAACATAGATTAATAATGAAATTACTGATATAAATATTTATTTAAAGAATGTTAAAATCGAAATAGAAAAAAGTAAAAATTATTTAAAAGATATTGTTGATGTTAACATAATTAAAATGTTTTGTAATTACGAAGATGTAAAATTGGGAGTCATCATAGCTCCGTTTCAAAACAGATTAAAAAAGAAAATGGAATCACTTTATTTTAATAAATTTAAAGTTTCTCTTTCAGAAAATCGTTACATAGAAAACGAAAAAGATGTTAGATTTAAGAAAACTATCGTTAATGTTCAAAGCAATAACAATGAGGAAATTAACGTTAACAATAACATCGATACACAAAATAAATGGTGTGTTAATTTAACGAATACTGCTTTGCCTCAATATGTTGTTGATACGTTAATGTTGGGTGAAAAATTTAATTCCAATGATAAATTTGATAGCACAATGATTTTAGAATCTGTAAAAAACTTTGAAATGTATATAAAAAACAATTTTGACGAAGAAAAAAGTCATGTTATTAGAACAAATTTCTTGGATAAGATAAAAGTTTTTAAAAATAAAACAATTGTTAATAGCTTTAATAATAAAAAACTTCAGATTGACTTAAATAAAACTAAAGACTTTTTAAAAAAACATTCTGATATCTTAATAACTAGAGCAGATAAGGGTAATAGTACTGTTTTGATTAAAAAATCAGATTATATAAACAAAGTTGAAGGTTTGTTCTCGGACAAAAAATATTACAAAAAAATTGATTCTAATCCATTGTCAAAGCTGGAAAATAAAACTTCTGCTATAATAAGAAATCTGAATGATATAAAGCTTTTAAGTGACGGAAAAAAGTTTCCTTCAATTAAACAAAAATATAATATTTCAAAGGCTTACGGTTTAATTAAGATTCATAAAACAGATTTTCCAGTTAGACCTATCATTTCTACAATTGATTCGCCTACTTACATCATATCTAAGACTTTTACTAGACTTTTGAAAGATAATTTAAAGATTCCATTCTCGCATATTGACAATAGCAAAAAGCTTATTGATTGTCTACGTAATATAACTATTCCTTTAGATTACGAAATCATAAGTCTTGACGTTAAAAGTATATACACTAATATTTCTATTGAATTAGTTTGAAATGCGATAGAAAAAAGATGGACTCAAATTTTGAATTGTAATGGGGGAATTTGTTCCCTATCCCCCAGTTACTATTATTTTAACTCTACAGTATCACCTCTGAATAAATAGCAATATAAAATAATAAAATAATTTTCTTGATTAAAATAAAAAAAAAATATGTTCTTTCTTCTCAATAAAATAATTAAAGACCTCTTCTCTTGGTCTGTTTTTTTAATATAAGAGGGGTACATCAAATAAAATATTTGGGAAATATATTAATATATATGTAAAAAAAAAATTTAATATATAAATGTACTTGTGTGTGTGGAGAAAAACACACTCTAAATTAAAAATTTGTAGACTCGGCACAATTTAAATTTATTTAAATTTAAAACACTTATTGCTAACTACTGACGCTCGCCATTTTCTCAAATTAGACTCGAAAACCCACGCCACGCCGCCATTTTGAAAAACACAAAATTTCTCTTTAACGACTATTTTACACTTCAATAAACACTTTGAAAAATCTCTCTATACTTTAAACTATGAAAATTACTCTCTCGAAAATCTAAAAATTTACACTGGTTTTTTATCAGTCCCGACGAAACCTCAGACTAAGGGCGCCATTTGTAATGGGGGAATTTGTTCCCTATCCTCCAGTTACTATTATTTTAACTCTACAGTATCACCTCTGAATAAATAGCAATTTACTTATTATTTTTTTTTAAATTTTACTCCGAATAGAAAATCTGAATTTATTAGCAATCAACTTTCTCGGGTGGATTCTAATCGGGTCTTTGTAGGGAACAATAACGAAACCACCGATATAAACCAGCAATAAATCAGTTATATATATTTTATAACAATACAATGTTAATAAACACTTAAATAACACTGTTAAATAAAATAAAAAAAGAAGTAATTTTCACTCTATATTTATTAACGTAAATTTAACATACTTTTACCCGACAATTTCTCGAAAATTGTATAAGTGTAAAAGAAAAGTAGTGTGATTGAACTCTGGCTCGACTTAATAAATTCTCAGATTAATTATAATTAAATAAAATCCAATTAAAGCCGTGAAATTAATTTAAGTTAATAATGGCGGCTAAAACCGACGTTAATTACGACGAGCAAAACGGCGACGCGCACTGACTCTTTTAATGATTTAATATTTAAGATGAAGAACTCACCTTAATATACAAAGCGTTACTCTCCAAGAAAAAACAAAACTCCAATGATTTAACTCCAATTCAAAATCTCCTTTCCTCGTGTTAAATAAATTCTTCAGCTCTCTCGAAAATATCCAAATTGGCAAAAATAGCAAGGCAGCGAAATGGCAAAAATGGTAAAACAGCAAAATGGCTAAATGGCAGCGTAAATCCTCTATGAACTTTTAACCAACTAAAATGGAGTCAAGACTCAAGAAAATGTGGCTCTACGAGCAATACCCAACAAAGAAAAACCGACCAAGTGTATTATCCAAGATCCAATAGAGAAGTGTGTCGATGGCGCGTCTTCTCTCGAGCTCCTTCCTCTTCATCCCTTCTTTTATCAATTACGTCATGAATAGGATGATGGTTGATTGGTTATTAATCCTTTCCGTAATTGTTATTTGTTAATTACAAAGGATGTTAACTTTTAACCAATCAACACCTTTCCTTTTGGCGGCTTCTTTTATGTTAGCGCCCTCTATTTCTTACGCGCTCTATTTGAATTTCTATTTAGAAAACTTCATATACTTAGTTTTAATAATTATACCTATAACTGTAACGCTATCTCTCTCCAACGCTCGATTTCTTTATCTTCTATCACTCTCGCTCTCGACTTCATGTATCTTCATATAACATACTGACATAGATTAATATTTTTACAATTGCCCATGTATATACTCCCTCTACTACCATTTCTACCTTTACTCATGTATATACGAGCCTGCTACCGTTATTTGTACAATTACCCATGTATATACGAGCCTGCTATACAAGCTATAGCTGGCTCCCCTTTTTCGCTGATCCTTTAACTTTTCATGCGCATGACTCGATTTCTGCCGCGAGTCGGTCATTTACCGACACTTCCCCTTTACTCTCGAGCACGTGTTACAAATGTTACGCACCGTTTCCCGGTTTTGCTCGTCATCGGGTACCGCGAGTGTATTGTGCGCATGTACCTATACACCGGGTGTGTGTGTGTGTGTCAGTGTAGAGGTGACAGTGCTGCGGCGTGCACGTCGTCATCGAGAACATAAGATGGCGACGCACAAGAACACTGTCACAGGTTATTTTCTTTTCTAAACGTGTGTTCTTTTCGTTGATCTGTTAAGTGCACTAGTGTCAAGATGTTACAGCCATCACCGTAGCTTCAACTCCTAGTGCACGATACGAAAACTGATGGTGACTGTGGTTTTTTCCTTTACCACGTGTTCGGATGTGAGGTTAGGTTCCTCTTTCTCTTTTTCTTTCTCTAGCGGTAAGTCGTCTGCTCATCGCTATGCTTCTTGTTTATTTCGAAACAAACAAGAATACACTGATTAATTTCTTTTATTAAGTTAATTAATAAACCATTCAGTCAGTGCATTTCGGCTAATTTTTCTCTTTTATTCTTTTTAATAAATATTTTATTGTGATGCAATAAATGCATCACACAATCAAATTAACATGAGCTGTAAGGAGTTTATTGATATTATAAAATTCATACTCACTAATAATTTTTTTAAATTCAATGATACTTTTTATTTACAAGTTTTTGGTCTTGCTATGGGTAATCCCATTAGTCCAATATTATCTGATATTGTTATGGAGGATTTGGAGTTTGAGTCTTCAAAAAATCTTGGTTTTGAAACCATCTTTTATTATAGATACGTGGATGACATATTAAGGGGATGTAAAATGGACACTACACCTGTACTCATAAATATTAACTATCTTTACATTTTATTGCAAAATTTTCAATAAAAAAATGCAACAGCTTGTAGTATGTACCATGAAGATTATTCGGTTGAATTTTTAAATAAATTCATTCATTAGTTATTGAGAATTTCGGGTTCCAAAATTATTTATTAACATTTTTCACTTCTGTACTGGAATCCAAATATCTTAAAAACTAATGAATAAATTTGTTTGAAAATTTATCTAAATAATCATTATGGTACATACTACAAGCTAATGCATATCTTTTCTGGAAATTCAGCAATAAAATGGAAAGGAAGCTAATATCTATAAGTACAGGTGTAGTGTCCGTTTTACATCTCCTTAATGTGTGTTCCTAAAAATAAAACTGATTTCATATTAAATAATTTTAATTCATATAATCCACATTTGCAGTTTACGGTAGAACGTCCGAAAAATAATATTATTAATTTCTTAGATGTGCAGATCATCGTTGATGATGAATAAAAAATAATGACAAATTGGTAAAAAAAACCTACTGCTTCGGTACGGTATTTAAACTTGAACTCGCATCATCCATACAAAAATAAAATAGCTATAATATACTACTTGGTCGACAAAGCCATAGGTCATTCTCATCGTAGTTTTTATAAAAATAATTTAATTTATATTGAGAACAGATTGATGTGTAACCAGTATCCGCTCAAATTAATCAAAAAACACATTAATATTAGACTAAGTAAGATAAATAATCTTGCAGCTCATAATAATGAAAAAAGTAATATTAATATAAATCTTCCAACAATATGTTTACCTTACACATCTGCCGTCCAAAGTAAGAAAACCTTAACTCCAATGGGATTCCAATGTAGTTAACCACTTTTACACTTTGGACGGCAGACATATGATTTTGAAAAAATAACAAAAAAGTTTTTTAATAAGTTCAACACTATACTGAGAAAAGAAATGACTTACAGTTAATGAATTGTGTATTTGCAGGTTTTTATTTTTACATTCTTTGTTGTAAAAATACAATTCTTAACTATTAAGAACTAAAAGTTTATATATAAGCATTCGCAGATGACAGAACGATAAAAAAAATCTAAGTAGTAGGTGTACACAATGTCCAAATTAACTTTAGCTCATATGTTAGTTTAGATAAAAAAGAATGTAATAAATTTTATTAATACACATTTCTAATACTCGTTTTTTGCCAACCCTCAACTTCAGCCGAATCGAATTTGAGGGTTATATTAATGTTTCTTCAAATTAATTAAGGTTAAGATTGTCTATGTTGGAAAAAATCACAAAAATTGTCTTTTATTATAGTCATTGTATTTATTATTAAAAATTTTTCATAATACTTATTAACTAGTTATTTATTTTCTTATTTCTTATATTTCATTCATACTGAATGTTTAGAATTAAATAAATCAGAAAATTTTAAATATGTGTGATTTTAACTGTTCAGATGCGCACATTTCGCAG
This sequence comes from Anastatus disparis, assembly GCA_017163975.1. Lineage (NCBI taxonomy): Eukaryota > Metazoa > Arthropoda > Insecta > Hymenoptera > Eupelmidae > Anastatus > Anastatus disparis. The sequence continues at coordinate 886,739 of JAFFSR010000320.1, read as the reverse complement.
AATCCAAGTTAGTATGGCTTAACAGTTAATGAATCTCCTTAACTGTAAGTCATTTCTTCTCTCAGTGTAGGGTTATATATACAATGAATAACAAATTGAATAAAATTATAAAATTAGGGAAAGACAAAAAGAATAAGTTAGAAAAAGCGAATGTAGTTTATAAGATCGACTGTAAAAATTGTAATGCTACTTATGTAGGACAGACTAGTAGATGTTTGGGTATAAGATTGCGGGAACACGTAAGTAGATTTAATAAGGGAGATGAAAATTCTTCTTCATTTTTACATGCTAAAAATAACGATCATAGTTTTGAATTTGATAAAATTAAAATTTTAGACAATGAAATTAATGCACACAAAAGAATATTTTCTGAAGCATTACATATTCACAAACAAAAAAATTTTCTCAATAAACAATTCGAGATCAATATACTTGATCAAGAATATAAATCAAGATTGAAAAAATTTGAAATTTTATAATTCTGTGTATTTACTTATTTATGTTTAACATTGGAGATGTTGTCTTTCTTTCTGTTTATGTTAAGTACTTATGTAATATAGGGTTGTGATACTATATAAGTATCAGCTGCTCTTGCTTTGTAAGCATTGACGATCTAACTTTACGATGTAATATTTAGTGAGAAAAAATAATTACTTGACTGTAAGTTTTATATACTTTTTTTTATTGTTTTGCGAATGTTGTGTAAAAAATATTTTTGTATTTTTGTTGTATAGTTGCTCCTGAAGTTGGACATATTTAATTAATAAAGAATGTCAGAAACGTCGAAATAAATAATTAATTGTCGAAATTTATTTCAAATCAAGGCAGAAAGGCCATCAACTTATATCCTTGTAAAAAATAATAAACTGAGGTTTGATAAAATTGATGAATTCGAAAAATTAAATAATAATATTTCAATAGATTTATACATGTTGAAAAAGTATGGTCCAAAGTTTGCAGTATCGCCGTGTCATATTACGTCTGAGAAAAAGGAACATCATGTCAATTTGCTCACTATTCAAGATTTCTACATAGATGAGTATGAAAAAAATAATGATGCTGATGATGGAGGCATGCCTTAATATCATTATGTTTGGATTAAAAACTTGTCTCGACTTCTGGGTTCTCAAGTGTCTAAAAGCAATATAAAATCTTACCCTTGTGAGAGGTGTTTACAAATTTTTTATAGTAAAGAAAGATTCGTAATTCATGAAAATGATTGTAAAAATTTAAATAAATGTCGAATTAATTTGCCCGACTCTAAGAATAACATTCTCAAATTCGATGATTACAACAAGAGTGAAAAAGTTCCTTTTGTTATTTATGCAGATTTCGAATGTTTATTGAAACCTACAGACAGTGAGAAGGCTTTTCAACTTCATGAAGCATACATTATTCGATACTACATGAAATGCAGTTTTGATGATAAATTATCTTATTATAAATCTTACAGAAGGATTAACGAATGTGAAGAGACACCTGCAGAATGGTTTGTTAGAGAATTAAAATCAATCGGTGAGAAAATTGATGAACTCTACAAAAATCCAAAACCAATGAAACTTACAGATCTAGAAGAATTGATTTTCCAGAGGTCAACTAATTGTCATATATGTAGAACACCAATCCGTGCCGAAGAATTTGCAGTACGAGACCATTGTCATCTCACAGGACGGTAAGTTATCCAATTGGTTATAATTAAATAAAGAAAATTAATCTGGTTATTTTACGTTTATTTCTTTTTAGTTTTAGAGGTGCAGCTCATAATTCATGCAATTTCAATTATAAGATTTCAAGATTCATTCCTGTTATTTTTCATAATCTCAATTATGACACTCATTTTATTCTGGAAGAAATCAGGACTTCTACATTGATGAAGGGACGAATGACTCTAATATCTCATAATAAAGAGAAATACATTTCTTTCACAAAATATATGGATAATAGTGACATCAATTTTAGATTTATAGATTCTTGGCGTTTTCTACCATCATCATTGGAGAAGCTTACATCGTAACTCGAAAACGTGCCAATAGTGAGAGAATTTCAAACAGATGGATTTACAGATGCTAAGATAAATCTTCTTAGACGGAAAGGTGTATTCCCGTACGATTTTGTGGATGGATTAGATGAATTGATGTCTACAAAGCTGCCAGAAAAAAAGGACTTCAATAAACTAACGGATTCTCATATAGCTGAAGAAGATTATAAGCACGCTGTTCAAGTTTGGAATGAATTCAATATAAAAACTTTAGGAGAGTACTCGGATTTATACTTAAAAACCAATGTTTTGCTATTGGCTGACGTCTTCGAAAGTTTCCGAGAGACCTCTCTTAAAGCCTACGATTTATGTCCTGCTCATTTCTACACAACTCCAGGCTTAACGTTTTTAGCAGCTCTTAAAATGACGAAGGTAGAATTAGAACTTTTGACAGACATTGACATGCTAATGTTTATCAAAGCAGGTATCCGTGGAGGAATAAGCCAGTGCTGTAACCGGTATGCAAAGGCAAACAATCCATACATGGGTCCTTCATATGACAAAAATCAGAAAAAGAAGACCCTTCTGTATTTTGATATTAATAATCTTTATGGTTGGGCGATGATACAACATTTACCGATAGGAAAATTTAAATGGAAACAATTCCAGATTTCTTCAATACACCGCCAGATTCGGATATAGGATATATTGCTAAAGTGGATTTAGAATATCCTGTGGAAATCCATGATGTACTTCGGGATTTACCGTTTTGCGCAGAACATCGTCCACCACCAGGCTCGAAGCAAAAAAAAACTGCTTCCTACTTTGGACAATAAGGAAAGGTATGTCATACATTATCGGACGCTTAAACAAGCGTTAGATAATGGACTTGGATTAAAGAAAGTACATAGAAATTTAAGTTTTGAACAAAAGACTTGGCTCAAACCTTATGTTGAATTAAATACCGAGAAGAAGAAGCAAGCAAAGAATGAGTTTGAAAAACTCTTCTATGAATTGCTTATTAACTCTATATATGGAAAGTGCATCGAACGAAAGCGGTCACGTGTTGTTGTGCGATTAATAAATAAGTTCACAGGCAGATATGGAGCAGAAGCACGCATAGCTCAACCAAATTTTCACAGTTGTGCAATTTTTGATGAAAATTTGGTAGCTATTCAGCTAAAGAGAACGAGTATCACAATAAAAAAATCTATATACGTTGGTTTTACCATCCTTGATTTATGAAAAACACTGCTATATGAGTTTTATTACTCATATATAAAACAGCGACTAGGACAAAAATGTAAACTTCTATATACAGATACAGATAGTTCAATATATGAAGTTGAAGACATTGATATGTATCAAACAATGAAGGAAGACATTCACAGATTTGATACTTCTGATTATGCTAAAAATAATCAGTCTAATATTCCACGTGTCAATAAGAAAGTTTCTGGATTAATAAAAGATGAATGCTGTGGCAAGATTATGTCTGAATTCATACGTTTGCGGAGTAAAATGTACAGTATTTTGGTTGATGGGGGAGACACAGTGAAAAAAGCTAAAGGTATCAAATCTAACGTCGGGAAGAAAACAATCACTTTCGAGGATTACCAAAGCTGTCTTCAGGATCTTGTCATTATACACCGTGAACAGTGCAATATTCGATCAAAATTACACACAGTGCATACTGAAAAGCAAAGAAAAATTGCACCAAGTCCACACGATGATAAGAGATTTTTATTGCCTGATAGTACAGACACTTTACCATGGGGTCATTTTAGAATTAAAGAGATACAGATGGCGCAAGCTGCACTTGAAGTAGAGAGGGAATATGCAAGAAAAATGGCTGCTAAAAAAGAGCAGGAGGTGGAAAAGAAGAGGGGACACGAAGTACCCAATAAAAATAGAGTAACGCAAGTAGGGATGGATGTTACAGAGCATAGAAGAGAGGGGGAAATTAAGAGGGGGGATAAATCCAACGAAAATGGAGTAATGCAAGTGGAATGATACAGAGTATCAGAGAGAGGGAAAAATTGAGAGAGGGGATGAACCATCCAATGAAAATAGTGCAGCACAAGTGGGGGTGACACTTCATGGCAACCAAGGTGAGCAAATCATTATTGAGTATGACGTATTAGAGGAGTTCATGCATGACTGGGATCCATTAATAGAGGGGATAAGTTCTGAAGAAGGTGAGAGAAGGGATTTATTACGAGTGATGATGGAAAGGGCAGAAATCGAGGTGGGAGATGGTCTATATCAAGGAACGGAGCACGATGAGGAGCACATTCAAGTAATCGAAGAGTTCGAAAACGATCAACCTTCTACAAAGAAACCAAGAGTCAACTAACTAATCATGTAAGTTTACAGTATAATTTTTTTCCTAATAAAATATCATCTTTAACAGAAATTTGAATTTTCACTTTTTTCTTTTTGATTTCAGAATGGATTTATCAACACTTATAAGATTGCTGGAAGCGACTTCTTGCCAAGAAAAAAAGTTACAGACTTGGAGAAAGATCACCAGTACATGGTGACAGCACTTAAAGAGGTGAAGACACGATATGGTGTCAAGATTGTAGCAGAATTCAAGCAAAGTTTTCAAGTATTCCTACCAGAGAAGATTTCATCAGCAATTCTAAGAGATGAAGAATTTATTTACAAACTCTGCGATGAAGCAAACAAACTACGTTTATTTGCAATCTATTTGGGAGGAACTTCTTTTTTAAATACTTGTTTTATCTTACTTATTCGCACTTTATCTCCTACTTTGAATTTTGGTTTTTTTACAGGTCTTTTTTCAGTTGGGTAATTTTTCTTGATTTATTTTTTATTTATCTTCGTAACGTTTTCAGGCTCGATTCCTATTGTCCGATGTTTTTTTGAATTGTATGCTTCCACTAACTCAGGCAGAATATCCAACCATTTATAACTTCCTTGTTTGTTGAATTCTAACCACATTGCATTTTTAAAAGTTCTATTAAAGCGCTCACATATGCTTGCATAAAGATTACTATGTGAAGAGTAGTGATTTATCTTGTACTTCTTCATAAGATTCTGAAAGTTTGAATTCTAGAATTCTTTTCCTTAGTCAGTTTGTAAATTCGATGACGCCCGTCCTTGTTTTCATAGCTAGAGTAACATCATTGCCACTCTTCGATTTGACTGGTACAGCCCATATATACTTTGAAGATATATCTATGACAGTTAGTAAGTAGCGAAAACCTTTGTTCTCCTTAAAATACGGTAAAATTTCCACAAGGTCAGGTTGCCAAGTCTCAACTAATCCACGTGTGTCATATTTTCTTCGCTTGTACCTTCGACGTGCTGGCTTGTGTAGCTCTTTAACTACTCTTTGACATTCCATCTTAAACTTCAACTTTGGCAATATCCGACTGTCTATTCATTTCTTTAATTATATATTTAATACTTGCAAAATTTCGTTGAGTCATATCATAGAGATAAGTTAATTTTTCGTCTATTTCTGTTTCATATATTTCAACTTTGTTCTCATATTCTTGTATAGCTCTAGCAACTTCTATAATTTTAGAAGATAAGTAATCAACTTCTTCCTGTAGGATATTACTTAGTGAATTCAAACTAATCGCATCATTTGGATGATTGGCCTCCCCAATATTGCAAAGTCGCTTATTTTCTATATCAAAATTACCATCTGATGTAAAATTGAATCCAATACCTCGAGGACCACGATTCACTTAAAGTTTAGTAATTTAAAGTTAAGTCAGTATTCACATGGTCTTCATAGATATGTTTAAGATTAACATCATCTTGACGATAAATCACTATTAAATTAATATTGTCCCTGATGAGATGTTTCGGTATATGAGCATATGACTGACATAGATAAAAGCTATCTACACTTTTCTGTCTCCCCATACAGAAAAAAGCTCTGACGATATCCTGCTTCTCACAAACCATATCGTCAAAAATCATAATTGAATTAGGTAGGGCTTGATCTGAAGACACTACAGATGCATGTTCACTAAACGGTAGATATGATATACCTTCAATTAGCTCTAAAACTTTTCGAAGAAATTGGTGTTTCGGTTGATTTAAGGATTTAGAGTATACATACAAATTTTCAAATCTAAGACCATTAGGGTGTGTAATTAGAGCTAATAAACTATTAGTTTTTCCACAGTTCGATGGGCCACAGAATACTGCTCGTATATTATCTGAAAGTAACTCTTCGTGTCGCTTTTTTCTTTTCATTTTCTCAAAATCAAAGTTGGCGACGGGAAGTTTGACGTTCTGCTCAGTAAAATCCATGTTTACGTAACAAAGTCAAATCTAAGATTGACCTTGTCAAAATAGAAACGCTTGTCTTATATTTTGATCATCAGTTGTAAATCAGCACTTGGAGAGAGATGCTCGTACACAAATCACAGAAACACCCTAAGGGTAAAGGGTTACTAGATAAAGTAATCAATAACTTACCTATTGAAATGCATATTTCTGGATATCAATATTGTGGTCCCGGAACAAAACTGAAAAAGCGTCTAAAAAGAGGTGAAATAGGTATCAATCCACTTGATCAAGCATGCAAAGAACATGACATATCTTATTCTGATAAAAATGCTGATCGTAAAGTAGCTGACATGAAGCTCGCTGATAAAGCTTGGCAGCGTGTTAGAGCCAAAAAAGCAAGTCTTAGCGAAGAAGCAACTGCTTTTGTTGTTGTAAATGCTATAAAATTAAAAGGAAAGACAGGAATGGGTGTAAAATTAAGTGAATTAGTAACAACAAGTAAAAAATCATTAAAATCAAGTAAACACTCTCGCAAAGTTATTCAGTCCGCTTTAAAAGGTACACGTGAAGCTCTTAAGATCGTTAGCGTTAAGAAAAAAATTATCATTCTACGTATTCTATCTGTTCCATCAAAGATAGGTGGCACTCTGACTTTTTTCATACCATTGTTCGTAGCACTTAGTGCAACTGGTGCTCTTGCTGGAGGAGCTGCTGGAATAGCTATAGCAGTAAATGAGGCTAAGGCTGCACAAAAAAATTATGAAGAAAGTAAGAGACATAATAAAACTAAGGAAGCTATTGCTCTAGGAAAAGGTCTCTATCTTAAACCATATAAAACTTAAATGGGATTATTTATGAAACCTCACATCGGTCATGGTCAAGTTAGAATAAAAAAAACTTCGATTCAACTTTGCCAAATCGCGCACTGACTGACTATGATCTTATAAAGTATGCTCGTATGATGCAAATCCCATATTTTCGAGGTGTTTTCATGAGAAATAATCTACCTTCTGATGGCCCATGACATAACCAATCTGCTATAGTTAACTTAGATGATTTTCAAAACAAAGGCACTCACTGGGTATGTTATCGAAAACGAGGTTCTAAAGTGATTTATTTTGATAGTTTTGGTGATCTTAAACCCCCTATAGATCTCGTGTTATATTTCAACGTGAAAGAAGTGGAATACAACTATAAAAGATATCAGAATTGTGACTCATTTATTTGTGGACATCTTTGTCTTCAATTCTTGTGTAAAAGACTATAAAAGAAGAGTTTTCAGATAAGCAGGATCATTCTTTTTCAAACAGTACATGGAAGATAGTTTCACTTTGAGTCTTTCAGGCAAGTCTTCTGTCTTAGGAGTACAATATTTTTCTTTAATAGAACTACCACAGCATAAGAATTTAGTTTTGGGTTTAGTTGAACTTTTAACATTCAACTCGATTTCCAATGTTGACGATTCGAATAATAAACTTTATATAAGCGGTGAGGAGATTATTATTATTCCTACTGGCAGTTATGAAATTGATGCTACTAATCAATTTTTGCAAAAAGATCTGAAATCTAAAGAAATCGAGTTTTCCTTAAAAGCTAACAACAATACTCTCAGAAGTGAGATTTATTGCAGTCATCAGATAGATCTTAGACCTCGCGATTCAATAGGCAGTCTTCTTGGTTTCACTCGTCGCGTTCTTCATGAAAACTTTCATCACTGCTCTGATTTACCTGTGAAGATATTGAAAATAAGCGCACTCAGAGTAGAGTGTAATATTACTACAGGTGCTTACATCAACGACAAAAAAGTTCACACGATATATGAGTTTTTCCCAAAAGTTCCTCCAGGATATAAAATCGGAGAAGTTCCATCGCATGTCATATATTTACCACTCAATTTTAAGAGCATAGATCATCTTTAAATTCGAATCGTTGATCAAGACGGAAATTTAGTGAATTACCGAGGAGAGGAAATTGCTATTAGACTTCATATAAAATCTGTATAATGTAAATCGTTTACAATTTAAGTTTGCATATAAGTAAGCCATCATGTCAACCCACCATCAGTCGTCCGAAGGTTCTTAAACCGTTAACACGGAAGAGCATCCAGTTTCTCAAAAGCATAGGTCTCAAAGAACGTAGAAAAAGATAAATTATATCATTCTCTGCTGCTTCCAGAAAAATGGACGAAATTCTAAGCATTTAATCAGGTGTCGCATTCGATGAGTCTATTGCTCATTATGAGGTTCACGCACATCAACCGTACTCCACATTAAGTTTTAATAACAGTGATGAAATTCGGATTTCTATTCAGTATCAAGATTTATGCCTCTTACCATCATGTAGTTACATTCATGTATGTGGAAAATTACAAATAGCAGATGGACAAGCACTAACTAAAACTAATTTCGTTAACAATGACATTTGTCATCTGCTTGATGAAATTCGATATGAACCTAATGCTGTAGAGGTAGATAAAAGTCAAAATGTTGGTTTGAGTAGTCTTATGAAGGGGTGCACTTCATTTAATCCAAATCAGACTCTAACATTAGAAAATGCAGGCTGGCTTGGTGTTGAAGAAGGAAACAAAACAATTGTAGATGATCATGGAAATTTTGACGTTTCTATCCCTCTAAGTATGATTTTAGGCTTTGCAGGAGATTACAAGAAAATTGTTGTTAATATGAAGCATGAACTCATTTTCACAAGATCAAGAATTGACCTGAATGCTATAATACAGGAAGGTACTGTAGCCAGCAATATAACCACATATAAAACTTATCGAATAAAAATATCAAAGATAGAGTGGTTAATGCCATATGTTATTGCATCAGATGAACAAAAAATCCAGCTGTTGGATGTCATTGGCAAAGATAATCCTATTTTTATGAGTTTTTGATCTTGGGAGTTATTTAAATATCATTTTCTTCCAACAACAAATAAACACGTCTGGACGGTAAAAATTTTAAATCAATTGGAGAAACCACGTTTCGTGATTCTTGGATTACAATCGGGAAAAAAGGTTCAAAAACTAAAAATGCCAGTCGCTTTGACCACTGTAATATTCGTAATGTGAGACTTTTCTTGAATTCGCAATATTATCCGTACAACAATCTCAATCTTAACATATCTAAGAATCAGTTATCTATCCTCTATGATATGTATGCTTATTTTCAGAAAAGCTATTACGGAAGAGATCCACAGCCATTGTTGACTAAGTCTTAGTTTATCAACTTTGAACCACTTATAGTTATTGACGGTTCACAACAAAACGAATCTCTAAAGAGCGCTTCTGTCGATGTACGTCTAGAATTTGAGTCTCAAACTGACTTTCCAGCTTATATTTCAGCTTATTGCATGATCGTACACGATCGCATCGTTCAGTACAGTCCTATTAGTGGAGATGTTCGGAAGCTTGTCTAAATTATCTTTTCTTTTACGTAAAAAAATTAATATTTCAAAATGGAATATGCGGTATACATGATTGGTTATAAGCAAATGGGTGGTGAATATGTTCTAAAGGAAATAACAATCATTCCTTACAACGACAGTGGTGATCCCATCGTTCATCTATTCAAAAACCCTTTTTCATGGAAAAGGCTCTCTGATTAATTGCAAGAAGAAAACATTCGACTTAAACATAATCATGGAATAGCCTGGAACACTGATGGACTAGATTACTTTCAAATTGCAAACTTACTTTGTGAACATTAACATGATGCTACAAAAATTTTCGTTATGAATGAATTCAAACGAAAATGGTTACTAAGATTCAAATTTCCCGTTTATAACATCAATAAATATGGATATCCATCAAACCCATCTTTCAAATGTGTTACTGTGTGTGCAAACCATAATCCAATTTATAAGACTGTCTGTGCACTACACAATGTCAAACTCATGAAATTATTCTGTCTTTCATGAAAAACCATTTTAAGAAAAAAAGTATAAGAAGTAGAACACGCTATAGGCACCTTAGTTCACATTCGAATTCTAAAACACTTGAAGAGGGTGTGCTAGAATCCGTACGGGTTCTAACACACTTCGGGCTGTGCTAGAACCGGGTGGGCTAGAATGCCTATAGCCTATCTACTTATATATACATGTATATATACATATTATATAGTTATATTAGAAATTAAGTTTCAGCACCCCCCCCCTCCGTGTACCCCCTTACCCCCTTAATCCCCAGGTCCGCCCCCCCCCCCCTTCAGCAATGTTTTTTTAAGGAACCCCCACAAAATAACGTGAAATTTTTTGAAATTCTACGATATTTTGTAACTACTCACTTCCTCTATATTCCCCCACGACCCCCCGTACCTCCCCTATGCCCCTCGTACCACCCCACTTCTCCGTAGCCCCCTCTCGTATGCCCCCCCGCATCACCCCCTACTGCCCCCCACTCCTATATTGATATAACAGTTTATAACTTTTATGCATTATTATATGTTAATTAATATAATGTGGTATATCTAATGAAAAATGAAATTATATTTTTAATACTAAAATTTTATTATATAATACTTTGATATTTATACATTAATATTATATAAAATTATTGATAGATAAAAAAATTCGTTCTTTATATTACTAATTAATGAATTAAAACTTATTGTTAAAACATTTACATGAAGAAAAATTAATCATATTTATAAATCACATGATATATCTGAAAAAAAAATAATCTATTGATAAATATATTTCAGCTGAAATACCTCCATCAGAAAATACATATTTATAAAAATTAGTACTTAAACATATGCTAGACGGACCACATACTGATAAATCTCCCTGTTATAATAAAAATAAAAATATATGTAAAAAAAATTTTCCCAAACCATTTATTGAATGTACCAAAATTGAAGAAAATAAATATCCACAGTATAAACTAAAAAATAATGTTTGTGAGAATCATATCTATAATCCTCAAAATACAAAGAAAATTATACAAGTTAATAATTCAATGGTAATTCCTTACAACAGTTTTTTATTAGCAAAATATACTGCTCATATCAATACTGAACTTTGTGTATCAATACAAAGTATTAAATATATTTATGATTATATTTATAAAGGAGGAAATAAAGCATATTGTAAAATAAAGCAAAGTAAAATTGAAGAAAATAATAAAGACGATGTCTATGATGAAATAACTCAATATATATATATATATATATATATATATATATATATATATATATATGGTAGATATTTAAGCCCGATGGAAGCAGCATGGAGATTACAAGAATTACCATTATGCGGTAGGAGCCATTCCTTAATAAGATTAAGTATTTATACAGAAAATCAACAAAGAATAATTTTCGATGAAAATGATATACATTCAGCATTAAATAAATACCAAACAACATTAACTGCATGGTTCAATTTAAATAAAAAAGGTGATTCTGCTAAAAAATTAGATATGTTAATATACCACAATATCATATTTTCAATCATAATACAAAATCTTGGATAAGACGATCAAAGAATAGAAAAAACATAGCTATTGGTAGATTAAATGTAGTATCTCCAAAAGATAGTAAACATTTTTTTTACATTAATATTAAACAGAATAAAAGGTGCAACATCTTATATCGATTCACGAACTCATGAAAATATAACTTATAATACTTATAAAGAAACAGCTTTAGCAATAAATAATATAGACCAAAAAATATACGGGTCAACGGGTGCAAGTTGACATGAAAGGGACCATATATATATATATATATATATATATATATATATATATATATATATATATATATATATAATCTTGTCTGTATGTTTGCGTGCGGGTCGACATGAAATGTTGCATATATATGAGCCCAGGTGCGTATGTATGTGCGCGTCCACATGTTTTTCTATATACATATATATGATAAAAATTCCTCAATACATTTAATTAAAAAGGAATTGTGGAATTTTTAATTAAAGCCCTCAAATTCACAAATCATAATCATAACTTACACTCTTTCAATTCACAATTACATTTTTGTTTGTTAATTAAAATATATTTAATTAAGAATTCCATTTGAATTTTTAATTTAAGCCTTTTCAATTTACGATTACATTTTGATTTCTGAATTGAAATTTATCCAATTAAGGATTCCTTTTGATTTTGTAATCAAAGCCTTTTCAATTTACGATTACTTTTGGATTTCTCAATTGAAATTTATTTAATTAAGAATTTTCTTTGAATTTGTAATCTAAGCCTTTTCAATTCACGATTACATTTTGATTTCTTAATTGAAATTTATTTAACTAAGGATCCCTTTTGTTTTTGTATTTAAAGCCCTTTCGATTCACGATTACATTTTGATTTCTGAATTGAAATTTATCCAATTAAGGATTCCTTTTGATTTTGTAATCAAAGCCCTCTCAATTCGCGATTATATTTTGATTTCTTAATTGTAATTTATTTAATTGAGAATTCCATTTGAATTTTAAATTTAAGTCTTTTCAATTCACGATTACATTTTGATTTCTTAATTGAAATATATTTGATTAAGAATTCCTTTTGATTTTTTAATTAAAGTCTTTTTAATTCACGATCAGATTTTGATTTGTTAATTGAAATATGTTTAATTATCAATTCAAAAGGAGTTTTTAATTGAATAAACTTTAATTACGAATTCAAAAAGGATTTGTGAATTAAAATTTATTTAAAGATCAAAATGATTTAAATATTTGCAACTCTGCCAATAAGTGTTACAAATAATTAAAGTTAAAATAATAATAATGAATATAGAGTTAAAATAGTATTGATCAATTGATAAATAAACGCATAGCACGACGCAAGCAAAGTGAGTTCAAGCAGTGGCTGAATAAAACAGCGAAAGAAAGAAGTACAAGCTGATGGGACAGAGTTCATTACCAATGAATTTTTCAAAGAAAATATAAAAACTAAAATAACAATAATAATGAAAAAGTAAAAATAATATTTCTTAAATTAATACATAAACAAATACAGGAGACAAAATAGCACGATGAAAACGATTCAAGTCAAAGCGGCGGCCGACTAAAATAGTACAAGAAATAAAAGTACGCTACAGGAGCCGAATTCGACACCAATGAATTTTTTAAACAGAACATAAATGAGAATAACATAGTAATAATAAAAATGGTAAAAATAATCGCAATAAAATAATAAATAAACAGATGCGAGAGACAAATAGCAACAATTTCAGTTGACCTCAATGAAGAGCAAGGCTCGGCGGCCGAGTGAATCAGCAAAAGAAGGAGAAGTATAAGCTGAATAGGATGCCAGAAAAAGATACGGGCAGGCAGCAAGCTTAGAAAAAGCAATAAGCCTGACAACGATGAATGGCTTCACAGAAAATCGTGAAGTTAACTTAGGAGAGTATGAAAAGATTTCAGCGAAACGGTAGGGGAATAAAGCGCAGTATAAAAATAGATAAGGCCGTCCCTGAAGAAAAATACAGAGTGGAGGAACATTAAATCCAATTTATGTGGAGCAATCATCCGAAGTTAGTGCAAAATTTAAAAAAAAGCTTTGACGGAGTCTCAAAAATAGGAAGCCGAAATGAATACGGCAAAAAGTAATTACCAATAAACTTCAAGCTGACCTCCTATTATGGTTTCCAGAAAAAAAACCATACAGGGCGGGTCTACTGGCAACCAATCAGAATAGCTGAAAAATCATACGAATGAGCAAAAAATATACCGCCGTTAGCAACAACGAAGCTTCTAAAATTGAGACTTAGAATATAAAAAGCTTTGAGCTTGTAGACGAAGCCCTCTCTTCAGATCGAACCACCAGCAGAGCAACAGCCCTCTTCCAGATCGGATGGAAATGGGGCCAACCTCTTTTTTCCGACCAAACTCTTGCTGGCCACGTCGTTTCCTCCAAAGCAGCCGACACGCCCACCTGTGAGTCATCAGCCGAGGAGACAAGTTAAACTTAAAGAAGGAAGAAGTTTATTTAAATTTTAAGTTCGAGTTCCACTGTAAATAACCAACTAGACCAACCAAGGAACAAGGCGGACGTGTGGGGAAGTAGAGATCGAAACAAAGAAAGCACAATACAAGGTAGAGAGTTTTTCGACTTTTTCTATTTGTAAATCTCAAGGGGGGAGTCATGTCTCGAAAACGCGTTTCTCCTATTGTTATCCGCGAAGTGAATGCCGAACGCTGTAAATAGTTGTAAATTTAAATTTAAATTAGAAAAAAAATTGTAAGAAAAAAAAAGGAAAATAAAAGAAAAAATTGGCATAGGGTAGCGTGGTTCGCCCTGACGCAAAATAGTAAAATAGAACAGGAGAGATAATAAAATAATGTACAAAGCAGGGCTTCTTGTGGGGATTATAAAACAAAAGGGGAAAGAAAAATAAATTTATATAACTTTGGCAATGACATGGGTGTTTACTAATTTATTCCACCTATCCCTGCTGCCTCTTTTTTTTAAGACTTTCAACCCCAGAGACGTAGCGCTCGCGCGTTAGTCAAAAGGAAGTCGATGGATGGCTGAAATTCAGTGATTCATAATAAAATAATTCAATTATAATTTAGCTTATATACTGAACGTAACAATAAGAAATAATAAAGAATTTGGATCATTTTTATTAAATCTTGGCCACGGTATCATTTAAAATTTCAAAATACCAGAACACTAGAAAACAAACGATACCTGTACAAAAATTTATGGTAAATCTATTAATCCAAATGAGAATTTATCTAACAAAATTATTTTATCTTTTCATAATGAAAATATTTACAAATTAAATGATATCATTTTAAATAAATTAAATACTATACAAAAAGAATATTACAGTATAGGTTATGCTAAACATGAAGGTCTTGATCAAACAGAAACAGATATTGAATTAAAATTTCCAACTGAGTATTTAAATTCTCTGAAATTTCCAGGTTTTCCATTACTTAAATTGATGCTCAAAAAATTTTCTGTTGTTATGTTGATTAGAAATTTAAGTGTTAATGATGGATTATGTAATGGTATGAGATTGAAAATAATTGAAATGTTTAAATTTAATATAAAAGCAGAAATCATAACAGGAAATAAAAAAGGTTCTATAGTTTTTATACCTAGAATTATTTTGGACACAGAATACACATCATTACCATTTATTTTGTATCCTAGACAATTCCTAATAGTTTTAGCTTTCGCAATGACCATCAACAAATCTCAAGGACAAAGTTTTGAATTAGTTAACATTTATTTGAACAAACCATTATTTTCACATGGTCAATTATATGTAGCTATTTCTAGATCAAAAAATTCAAATAAAATTTTCATTCAAAATGAACAAAATAATAAAGATGAAATTAAAAATATTGTTTTGGACGAAATTTTATAATTTTTTAGATAAAATTGAAAAAAAAAAATTCATCGTATTTTATTACGATAATTATACTTTTATTTTTCAGATATAAAAAATATTATTGCCAAAATTGCAAAGCTCGATTTCAAAACTATCAATCTTTAAGTAACCATATTAATTGTTCCCATATTAAAATCAATAATACATGTAAATTATGTCATAGAGTTTTCAAACGTCAAAAAAATTATTCAAGACATATATATGAACATATTAATAAAAATAAATTTTCATGTAAAGTACGTAATAAAAAATTTTCAAGAAATTTCAATTTAAAAAGACATTAACGTACTTAAAAATGTCATAAAAATAACAATAACAAAATTAATAATAAATGTAAATTATGTAATAACATTTTCAATAATCGAAAAAATTATTTAAGACATATGAAAGAACACATTAATGAAACAAAATTTTCATGTACAATTTGTGGAAAAAATTTTAAAACAATTTTCAATCTGAACAGACATAAATGTTCGAAGATGAGAAGCTAAAAATGATGGGGATTTTTCAACATCAAGACATATGCATGAACATATTAATAAAAATAAATATTCATGTAAATTATGTAATAAAAAATTTTCAAGAAAATTTTAACAAATGTTTAATGCAGCTGTGTGCAAATGTTTAAACTGACTTCAGCGTGAATTTACTTACATTCATCAATTATTGAGCTTTTTGATACCTTTAATGTAGCAGTATTTTTTTATCTATTTTAACAATTGCTATTCATTCATTTTTAAGCTTAGATTTAATTAAATTTTTCCATTATCGATTTTCAATAAATTTTATATTTATGATATAGCTGACTATTAGTTGATTTTAGCTAAATTTCAGCTAACTTTTAGCTAACTTCTAACTAACTTATAGGTACGAATCTCTAATTTAATAGATGCGAAAATAAACGTTCTATTAAATTTTTGAATGAATTAAATATGTGTAAAGGATTTATAAAGCCGACTACCCATGAATTACGGTGCATACTCATGCAAGCCTTGCTGGGTAATGCAGAATCATGGTATTATATTAATGAGTTAGATATTAGTAATTTCAGAGATTTTAAAAGATTGTTTAGGGAGCGTTATTGAAACGCAAATATTTAAAGAAAGGCGCCAAGATAAAAAGAGTACGGTCTTTTCTGTGAGAACGAAACAATGACGCAAGAGATATAAACTCAAGAGATAGAGATACATAAAGACAGCACGATAATAGTTTAAACACACAAAAACCATGGCAAACACGTAACATAAATCATATAAGACAAACCATTACAATGAAAAACAAGGGTATTTAAGAGTAATACACTTTTTATATTATCTCTAATTGTTTGGAAAATAATATTGATTTATTACTGGATTTCTACTCTATAAAAAATTATCAATGGAATATTTTTTTGGAAAGGATGGTTTCTTTCAATACATAAAATTTTGAGAACCTTTTTGTCATATTTAGGAAAAGGAAAATATTACTCTCATATTATAAATAACTTACATTGCATTTTGAACTTTATTTTTGTACATCTGGTGATTTTCATTTAAAGATTTTTAGTTTTGACAAAAAAAAAAGATATAAATTCTTCAAATTTTTTGTACACTAATGTAAGTTTTCTTCAGCCAACTAAGTCTTATTGTTAAATGTGAACCCGTATAAAAAAGGATACAGAAACGCTCTCGCGTTTTGAGTGCTCACATATGGTCGACACGCGGACTAAGTAAAATAACCAGGAGAGGCTATGAGCTTCGGGTCACAGATCTTTTTTTTTTTTTTAGATGATTTTTGGTACTTTCTTGCTTCTTAACTTTGAACAAACATATCCCTGGTTCTAATTATTATTTTTTAATTCCGAAAACGGCAAATTAAAGCTTGCTTTCTGTACTTTTATTTTAGTCGCTGTTGATTTATTAAAGACATTTCTAGACGGGATTATTCATACTTAAATTAGGAGCTTTTTTTACATTTTTCTTAAAATAAGACTAGAAACGTCTATAATTTCAGTTTTTCGAAGCGTTAGACCATACCGCTCTAGCTTTACTCATATTTTGGTACCTAAAAACATATCCCAAAGTTTCATCAAGATCTGTGACCTGAAGCTCATAGCCTCTCCTGGTAAGATGACCTACGGTCAAATCGTGTCTAAATTGCCCTGTTGAAAATAATGACGTCTTTCCAGTACGTCTTCGAAAGAGGTCTTTGAAGACGTCTTTGAAAACGTCTTTGAAGACGTCTTTGGTCGTGTCTTAGATTGGAACGAAATAAGACGTCATTTTTTTAATGTTCAGGAAATATAGTAACCAAATTACGTCTATTTTATAAGTAAAATAATTTCAAAGACGTATTTTTCCAATAAATATTCATAGTAAAAGACGTAAATTTTCAAAAAAAAATTTTTTTTTAAAACGAATGACGTCTTTCCTGTTGAAAATAATGACGTCCTTCTAAGACGTCTTTGAAAGACATCTTCGAAAGACGTCTTTGAAGACGTCTTTGGTCGTGTCTTAGATTGGAACCAAAAAAGACGTCATTTTTCCAATGTTTAGAAAAGTTATTCAACAAATGACGCCTTTTTATTATTTCAAAGACGTATTTTTTTAAATAAAAGTGACGTCTTTTCTTACGAATTTTCATTTAAAAATACGTCTTTAAAATTATAAAAAGACGTATTTTTATTAAAAAAATACGTCTTTGAAAATGTTAAAATACGTTATTTGTTAAATAGCGTTTCTAAACATTGGGAAAATGACGTTTTTTTTGTTCCAATTTCAGACACAACCAAAGACGTCTTTCAAAGACGTCATTTTCTCCGAATTTATGATAAAATAACGTCATTTTTCATGAATTATGTCATTGAAAAATGACTTTACATGATAATCATTTTCCATTTAAAGGAAAAAACAAAAACGAGGTTAACCTCGTAGTTTCAACTCTTCGAAAAACGAAGAGCATTTGCGATTGAACTGAGAGCGTTCTGGCCTTATATATCTGCGTCTTTGAAATTTGTATAAGAGATCGCAAAACTTGAAAATCGCCACGTAGTGACTTACAGTCGAATTGATGGTTAATTGCGTCAATTTAATTTTAACTCACCAGGTGGCGATTTTCAAGTTTTGCGATCCCTTATACAAATTTCAAAGACGCAGATATATAAGGCCAGAACGCTCTCAGTTCAATCACAAATGTTCTTCGTTTGTCGAAGAGTTGAAACTACGAGGTTAACCTCGTTTTTGTTTTTTCTTTCAAATGGAAAATGATTATCATGTAAAGTCATTTTTCAATGACATAATTCATGAAAAATGACGTTATTTTTTCCTAAATTTGGAGAAAATGACGTTTTTGACGACGTCTTTGGTTGTGTCTTAGATCGGAACAAAAAAGACGTCATTTTCCCAATGTTTAGAAAAGCTATTTAACAAATAACGTCTTTTTATAATTTCAAAGACGTATTTTTTAAATAAAAATTCGTAAGGAAGGACGTCATTTTTATTAAAAAAAAAATACGTCTTTGAAATAATAAAAAGACGTCATTTGGTTACTATATTTCCGGAACGTTAAAAAAATGACGTCTTATTTTGTTTCAATCTAAGACACGACCAAAGACGTACTAGAAAGACGTCATTATTTTCAACAGGGATTTGTTGAATAACTTTTCTAAACATTAGAAAAATGACGTCTTTTTTGGTTCCAATCTAAGACACGACCAAAGACGTCTTCAAAGACGTCTTTCAAAAATGTCTTTCAAAGACGTCTTAGAGAGACGTCATTATTTTCAACAGGGTGTCAACGCCGATTTCAAAAGGTCCTGCCTCCTTATTATATTCATACAAACTTTTCAGCCAATAAGAGAATATTTTAACGGTTTCTTACAATAAAAGATTGGCTTAAAAAAGCAACCCTTTTCCAAGAGTTTTCACTCTTGTGAAAAGTTTAGTTAGTCATTGCCGACACTCCAACTTGTCAACACAATATTTACGCACTTAAACTAAAACCTTGTCTTTACACTTATTTTATTATACTTAATATATTATATTTTGCACTAATTAATTTTATTTATTATTTAATACTTTGTAATAAAACACTCTTTCTAACATTATTAAAAAAATTCTCGTAATATTTACGACATATAATATTATTGAAAATATAACTCACGAACAATTAAATCACGTTAAGTCGGGGTTTAATAATATTTTCCATGGTCCTTTGAGCTTGAGGATATAAAAAATTAAAGGAGAGAGATCCTCTCATATTTCCAAATTCTGAATAAAAATGATAAATGAGGCGCGTATTGAAGAATTAAAACAAAAACATGGTGTTATTAAAAAGCAAATTACGCATTTTCGAAGTTTTGTCGATAAAAATTCAGCGAATGAAGAACCGGTTTCATTTAAAGATTACAATCGACAGAAAACAAAACTAAATGATTTAAAAATTTTGATGCTATATGCGACGAACTTGAATTAGTTGATGAAGAAAATACCGAACAGTTAGCTACAGAACGCTTTAGAATTCAAGAAAATTATTACAAAGTGCTTGCCGCTGCCATAAATTAAAACCAGTACAAAGTTTCGCGTAACAAAATGAAATTGAAGTTTTTTCATCGCTACTATAGACAAACAGTACGGTTAAAAATGATTCCAGTCGTACTAGTCACAATAATAAAAGACGCGTGAGACTTCCTGAAACTGTGCTCCCAACCTTCAGCGAAAAATATAAAGATTGGCTTTCGTTTAAAGATTGTAACGGGCGCGTTTTGCTGGATGCACGGTCGCCAGGTAATTTTAATAATAAATTACCAAAATATAAATTAAAGTTACGTTTATCAGTTCTTGACATGCATTGGTCACATAATCCATACAGCAGGCAGAATTAAAACACCAGAATCGACGATCTCTTCTAGATGCTTTACTATTAGAGATGCGATAATTGATATTTTAATTATTATGAAAGGCTATATAATCGACGACTTCCATTAGATGCTTTACTATTGGAAGTGCGATATTATATCCTTATTTTAGATGCAATTTATGTTGGTACAATAATCGACGACATTCACTGGATGCTTTACCATTGAATGTGCGATAATATGTACTTTCACGATAATATGTTTTTTGATTGTTATTATCTGAAAATAAGTTTAAGTTAATGAATTTAAAATCATTTTATATCTTTTAATGTTTTAAATTTTATTTAATAAAATATATCTTTTTATAAAATTATACAAATGAAATGAGAACGTTAAATTAATCTAATTTCTACATGCTCTCGTGTAGAGAGTCGGATCAAGAATCCGATAAAATACATCTTAGATGTTACATGATCGAACATCTAAGAGAGAATGAATGAGCTTGGATGAATTCACGCTCTTTTATATTATTTCATAAACCTTCTATGAAGTTCTATTTCTCACTAAAGAATTATACATTAGGAAATAGAATGTTCGATAAAATTCATTTAATATATTTGCAAAAGAAACCTTTAATTATGATAAATATATTTGCAAAAGAAACATTCTATTTCCTTTACATTTCAAAAAACTATTTTTAATAATCTATTTTATTATTTATCATCTAGGAAAGCTAATTTTTTATATTTTAATTCCTATCTTCAAATTTTAACATATACATATTATAGAAATTGGATGTTCTATTTATGTATAAACAATTATTTTAAAAAAATTACATCTACTATATTTTATTATTAATAATCAAATATTGATAATACTTTTTCATTAACAGAAATAGAACATTCCATTTCTATATTCATTTTACTATCTCTGTATATATACATTTTGACTTATCTTCGTTATCGGCCTCAGTAGGTAACTATGAAGTCCTACTTATACCTTTAACGTAATTTAGACTTATTATTACAGAAAATCATTCTGTGTCTTAAATAATGTTCATTTATTTATGAAACATTCATATTCAATTTAATAATTCTAAATAGAATTGATATGAGCCGTTTCATCGCCCCCCAGATAGAATTGAAAATTTTTTGCATGCAACATATCATTTGATTAAAAGAGAGAAATTTTCAATTCTATCTCTGAATTGTTTTCTAATACTAAAAGATACTATATGATTAACTGCTTATATTTATTGTTATAATAAATATTAAGTTTTAATAATGAATTTAATTTGCAAATATAAACGGTTAATCATATTTACAAATAAATATGATTTTAATTCTCAATTATCATTTCATTATTTTGATCAATTTTATTAATCTAAAATTTGAATTTTTTATAATTGAAACACTCATTTAATTTTATAAATTTACATTCTTTTCAGGAAATTTTACTTTTTTCAAATTTAAATATAATTAAAACTATTTTGTATCTCAATAAATGAGCAAATAAGTGTTTCAATTACCTAATTCTATCACTCTTAAAACTACTCCAGAATGTTTTATAGCCCCCCACTAAAATAGAATTTAAAAAAAAATTTATATATAATATATTCAAAAAACAATAATTTTTTAATTGCTAACTTTGTAGGTTTAACAACAAACAATTTTTTATCTTCGATGCGTTTTAAGTAAAGTCTTATCGATACAAACATATATATTAACTGTAGTTTTTACTAACAAAATTTTTTAATTTTCTTTAACAAGAAATAAATATATAAATAAAATCTATTTGAATTACTGATATATGAAAAAGAAAACTACTATTTTTTATTCAAATAATAAAATTGAATAATAGAATTAAATTAATACTAATATTAATTATCTAAAATTATAAGAGATCTTCTTTCTTCTCTCTTCTTTCTTCTATATTATAATTTTCATTAAAGCTATTTTATTTCTTCCTTACTTTTCTATATGCTATGAGAAGCTTCTTTATTAGGGGTCTTGGTCCCTCTAAGGATAGTACATGACTTGAAAATTGTACTTCCTTTAATACAAAACTAGATTTTCTAAAATTTAATCTTAAATTGTGCCTTTCTAATCGTTTGAACAATTCTTCTAGATTCTCTAAGTATTTTTCAAAACTTTGAGATATACACAATAGATTATCAACAAAGGCTATTACTGAGTTATGCAGATCTCCTATGGCTACCTTTTCCTTATAAATAATGGGAATAGACAGTTGTTTGTCGTCCTTGAGCTGCAATTCGTGCTCATAAACGTCTAGCAAACCTGGTTTTTTATTAAATATTCCATAATATTGAAATATTAACATAATTAACTTTTGTTTTTGTTCATCTGTAAGGCTTTCATTTGGCAGTATTTTTTCTTCGATCTCTTCATACATTAAATCGTATTGAGGATCATTAGAATTTTTATTGTTTAGTTTTGAGACACTTTCACTGTACTCAATACTCAAACTTTGATATTCATTCTGTCCAAGAATGATATCAATATAAGGAATAATTTCCTTTTTATTTTGATTACTGATACATATTTTTTCATGTACAGTATCTAAAATCATTTTTAAGCCTTTTGTACATCTTAGCCCATTATGCACTCTCTCACAAGCTTTGGAACTACGATAAAAATGGCATTAAATTCAATACTAGCCACCTTAACAGTTAACATAACTTGCTTCGTTATTTTTGTGGATTTTAAACCAGTTGCACCCTTAATAACTTTTCCTGCTATAAGTAAAGTTGGACGATCTTTAAGGATATAAGAATTATTTTTATAAAACTCTTCTGAAATACAGGTCACCTCACTGCCTGAATCTATTAATGCTTGAACTTTGATGCCTTCCACCTCTAATGGTATCTGAGGACATTTCTTTTTTATGATGTTGACACCGTCAGGTTCAATATCATATAAGAGTTCACTATGAGGATCACTAAATATAGTATTAACCTCAAAACTTTCTTTTTTATCAGTTGCATTTTGCTGATTTATTTTGCTTTCTTTAGGATCCGAGTTACAAAATGCAACTACTGTCCGTTTCCCGATCTTGATGTACCTGCTTCTGGAAATAAGCTTGTAACATCTACATCTTCTTCATATCTTCTACAAGCTTCATTAATAAAGTCTTGTGGACTTGATGATTTTTGCTTTGGGTTTATATCTTTTGATTTATTTCCTCGTTGCGTTCTCATTTCATTTACTTCATATTCATTACGAGGTTTATTATTATTATTTTTATTCCTATTATAATTATTATTATAATAAGTTGGATTTTTATTCGGATGGCTTTTATTCTTTTCTATAGAATCTTGCTCATCCTCTTGATTTTGATCATCAAAATCAAATTCAGATAGAAGTGCAAAGAATGCAGTTTTATCTTTGATATGTTGTACACGAATTGCACTTCGAATTCCTCTATCAAAATGACTACTTAATTGAGTAATTATTTCGCAATGATCTCGATGTTCATCTAGTTCTTGTGCTAGATTAAATAATTCCATTGCATATTCAGATCTATTCGAATTCTTTTTAGGAATGAATTTTCCAAATTCGATTTTTCTTTTTATAGCCCTCTGGGTATTATCATTCCAGAACTGTAATTTAAATTCTTTTTCAAAATCTTCTACTGAAAAGATTTCTTTTTCGTTTAGATTGAACCAGTTCTGTGCTATTCCTTCTAAACTTTGAGAAAATATATATTTTATTTCCTTATCATCAAGCTTTGTTACTTCAATATATCGTTTTAGATCATTTAAAAACTTGATGGGTCTTTCTTCCAGAGTCCCTTTAAACCTCGGAATTCTCAAATTCAATTTTTAGTTGCATCACCTAATGCTACTGTATTACTATTACAAGTATGACTTCTTGTTGTATTAGCTACTTGCTCTTGCAAGCTTCGCGTGGCATCCTCATTATTTTTTATTGCCACATCTAATTCAGCTATCTCTTGATGTCTTATATTGGACATGATATCTTCATTCTCTTTAATGAGATCATTTAGATTTTTGTTTACTAATTTCAAGCTTTCTATCTCATTCTTTAAAGATTGATTTTCTTTTTGCCATTCAGCTTTAGCATCATCTAATTTTTTATTCATTAAATCTTCTAAAAGTTTTAATGATTCCTTCAGAGAATCTTGGCTTATTTGCATGTTATTTTGCAATGCACTCTGATTTGTAACATCTATTTCAATGTTTATTATTCTAGCTTCTAAGCTATCTTGATTCTCATCGAGGCATTTTACTTCCTCTGCTACTGCTCTTCTCCATGAGCCAGATCTTCTTATTGCTTCAGGAGAACTTGCATCTGAGAGCTGATCTATTTCATTTAGAAGCTCTTCAGATGTCTTCTCATGCAATTTCAGAATTGATCTTCTTTTAGACATCTTTAAATTAATTTTATTTTAATTTATCAAAAAAGAAAAAAGATTTTATGATTTTTTAAATTTACAGAATTTAATTTCTTTTAAATGTGAATTAATATTTATTTTATCGTGCATAGAATGTTCTCTATTCTGTATTAATTTTTTTTTTTTTTTTTTTTTTTTTTTTTTTTTTTTTAATTTAGATGTGATTTAAATTAACTGTTAAAGTATTTAAATTTCAATGGAGATTTCCTAAGTGGAAAATAACCTTTATTTTGTATTTTAAACCAATACACGTATCTGTCTGTGTGCTAACACACTTAGATCTGCTTTACTTTGCGGTCTTTTTTAAAATTCATATTTTTTAATCGTCAATAACTAATTTAATTATTGATTTATTGCAAATTTACAAATGCCAATTTATTTATTTTATTTTAATACATTAATTAAACATAAAAAATGCAGAAAAATAATTAAAAAAATTTTTATGCTCTGAGGTGGATTTGAACCGCCGACCACTGCGTGCCAGGCAATAGCTGTGCCATTAAGCTAACGTGGCTTATGATGCACTTCATTTAGTACAAGTTATATATGAATACCCGTGTATTAGTTTTATTTTTTAAATAATATTATTTTTATTATTATTTAATCACATTTAATACTATTATTTAATTAATTTTTAAATTTTTCATGAGGGCTGTAATTTCATCAGTTTTTTTTTCTAAGGCTGATACTCTTTTATCTAAATAAGAGTTTTGTTTATTCATACATGAAAAAATATCATGTATCTCTCTTTGCATTTTTGCATTTCCTTGACCTATTCTCATTAGATCAATGCTATGAATGCCAATAGCCTCTTCAGACTCTAGAATTTTTTCTGAGTGATTAAAACTCTTCTCTTCGAGTTTTTCTATTTTCTTCTGGAGTTTTTCAACAACTTTTTCTAATTGTTTTCTCTGATTATATTCAAATTCCATATAATCAGTCAAACTCCTTTCTAATGAAATTACTCTATCATAATCAGTGCCCTCAAAGAGCCCACCTCTATATAAAGGTATCATTTAACAAAGGCCTTTTATTTAATGTTTAATTTTAATTTATTAATTAAATTAAATATTTTAATTGCTGTATGATTATGAGTGCATGTCCTGTCACGGTCGCCAGCTGTAACGGGCGCGTTTTGCTGGATGCACGGTCGCCAGGTAATTTTAATAATAAATTACCAAAATATAAATTAAAGTTACGTTTATCAGTTCTTGACATGCATTGGTCACATAATCCATACAGCAGGCAGAATTAAAACACCAAAATCGACGATCTCTTCTAGATGCTTTACTATTAGAGATGCGATAATTGATATTTTAATTATTATGAAAGGCTATATAATCGACGACTTCTATTAGATGCTTTACTATTGGAAGTGCGATATTATATCCTTATTTTAGATGCAATTTATGTTGGTACAATAATCGACGACATTCACTGGATGCTTTACCATTGAATGTGCGATAATATGTACTTTCACGATAATATGTTTTTTGATTGTTATTATCTGAAAATAAGTTTAAGTTAATGAATTTAAAATCATTTTATATCTTTTAATGTTTTAAATTTTATTTAATAAAATATATCTTTTTATAAAATTATACAAATGAAATGAGAACGTTAAATTAATCTAATTTCTACATGCTCTCGTGTAGAGAGTCGGATCAAGAATCCGATAAAATACATCTTAGATGTTACATGATCGAACATCTAAGAGAGAATGAATGAGCTTGGATGAATTCACGCTCTTTTATATTATTTCATAAACCTTCTATGAAGTTCTATTTCTCACTAAAGAATTATACATTAGGAAATAGAATGTTCGATAAAATTCATTTAATATATTTGCAAAAGAAACCTTTAATTATGATAAATATATTTGCAAAAGAAACATTCTATTTCCTTTACATTTCAAAAAACTATTTTTAATAATCTATTTTATTATTTATCATCTAGGAAAGCTAATTTTTTATATTTTAATTCCTATCTTCAAATTTTAACATATACATATTATAGAAATTGGATGTTCTATTTATGTATAAACAATTATTTTAAAAAAATTACATCTACTATATTTTATTATTAATAATCAAATATTGATAATACTTTTTCATTAACAGAAATAGAACATTCCATTTCTATATTCATTTTACTATCTCTGTATATATACATTTTGACTTATCTTCGTTATCGGCCTCAGTAGGTAACTATGAAGTCCTACTTATACCTTTAACGTAATTTAGACTTATTATTACAGAAAATCATTCTGTGTCTTAAATAATGTTCATTTATTTATGAAACATTCATATTCAATTTAATAATTCTAAATAGAATTGATATGAGCCGTTTCAAGATACATTTACGGCGTTAATGAATGCGGATAAAGATCTTTCTGATATTCAAAAGCTACAATATTTAAAAGAAGCAGTAACAAATAAAGCTAAACAAAAAATAAAAAACCTCGCTCGATAAAATGATACACTCCAACACATAAAATCTCTGTCCATGCTCAATGTAAGAGTAACCGAAGAAATTCTCGTATGAAATATAGAAAATAAATTGCATAAGAGCACCGAAGATAAGTGGGAAGAACACGGAACGTTCCTGAAACTCGAAAAACTGATAGAGTTTTCGAATAAAGCTGCTGCGCGTTTATCTAAAAAAGAAATAGAAACAATAGAAAAAACGCCAGAACCCCAACAAAAAAATAATATCAGTGGTTCAATAAATAAAAAGAAAAATAGAGGCGCATCTAGGCAAACTTTCTTAACGTCTTCAGGTTTTAAATGACCCGTATGTAAAGAGACGAATCAATTATACCGTTGTGAAAAATTTAAAGACGCGTCGATTTAAAAAAGAATAGAGATAACTAAACAAGCTTCGTATGTTTGCTATGTCTTTGAGAACATGCAAGCACAGAATTCAAATTTTAGAAGTGTATGGTCTGTGATTAGGTTGCGAATTACTTATTACATAATCATAACGTTTTGGAAAGAACAGAATGACTCGAATGCCCTATAGAAATACAAGCACCTTGTATAGCGTCAACAGCCCAAGCATCATCGAATCAAATATTAACCACAGCGCGAATTAATATCATTCAACAAAATAATAAATCAATCAAATGCCACGAATTATTAGATACGAGCTCTACAATGAATTAAATAAGCGAAGAATTAACGAGCAAACATGTGATTCCAAAGAAAAAATGTAGTATTCCTATAGGCGCGCTCAATAATATGTCAACGATGACAAAAAATATAATCACCGCAACCGTACAATCATCGCAAAATAATTATGCGAGAAAATTCGAATTTTTAACAATATCAAATATTTTCAATGCCGTTTCCAGCGAAGCGATATTGCACGAAAACATATCAATACCCTCAAACATAAAACTTGCGGATCCAGAATTCTACAAGCCTACTCCAGTTGATATTTTATTAGCATCAGGCCCAACACTTTCGCTTTTTTGTGTGGGACAATATAAAATCACGGGAAAAAACATAAAATTGTATTTACAAAAAACTCGCTGAGGGTGGGTGATAAGCGGAAACGTTAATGAAAAAAGAGATCGAGAAGCGATTTGTAATTATACAGATTTACTATTAGATCTCGAAAGATTTTGGCAGATCGAAGAAGGTCCTGCTCGAGTGCATCGATCTTCTGAAGAAATTCAATGCGAAGACCATTTTATACAACATACTACGCGAGACCAAACGGACAGATATATAGTCGCGCTTCTATTTAAGAACAATAGTCTGAGCCTAGGTGAGTCGCGTTGCAAGCTCTTGAAAGATTAATTTCACTTTTTAAAAGATTTAAAAGAAATCCGGATTTGTTTGAAAAATATAACACTGTAATCGAAGAGTATAAAAATCTTGGGCATATGTCTGAAATTACTGGTGCGTCAAATCAAGAATTTTACTTACCTCATCATGCAGTTATAATAGAGTCAAGCGCAACTACTAAATTACGTGTAGCTTGTGATGCATACGCGAAAACTAGTAGTGGCCTCTCTTTGAACAATATATTATTAGTCGGACCTACAATACAGAACGATATTTTTACTCATCTTCTTCGATTCCGTACGCACGAATACGTCTTATCAGCAAATATTGAGAAAATGTATCAGCAAGTGTTGATACGTAAAAAGGATAGACAGTATCAATGCATACCCTGGAAGGTAGGTGAAGAAATAAAAACTTACCAACTAAATACAGTAACGTTTAGCTTGGGCCTAGCCCCTTATCTGGCAATACGAAGCTTAATAAAATTAGCAGAAGATAAAGAAAAAAAATATAAAATGGCTGGCGCAATTCTAAAAAGAGATTTGTGTGTCGATAACTTATTCACAGGTGCTGAAACAATTAAACAAGCACTTAGAATAAGGGACGAAATGACGAATCTCTTAAAATTAGGTGGCTTTCCTTTACGTCACTGGGCAGCAAACGATACGCGAATATTGCATAGAATAAGTAAGAAAGATTTAAACACTTCCTTACACTTAGTAGCAAATCAAACGTTGAAAACTCTCGGAATTTTGTGTAGCGCAAAACCGGATAATATAACATATACAGTTAATTCTGATAATAATAAAATAGCGAGATCCAAAAGAGCCATTCTTTTAGAAATAGCAAAAATTTTCAACCCACTTCATTTATTAGGATCGATAATCTTGTATGCAAGGAGTATAATGCAAGATTAATGGAAAGAAGGGTTACATTGAAACGAATCAGTACCAATGAGTGTATATACACGATGAAACAAGTTTTGTACTCAGCTTCCAATAATAAACAAAATGCAGTACAATGCATGGCTTCTGCGATACGAGCAATATGGGTTATGGTGCGTGTGTTAACTTGCGTTCTACTTCAGAAGAAGGCGAAGTAATTACAATTTTACTTGGCGCAAAATCTCGAGTAGCAATATTAAAAGAAAATACCATACCACGCCTCGAACTTTGTGCTGCATTGTTATTAACAAATTTATATAAACAGATAATAAAAGCAATAGATGTTTCTTTCAAAAAGATAATTTTTTGGTCAGATTCTTCAATAACATTACGATAGATAAGAACTTCACCTTACCTGCTAAAAACATTCGTGGCTAACCACGTCTCTGAAATTCAAAATGTGTTAGAGCCGCACAAGTGGAAATATGTGCGTTCAGAAGATAATCCCACCGATGCACTGTCAAGAGGTCAGTAACCTGCTGATTTCTTAAAAAATAAACTATGGTTCAATGAAACTCAATGGCTCACTCTCAAAGAGAAAGAATGTCCACACACGATGATACCTGGATTAAGTGAAGACTTTCCAGAAAAAATATTTGTTTATTATCAAACAAAAACAAAAATAATAAAAATTCTACGTCAAAAACAACCTTTAAAATTTATGAGAAGTTTTCTTCATTTGTAAAATTGAAAAGACATGTAGCTTATGTCTCTTATCTCAAGCTCTTAAAAATGTATAACGTGAGCTTGCAAGCTCAAGATTTAATGGATGTCGAAAGGGATATCGTAAGACATATTCAGAAGATTCATTTTAGGTTTCATTTTTTTTTTAAAAAGTAAAGTGCCTTTTATTGAAAAAAGAACTAAAAAAGGAAAGCGGGTTACTTTCTCTAAATCCACTTCTTGATAAGGATGGACTACTAAGAGTTGGCAATCGATTAAAAAATACAAATTCAAATTTTGACCAATAACATCCAGTATTGTTGCCGCGTCCAAATCGCGTAACAAGTTTAATCATTCAAGAAATACACAAAAAATCATCACAGTGACGTGAAAACTGCATTGTGTCTATCACGTAAAAATTATTTGCTACTAGATGGAAAATATCAAATAATTGTTCGATGCTTTCGCGCAAACCCTCCTACCACAGAATATTTGATTGACGATTTGCCAAAAGTTAGACTCTCACAAGATAGAGTATTCAGCAATGTAGGGATTGATTATCATATACTTTTTATATCAAAGAAAAGAAATACAGAAATTAAAAGCAAATCATAGTATATGTTTCTGTCTTTGTCTGTCTTATCACCAAAGCTGTGCATTTAGAGTTAGTATCAGACTTGACCACAAAATGTTCAGAAAATGTCTGTATGTGTGTGTGTGCGTGTGTGTGTGCGTGTGCATGTGTGTGTGTGTGTGTGTGCGTGTGTGTATGTGTGTATGTGTATGTGTGTATGTGTATATGTGTATGTGTATGTGGGTATGTGGATTCGTGTATGTGTATGTGTGTATGTGTGTGTATGTGTATGTGTGTTTATGTGTGTGTGTGTATGTGTATGTGTGTGTGTGTGTGTGTGTGTCTGTGTGTTTGTGTATGATGTCAGTTAGTAAATTGTATCTCGTAACTATTCGATAGATTTGTTTCTAATTTAATTTTTCGATCAACTGGTGCAGAAGCTATTGAGAATGGGTTTTTTCAGTGTAGTTTTAATTTTATAGCCATTTTAGTGATTTTAAAAAAATTTTGAATTTTTATCTTTTTCTTATTTAACGTAAACTAATCGAAGAATTTGCTTGAAAATTCGTATGGAACATATTTTCGACTGTCAAAAGAAGAAAAACTTTTGAAAATGTTTTATTAGTGCCCTTTTAATTTTAGAGTATTTTAAAAATTTTTTTTTAAATTTTTATTTTTCCTTTTTTTCTATTTCACGAAAACCATAAGATAGATTTGCTCCAAAGTTTGTCTGCAAGTTATTCGCTACTCTGTGACGAAAACAAGCTTCGGAAAACTAATTTTCTCAGTGCAGTTTTAATTTAAGAGCATGTTAAAAATTTTCAAAAAAATTTCTACTTTTCATTTATTTTCTATTTTGTGTAAACCACCAAAATAAGCTAAAACTAATTTTCTCAGCGTGTTTACATTTTTAGAGAATTTTAAAGATTCAAACAAAAATTTCGATTCTTCTTTTCTTAATTTTTTTTTTATTTTACGTAAAGTACTCAATAAATTTGTTCTAAAATTTGCAGGAAAATTATTTGCGACTGCCAAAAGAAGGAAAATTTTCAAAAATTGATTTCCTTAGCGTAGCTTTAATTTTAGAGCATTTTTAAAATTTTAAAAAGAGAATGTAATTTATTTAGCTAATAAGATCTTGAAAATTATTCAATGGATTTGCTTTAAATTTTGCATACTATCTATTATTTTGTCTAAGTAGACGGGAAGCAATTCAAAATTGGTTTTCCTAACGTAGTGTTTTTTACATTTTTTTTTGTATTTTACGTAAATTACTTGATGAATTTGTTTTGAAATTTGCATGGGAATTATTTGCAACGGCCAAAAACAGGATGACTTTTAAAAACCGAATTCCTTAGCGTAGTTTTAATTTTACAAAATTACTCAAATTTCTTTTTCTAATTTTCATTGTTCTTTTTTTTCATTTTACGTGAACTACTCGATAGATTTGCTCTAAAATATGTATGCAAGTTATTTGCTGCTGTCTTTATAAAACAAGCTTCTAAAAAATAATTTTCTCAGAGCAGCTCTTTGATTACTTCTTTTGATTTCTGATTTGACGCTTTCATTAACTCTTTTTTACTTCCTCACTTCCTCTTTGTCCTTTTTACTCAGATTGATCCTCATTTTTACCCTATTTTCATCCAACCTTGTCTCTCTCTCTTCCTATTTACTAATCACTCTCTCACATTCACTAATTTTTCTTGAATAGAAATTGTATTTCATATTGGAATCACATTTAAAAAAATAAAATCAAATTACTCTAACTCAATGAGCTCTATGATAAAGCATTGCGCCAGTGCACTTGGCAGCGTTTTTTTAAATATTTTTAATGGAAAGCTGAGTTTATTTTACATATAAAAAGTTATTTTGCACAAAGTGTCCGATTATATTCCAGTGAGTAATAGAATGCCCAAGAGTAGAAGTACCACGTGAAGCGCGGCAAGGCATGTCACTTCGCGCTTGACGGCAGCCGCTGGATTTGGTTCTCCTGTTAACATTTTGCTACCTTATAATTTTCTTTATACCTGTTAGTCTGATTTAGTTATTTTTTTGTTTTTATTAATTTTTTTTTTTTATTACTTTGGCTTTTGAAGAGGAATGGGTGTTCAAACTCTCTAGCTTCGTGGCTTTCTTCGTTTCAGTTACGTGTTTGGATACATTATTTTCTGTTTTTTTAGTGACTTCCTTTGGAAAGATTTTATATGTAGAACTTAAAGGCGTTTTCTTTAGTTGTAAAGTGTTTTGTTTCAATGGAATAAAAGCATGGTACTGGCAAGTCCCTAGTATAATTTAAGTATTGTCTAATCTTGGTTTGAGCTCTAAAACCAATTTTTCATAATCATTATTGGATCTTTACTGCTATAAAAAGCTTTGGTTTATTTGCAATAATTTTTAACTTATTTGTTAAGACTTTCTGCTATTAAAATTTTATTTTTGGATGAAAGTTGCAGACTAGCACGTTATGCACCTGTTTTCAAGTTTGCACCGATACCATCACATGTACTTTTACCGTGCGCGGTTGCATAAGAGTTCCAATCTACAGTATCATGGTTTAGATCATCCGAAATTACAGCAATGCTTACATGTTTGGGATCATTATTTTCTTTGTAATAAACTACAACTGTAAAAATAGTTGCCTGATTATTATTCTAATGGAAAGATTGGGTAGAATTCTGTACTATAAATGCATAGTTTTCCGCAAAATCCCAACAGACAATAAGCTCCCCTTCTTGAGATTCTCTTTTCGGTTATTTATATACTGTCACTGTTTCTTAGCAAAAAAATCACGAGTCTTTAATTTCATTAATTTTTTGCCCAGGGTGTTGAAAAAGTCATAAACGTTCTCACATATTGAAGCTATCGTATAATGATTCAATCGAAACTACGATTCAAATTGAATTTCAAAAATATTATTTTTATCAAAACATTTAAGCAAATGTTCTCGCAATATAGACGTATTAAAGCAATTTAGACAGTCACCTAAAAAAAAAAATCATCACGTGCATTTTTACAGACGATTGCCTGAATACAGTCATGATAATTGGTAAGAGATAGTTTACTATTTTTCGTTACGCACTCTAGCTCAGCAGCTTTTAGCATGAGCTGAACGTTTTCATGATGTACGCATACACTTACATTGTGTGTACCATTACTTTCAGCTGAAACACAGTGTACTGGTCTCAATAGTATGAATTTTGCTAACCCAATTTTAACTTGTTCGTGTTCTTTTTTAGATAAATAATAAATTTCGTTCCAATTGTCAAGAGATAATCTTTTCTGAAAGTTTTCTCGTTTGCCATTGTCTTGCTTTACGGATATACAATCTTTTAACCCTTTCAGTCACAGGAGCCACTATAGTGGCACCCTTCCTCATTTTCTTTTTTTTTATTGTTTAATTCGCACTTTAAGTTTAATCTTTATTCTTTTTGCATTTTCATATAAATGAGTGTTCATTTTATAAGTATCATACGATATATTTTGAATATATGATTGTAAATAAATCTAAAAAATTAATGTATGATAGAAAATACGTGTTTTTGCGAAAATAATTCGTGACTGAAAGGCCTGGCATGATTCGACTTATGTCATCCTTTTCATAAAAACTTTTAACTGAATTCGTAGTTTCCACCGAAAGTACTTTGCCGCGTTTTCTTCAGGAATTGAGAAAATTCCTTTTTCAGCTACTAACTCTTTTGCTTCTCGAGCTTCACATTCAGTGCAACCAAACTCTCTAATCAAGTTATTACGAGACCAAAAATCGGAAGCAAGAGTGAGTGTTTGAATTCTATCTTGCTTCGATATCATATTAGAAAATTTTCTTTTAATTTGTTCGAGGACTGTTACGCCAGCTTTATAATATTCATCTCAATAATGCACATTAGTTTTCTTCGTATCCAAAATAGGTAAATCAGTTTTACGTTTGTAAATTTGCTTTCGACTTGCACCACATATTTTCGCTTCCTCGGGTTAAAACGGAAATATACTTCTTAAAGTTAAAGGAAAGTCAAACAGATCTCTAGACATAGGGTAATTCTCTCTCTTGAAAGGATTTATGCATTTCATTTCATAGGTTGAATTCATTATAGTTGCTACAATAAACCAGAGAAAATCGTAACCAATAGATTTATAATTTAATCATAAAAAATCAAAATTTAAAAAGAAACGCCATCGTATATATGCATTTCTCTGGGACAATTCATTTATAGTTCAAAGTATTATGTTTAAGCCATCTAGCGACTGCAAAAAAAAACTAGTTTTACAAGTAAGCATGATGTGGCGGCAGCGGCCGTACCACACGAAGTTGCGCGCAGTACTTCTACTTTTGAGCGTTCTATTACTATGAATAGAAACTTTTGTTATAAAAAATTTAGAGACAAAAAATATTAAGTATTTAGTATAAAGATAGATTTTTTCAATACAAAAGTATTTGTATGTGTCCCAGAATAGCAATCAAGCCCTATTTCCACATAAAAATTGAAGTAGTAATTGAATTAGGCTGAAAATCGCATAAAACAACTATATGACTCATATAATAATGTTTTGAGCCACTCGAATCATCATTACGAAATTCATACATTTTTTCAGTGCCGAATCTAGCGGCTGCCGTCAAGCGCAAAGTGACGCGTGGTACTTCTACTCGTAGGCGTTCTATTAGATACTGAAATATAATCGGGTACTACCGGCAAAATAACTTTTTATATGTAAATAAATCTCAGCTTTTAATTAAAAGTTTTAAAAAAATATTTATAATAGACTTTTCGAGATATAACACAGTTTGTGTTTTTTTCAAAAACATGAAAAATTTTGGAAGATCTGACCACGCTATTAGAAAACTGAGAAAAAAATACATCAAAATAGTGTATTAAGTAGTTTTTTCATATTCATTTTGATACCTCAAACGCGAGTTTAAAACAACAGGATTAAGCGCTCGCGTGCCGCGCTTAGAGAGTTGACATGATTCCCTCTATATGTATGAGTGAATCTTCTAAACTTTTAAAATTCATGTTACTGCGCCATTACTTGTAAAAATGAGATAGCACATCTTTTCAGCAAATGTTTACTGATTTATTAAGATATTAGAAAGTAATTTTGCTATAGTTTGGATTATAATTAGATTTGTCATTTTTTGGCAAATGGAGAAAAGAGTTTTTTTTTCTTGAATTTCAAATGTTACCAGATCATGTAAAAAAATAAATTATCGCTATAAAAAATGACTATTATTCTTTTGATCTAAAATTCACTCTAAACTCTAACTATGTACATACTTTTGGGAAATCAAGACAATGGGCGTGTGCCTGTTAACAAAAGTACTTTTTGAAAGGTTAATAAAATGTTACCAATAATTTATATAATCTACTTTTCAGCGGAAAATATGATACTATTAAAAAGACTATTCAGTGATTACGTTATAAACTATATCTAAAGGTAATATTGAGAAGCACAAATGGAAATTTTTTCATTAGGAACGTATGCCTATTGTAGAAAGAGTTCTGCATTACTTTGAAATTATAATTTAAAAACGTAATTCATCTTTGAAAATATGTTTTTATCTTATCATATAAAAACCTAATCATTTATGCACCTTTTCTCTATTGTGAACTTTGTAATTTTCTATTTTATAGTACTTCATGGAATCTTTAAGTTGGTTTTGAAGTATTATTTTAAGTATTCTAAAAATTATTGAATTTTTCCCGATTATTAAATTTTCTGGATTTACATCTTTTCAAGGTACACCTTAGATGTACCTTAAAAAAACTACCCACAAAAATGAGTGACGCGGTTTTTTTCTTTCATTATAACACGTCAAAATTCAGAAAAAATTTATTTTTCACATGAATCTGTAATTTTTTTTTCTAATTTATTGAATCTGAAATTTTAACACTATGGAGAACTGACTCGTATATATGTTTTTGGCATCACTGGATTTGAATCCGGGCTTTTTTTCGATCCCAACATGTCAAAGTCAAGGTCAACTGACAGTCAAATTCCTAAAATTTAACGATATAACATTTTTGACCCCAGGTTCTGAAAGAGCGGAAAATTTTACGTCCAAATACGTATTGACTTCTTTTTATAACTAACCTCTGTAGGTCAAGTAGCGGTCATCCAAAATAAGACTCTCGTTTTAAATTTTTTACTCTAAAAAAATACTTTTAATATTTTCTTTACTCTAGCTTTCGGCCTATGTATTGGCTGTGGATTGGAATTCTGGTCCTCTTAACAGTTGATCTTTATGTTTTTCGAGTCGTTGATCATGATGCTGGTGTCCATTTGACTCCATCACATCAAAATGAAGGTCAATCGAAGGTTAAAGCCCTCAAATCTAATGATATAATATTTTTCGGCATCAGATTCTGATAAAGTGAAAAATTTTAAATCCAAATTTATCCAGAGTTATTGATTGAAATGACCTCAGAAAGATATCCCAAGGTCAAATACTCCTTTTGCAACTCTTGGCTGATGTATCAACAGTAAATCGGGGTTTGGGGTCTCGAACTAGTCGATTTTTATGTTTTAGGAGTCACTAAATCCGAATATAGGATGCGCTCAATCCCCTTTTGCAGACTCAGGGTCATTTCAAGGTATCAATATCCATTTAGGATTAGCCTAAGTGACGGTGTCGAACATCGCACCATGGTCGAATGATACCATGACTTCGTAGTCTAATGTGATCTATCAATAGAATAAATTGAAGTATTCATTCCTAATTAAAAAATATACCGTCGACATTAGATTTACCTAATGTACACCACGAGGAGGTTGCGTGAGCGGATTTTGTACATCATATTTAGCCCTGAAAAGGGCTGTTTTATGGTAGGCAGATCATGACAGAATACGCAAATAACTTTCACTTATTTTTCAACATTCACTCTAGTCTTGGACAAGACGCTAAAAATTGTCTTGTTATATGATAAGCATATTACTGCTCAAGACAGCAGATTGTGTCGAATAGAAGCGTGATCAAATTAAGCCATATACTTTTATTGAACTCAATCATTTTTTCCCTTTACATTGCT
Source organism: Anastatus disparis (assembly GCA_017163975.1). Classification (NCBI taxonomy): domain Eukaryota; kingdom Metazoa; phylum Arthropoda; class Insecta; order Hymenoptera; family Eupelmidae; genus Anastatus; species Anastatus disparis. Next base: position 848,868 of record JAFFSR010000320.1, on the reverse strand, counting down.
ATAACGGATTCTGTTCTCTTTAAATATTCAGTACGAAGGATCTTTTTTGAGTTTTTTGGAAATTTGGACATCTCTTCTCAGCATCCATCAATAGTCAGCCATCATGTTAACGTCCCACCTTACTTAATAACGGATTTCCATCACTTTAATATCTTACTTTTATGATTATCTGAAAAGTTTTGTGAAAGAGACTTGAAACTTAGTCAAGCTGATCTTTCCTCTTTATTAATTTTACTAACAAAAATATCATCCTTAAATAACGTCCTAATTGGGGGCCATCAAACAATCCTGCTTTCAATTTTGCTCCCGAAATTTACAGAAATTTCGCTTGCAGATACAGAAAGCATTTTCCAGTCTTATCTAGTGCTTTAACATATTTTTTCATAAGATCAAGTTTTTTACAATGTGGCGGAATAAGGATCTTAGAAGGATCTACTAAGGAATTGCTGATGATATGTGAACCTGGTTTAAACATGAGTCTTGCTGGCCATTGTAAATCGATAGAATAATCCTTACGATGCCTGCTATCCAATAAATACAAGTAACAAGGATATTTTGTGAAACCCGACTGTTGTCCAAGCAGCATTGTTATTATTTTCAAATCGCCACATAGTTGCAACTGATGGCTTGCATATCTAATTTTCTTTAAAAGTACTTGCATATTTTTATATTTTTCTTGTATTACAGTAGAGTGAGCTATTAGCATCGCAGCATACTTATTCGTATTTTGCACTAAAACTGCTTTTATACTAATCTTAGATGCGTCTATGAAGAGTCTTCAATCTTCTGTTCTATAACGATTGTTTTTTATATCATTCATAAGACCTTTAATATCTTTGCAATATACTATAAAAGAATTTTCGTCAGTTGTAAAATATTTTCGGAATGATCAGTCCCTGCTACGATAAATGGATACTTTAGTTTTAGATTTAAACAAATTTTTTTTTCAAAAATAAAGCAAAATACTCTGAACTATCTATGGATAAACTCAAGTCTCGAACTAACTAGGAGAGTATCAGACCTCCGGATCACGGATTTTGCTCAAACTTTGGAATAAGTTTTCAGATGTCAAAATATGGAAGGAAATAGAATTTTAGACCCCAACGCTCAATATTTCCCTAGTTACAGGTAATTAAAGAATATCACTAAAAAGTTACTAGATTTTCAAACGCATATAGTTCCTTAGCATTGATAACTAGGAGCTTAAAACTTTTTTCAAATGAAAGCTGAGCTCAAATACTTTCAAAGTAGTAGTTATAGCATGTCAAAATATTATTTTTTCCCAAAGTTATAGCGTGATAAACATTGGACCTGATTTTTCTTTTTAAAACATTAATTAATAACAAAAGCTGAAATTGGGTGTAATGTTTATCACGCTATAACTTAGGAAAAAATAATATTTTTGACATGCTATAACTACTATTTCGAAAGGATTTGAGCTCAGCTTTCATTTGAAAAAAGTTTCAAGCTCCTAGCTATCAATGCTAAGGAACTATATGCGTTTGAAAATCTAGTAACTTTTTTAGTGGTATTCTTTAATTGCCTGTAACTAGGGAAATATTGAGCGTTGGGGTCTAAAATTCTATTTCCTTCCATATTTTGACATCTGAAAACTTATCCCAAAGTTTGAGCAAAATCCGTGATCCGGAGGTCTGATACTCTCCTAGTAAGTCACTTAATTCCAATTCTGAAATTAATGATGGATTTTTTTCATTTTTTCAGCACTATCAATGCTGTCATCATCACTGCTGTTCTCAACTTCAGATTCTCCTGCATATTTTCCATCAATATTTATTTTCTCAGGTTCTTGAGTTTTATCATTCTTGTTCATGCGTTCAGCAGGAGTCGGTTCCGTTACTAATGTAACGTTGGTATATACATATTTGCTTTTATTCCTAATATTAATACCTGTAACATTATCCATACAAACATAACAATCTATTTCACATTAAGCTCGCTTCCATATAGCCGGGGTGGTATACATAATAGGAAATATTTTTTTTACACCATCCATATTGTATCACCGAACAAGAATTACATATAATATTGGAAACCCATGCTGTTTCATAATTTGATTGCAATTCAAACATATCTTTGTATGTTTCACGTATGGAATCATTTATGTTTTTGCGCAATGAAGGTGCTTCGTACTTACAACAAATGTAACAGTAGACGTTACGGTTCTTACTACAAACGTGATAATGCCACTCATTTATTTGTTGTTTTCTTGTAGTATTATACTCCATATTGGCCAAGTCACCAACCAATATGGAGCTGCGGTCGCCTGATGACGACGTCTGCGAGCCCGCTTTCTTACCCTTACCAGCCGCCGATACTGGGGTTCCGACCCCCAGCATTGTGAATTTTTTATTTCAATTAACAGGTCTAGATGAATTTAGATGTAAAATTTTTTGCTCTTTCAGAATCTGGGGCCAAAAAATATTATATCATTAGATTTGAGGGCTTTGACTTTCGTTTGACCTTGATTTTAATGTGATTGGGTCAAATAGAAACCAGCATCATAATCAGCGGCTCGAAAAACATAAAGATCAACTGTTAAGAGGACCAGAATTCCAATAAACAGCAAAAAAATAGGTCAAAAACTAGAAAATGAGAGTCTTATTTTGGATGACTGCTAGATGACCTACAGAGGCTGGTTATAAAAAGAAGTCAATACGTATTTGGACGTAAAATTTTCCACTGTTTCAGAATCTGGGGTCAAAAATGTTATATTGCTAGATTTTAGGGATTGAACCTTCGTTTGACTTTGACTTTGACATGTTGGGATCGGAAAAAGCCCGGATTCAAATTCAGCGATGCCAAAAACATATACAGGATGATCGGATAAGATCGATACATATTGGTATCGTTGGATTCAGCGTGACGAGCTAAGTTCCAATTCACCTCTGAAAAATTTTTAACTTAATAACAGTAGCCAAGAGCGATCGTTTTTAGAATTTAAAATAAGCGATTTTGCCATGTCGTGAAGGCTTCGAAATGAATTCAACAAGTGTTTGCATTCGTAAACATATCATCTTTTTTTTTATTGTGTCATTTGAGACCTAACCCATCTTTTTAACCCTTTCGTGCATATAAGGAACTGACAATCAGAACGTTTCTGAAACTAGAAAATTTCGATGTCCGGCATAGAGCTGAATCCAAATCTGGAGTCAGATTTTCGAAATTATAATAATTGGGCCCAATACCGAGGGGGCCCAATCTTAAAATTGAATATTTTGAAAAACAAAAAATACCAACGTATTCTGTGTAAAATTTCAAGAAGAAATTGTTTTTATCATTTTTCTGATTAGACACACCAATTTCGAGTAAAAAATTATTGAACGTGTAGGATATTGGGTCTGCTTTTACTCAGGGGTCCGATATCCTAGAAATTCAATAATTTTTTACTCGAAATCGGTGTGTCTTATCAAAAAAATGACAAGAATGATTTCTTCTTAAAATTTCGTGTAGAATACGATGGTATTTTTTATTTTTCCAAACTTTGCATTTTAAGAGTGGGCCCCCTCGGTATTGGGCCCAATTATTATAATTTCAAAAATCTGACTCCAGATTTGGATTCAGCTCGATGCCAGACATCGAAATTTTCTAGTTTCAGAAACGTTATGATTGTCAGTTCCTTATATGCACGAAAGGGTTAAATGATTGATTATGAATCTATACTATACTGCTAATGTTTACATTCGAAGTACATAGCTTTAAATGATAGATGGCAATGTTAGTCGATGATATTTGTTGTTTTATTTAATAATCAAACATAATGGTATAGAAATTAAATAATCATTTTGAAATTATTAATTAAATAAATTATTTTATAAATAATAATTGAATGAAATAACAATTGAGTATTAATTAATAATTTATTAGTTACCATTCAGTTATAAACAATGACTTAATATTGCAATTTATCAGTATTAAAATTCTGATTATAAACAGTACAGCAAATAGATGTGAAATAGTAAAAATATTTGAAATGAAAGTATTTATCGAGTTTTAAATATTTGCAGATATTGGTATAATTATTTTTGTTAATAATAATAATCTAATTTTTGAATAGTTATGACAAAATAGTCCATCTTATTATTTATAATTAAATAATCATAAAAGTATTGATCGTATTAGCATTCATAATAATTCAATAATCATTCCTTTTGAATCTAGATTCGGTCGAATCTTCTGTTCGGTGAGCGTGCAGAAATAGTGGCTTAATTTTTACTATTTTAATTATAAATTTATTGGGATAGTGATTTAAGGGTTTTGAGGGTCAAGGAATCGAATGATGAGGTTGTTTTTATCATAAAGTTGATATTTTGATAATAAAAACTCTATTTTTTGAGATATTGAACAAATCTTGATTTTCATTTAAAATTTTGTAAGCTGACTAAATTTATATTCCAATTGACGATTATATAACCTTTATTTATTAAATAATCTTTTTTAAATTGTATGATTTATGAAGTATTTCAAATTAATTATTGAAAATTAATATTTCATTCAATGTTTTGAAAATCATTAATTTTCTGCACAAAGGAACGGAATAGAACTTGTAAAGTTACGCAGCAACTTCGCACCGATCGACGTCACAAATTCATCTCGATTGCTCGAGATGCGGGTTATGTTTCTGCTGTTGTTTACAAATGCGAATACCTAGTTTCTAACCATAGATAGCAATATAAGCTTAATTAGAACTATTATTGTAAGATGTTTTTAATTAGCAGTCAATAGTAAATATAGATAAAATGTAAACGCAATATTAAAAAAAAATTAGTTAATTCATCATATGATATATTAAGTTTCACGTAAATATTTTGTTGTATATTTATTGATTGAATATAAAGTTTTGCGTGATTTTGAAAAACATAAGTGCATTAAAACAATTTTCCGTATTAATTTACATATAATTTTAGTCTATGTCAACACAGTTATTATAATAAAAAACAATACTACTTCAAAATTCGATTATAAATAAATGTCTGGAATAAATGATCATATATTAAAAAAGTTTTGTGGAAAATAAAATATTTTTAAGTTCTCTTCAAGAACTTATGTGTAGAATTATTTTCAAAGTTTTGTATCGTATAAAAATAGTAACTTGTAAATTAACCCTTTTTTACACGCTTTTCTTAAGCTTGCTTTCACGTCTGTCAGTAATCAAATCTTGCACGCTCGATTTGAGACACTTTTTGTCGATGGAAATTTCTGAAATTCGGCACAGACCTTGGTCTCCGATGACAATACAATAATCTGTTGTCCAGGTTGGCGATGACGGGTGTACAAACTCATCTCCGAGGAAGTACAAGTGGGGAGGCTTTCTCTGAGTCAAGACGAGTCAATAGGTTCTTGTTCAGTTGATACTTGTACAAAATGCACACACACATGCACACACACACACGCACACGCACATGCACACACACGCACACGCACACTCAGATGCACACGCACATGCACACGCACACGCACACGCACACGCACACACACACACACACATACACATACACACCCACTCACGCACACGCACACACACACACACACACACACACATACACATACACACCCACTCACGCGCACGCACACACACACACACACACACCCACTCACGCGCACGCACACACACACACACACACCCACTCACGCGCACACACACACACACTCACACACACCCACTCACGCGCACGCACACGCACACGCACACGCAGACACAGACACACACTGTTGGATAATACAATCAAATTTATATATTTGTACCGATTCATATATTGATATACTTAATTATATGCAGGGATGTTTGAAAAATTGCAAAATTGAAGATTTTATATATAGATATTCTTTTAACATTAATTTCTAACAATCTTCGAAAATTTTTGAAATTCTTTAACTTGTCACATACCGTAATTAGACATAAATTATAGCATTGTGCATTGTACATGCAAAATTTCAGACCGTATTTTATCGATTTTGTGGTCCAACAATGCATAAAACAATAAATCTTGGTAAAATTTCCAATGGCGTCATTATTGTCAAATAGCGGAAAACTCAGCATGCGATTACGTGTTCTCTGAAATAATCAATTCTAGTTAGATTAAAAAAAATTATAACTAAAAATCAGAAATTATTAAAAAATAATAAAAAATATTAAATACAAGCTTTTAAAAACAAATTACTTATAGAAAATTCAATTTTAACTAAAAAGTAGAAAATAAAAGTTAAAAAAAAAGCATTTTAAAAACACGTTTTTCAAGGATCACAAATGGAAAAAAAGCGTATAAAAATACACTAAAAAGTATTAAATAAATTAATTTACTTCCCTGAAATTACTTTTATACAGTTCATTGCAATAATTAAGAGAAAATTTTACAACAATTCAAAAAGAAAAGTGTGGGTGCTAATTTTAGTAAATCCAATTCAGCGCCAACACTTTTCTTTTTACATTGTTGTAAAATTTTCTCTTAATTATTGCAATGAACTGTATAAAAGTAATTTCAGGGAAGTAAATTAATTTATTTAATACTTTTTAGTGTATTTTTATACGCTTTTTTTTCCATTTGTGATTCTTGAAAAGCGTGTTTTTAAAATGTTTTTTTTTTTTAATTTTTTTAATTTTATATTTGCTCAGACAATTTTTCGAATATGATATAAAAAATATCTGAAAACAATAAAGTACCCTGGAAGAGCTTCCTAAAATGAAATAACAATTTTCTAAATAAATAAATTTTTTGTAGAATGAGTTTCCGTACAGTTATGAAGCTTTAGAGTTGGGGATTTTTAATGCTTTATACAGGAAATTGGCCAATTAAACGATCCCAAACCTTAAAGCTTTATAACTTCCCAGAAACTCAGCGTAGAAAATGTTTATAAAATGCTAATGTAAGCTTTTTTACAGTACTTTATTTTTTTGGATTTTTTAATATCACATTCAAAACATTGTCTGAGCTAATCCAAAATTAAAAATGTCTGAAAATAATGTTTATTATTACGTTAATTATTTTATATGGTAAAAAAAATTTGGAATTAATTTTATACATCGATTTTTAAAGCTCTTAAATTGTACTTTAAAATCTTTTTTTCGAAATTCTTTTACAACATTGTTTTTAGCAATACGATAATTTTTTCAAGACTTTTTCTTTTACACGGTAGTATCAAATTTTTGAGCGGTAAGGTAAATGTCTCAATAGATGGCCACCTTAGAAATGGTATCTTTTGAGTGTTACCATTCTTGAGGAGGCCATGTATTAGGACATTTTCTACGGTATGTAAATAAATAATTTATTGATTTTTACATAATGTAATGTGTTTCATTAGAAACAATTGTGATTATTAAAATTACGGAAAATGTTTTAAATGTATTTTTTGTATAAAATTTAAGCAGAAATATATATTTTTTATTCACACTCAGGGCGTGAAATTTAATTTTTGATATCTATTCTTAGGGGCTAAAATAGCTCTATTTTACCCTAGGGCGAAATAGTAGTTTTCTCACAAGTATAATTGATTTTTTTCCTATTTTCTATAAGAAATTTACTTTTTCTAATGGCACATGAACATTTGGCATGCAGAAAATGAATTTAGCGAACGTAAAATAAATGTAGTAATTATAAGTGCGAGTATTCGATTCTATGAACAACTCAAATAAATTACTTGACTCGACGAATTGATCAATCAATGGAAGCGGCACCGAAGAAATGCGGTGCAGCTCAAGTTCTTGTAGTTCTCCTTATCAGGATGCCTCGATATATCTGCAAGACTCAGGCAAACTCACTTGATTCTTGCACAAGTCACGAACAAGAAAAAAAACTTCGTACAAAATGCTTACTCCTTTATACAAACTGATAAAACCTTCGAGCATATACTACTGGAGGAAGCCTCCGAATGGCAGAAAGCGTTACAAGGCGAAGAGAGAGAAAGCCTCTATTTTGGTACGTGCTGTCTCTCTCTCGCCTGATTTGATTGGCTGCTTCTATTTCCCACTAAGAAAGTGAGAGAGATAGCATGTACCAAAATAGAGGCTTTTTCTCTCTTCGCCTTGTAACGTAGTTAATAGCTGGGAGGCTTCCTCCAGTAGTATATGCTCGAAGGATAAAACCTATATAACGCACGAGCTCGCACAAATGTATATGATGGCTGCTAAAACCTTTCTGCCTTGTTAAAAACGACCGTTCGTTCTTCTCTCTTGCCTAAGTCTACCCGGCATGCTCTGCGCGCGCCTCTCTCTACAGTACTATATCCGAGTCGCTGAGACAGACTCTCTCCGTCTCACTCTTACATTTGCATATCAAGCATACGTTGAGCCGTGCGACTGATAACGAGGATAGAGCTATATCATAGCATACAAATAATTTACTATCCTCGTTACAATATATATTATATGATTTACATTATATTTATTAACTGTTGAAAATCGTTACACAATTTATTGGGTTTTACGTTAACAGGTATTAATTATATTGAAGTTTTTCGCTCCTAACGTCGCTTAGTTGAATTTTCTTTTATTATATTATTATGTGTAAATGACTAATTTTAAGTAAGTAGGAATTAATTAATTGAATTTAGAGTACTGAATAAAATTGAAAATAATTTGATGAAACATAATATAAAAATATATGTACACATGTGCTTAAAGTAAAAAAGCGTATAATTTATTTCAAATGACTATTTCTCACTCTACTTCCATTAGAAAAACAAAGATAGTACGATATTCGATGTAAATAAACTAAGAACTGGGTACTGAGTTACAACTATAATTTCCAGACCTCAATACATGACCATGAATTTGGATTATGAAATTAATTTATAAGTGAAACATGCTTAAAAGAAATTCGTGTTGATTTATAATAAAAATATCTTCACAAATGTATTTTATATATATGAAATACGAAATTTAAATAGAAAAAATCATAAGATTAAAATACAACATTTTAGTTAATTTTAAATTCGAATATTTCGGAATAAAATAATAACTATTTGCAATTACTTAACAATCCTTTTTGCATCTAATATGAAAATTTAATGAGATACAAATGTTACAAAGTGTATGGTCACAAGTAAGGTTCGCATATCATAAATATTATAATTTTTAGAAAATTCTCGATATTAGTAGATTATGAATTTGGAAAATTAAATATTTTTGTATTGATGACAAGTAACTTTTCAAAAATAGTTAAAATAATACTGTAAATGTCAATCAAATAACATTTTCATCAAAATAAATTTCAACGCTATAATTATTAGAATAAACATTTTTATTTAACTACAATCTATTGTAATAATTATTTTTTTAATATATATATATATATATATATATATATATAAGAGGAGGTCACGTATCTCTGTCCTTTTCTAATCAAAGAATTGAGTTTTTTACAGAAACTAATAACTTTATCAAAAAATGAAGAGAAAGCCGCATCTCGTAATAGAAAAAGGAATATTTTCTTTGATAAGAAAGAATTAATTTAATTGCTTCGTTTTCAAGAAAACCTTGAAAAACTCAAATCATAGAGGTTAGGGTAGACAATTTAGTTTTTCAAGGTTTTCTTGAAAACGAAGCGATAAAATTAATTTTTTCTCATCAAAGAAAATATTGCTTTTTTTGATGCAAGATGCGGCTTTCTCTTCATTTTTTGATAAAGTTATTAGTTTTTGTAAAAAAATCATTTCTTTGATTAGAAAAGGACAGAGATACGTGACCTCCTCTTAAAAGATTATAATTTTATTTGATGAACAGTTATATAAATATTATATATTTATAATTGTATAACTGAATTTATTAAATTGAAATTGTATTCAGTTATCATTCAGAGAATGAGGTATTTAAATTAGTTTTCATGAAAATATATTATTTAAAAAGTTACTTGTTAACAATTTTTTATAAATAACACACATTTAGCCTTAATTACATTTACATTTATACACGTGTTTATGTTTAAATGAATTGTGATTTATATGGAAATTGTTAGCAATTCATTTCATTGAAGCAATAATATTTTTAATAAGAAAAACATTAATTTTTAAAAAATATCAAATTACCTCATTTGAAAAATTATAATTACATGATATAAAAATATTTTTTTTAATATCGTTTAAACATAAATTTTATGAAATACAATTTAAAAAAATTATTTATTAGATATTAAATTTTTTTAATAGTCAATTATAAAGATAGGACAATATATAAAATATGAATAAATGTTTCTGATTATGTCTATAATTATGCATTTATATGTATGAACTGGCTAGATAGAAGTAGAATTCCCCCTAAAAAAGTAAAGATTTCAAAAGAAAATTTACTTATTATTTGCGAAACATTTATTATGAATGCGGAAAAAAATAATATTCTGTAATATCACTCTATAATTTGTATTAAATATGATACAAATCATTGAAAGTACAATTATTTCATTTTATTAAATTTGTTGTCAAAGTTTGATTATATTTTACTATAAGAAGATGAAAAAATTAACTGTCTTTCCATTCTATTGCTGAATTTCCATAAAAGGAATGTATTAACTTGTAGTATGTCTCGTGATGATTATTTATTTGAATTTTTAAATTATTCTAATCATTAGTTTTCAAGATATTTAAATTTCTGATTCCAAATGGAAAAATTTTAGTAAATAATATTGGAACCCAAACTTCTTAATAACTAATAAATAGATTTATGTAAGAATTTAACTGAATAATCTTCGTGATACATAGTGTATGTTAATGCATCTATTTATTCAAAATTTTAAAAAGCAATGGAACTATAATCAATATTTATAAATGGGAGTGTGCTGTCCTTTTTACATCTCCTTAAATAATTTATATTTATCAAATTCAAATAATATCATATAAAAACTATTAAGATGAGAATCATATATTCAATATAATTGTCAACTATGAATAAAAAGTTTAAAAAATTAAGTGATAACTTATGAATTGTTATATTATTTTATTGAATACATTTCCAACCTAAATAATTAACTTCATGTTAAAACAAAATTTAATTAGTATTCAATACCACAAGTTATTTAAAAAATTTACCATCATTCAAAATTATTAAAAAGTTATTTATAAAAAGTATTCTCATATCAAAATTTCAAAATTATACCAATTTAATTATTTATTCTTTACGTTAGAGAATGAGTTTTGATGTTGAAATTTTTTTGTAAAATGAAACATATATATATATATATATATATATATATATTATCTTATAGTAAAATATTTTATCACCTTGTATAAAAATTATTTTGTAAAAGTAGAATAATGCTGTGAATAAATAAATGATTATGAGAAAATATTAAAAACTGTAAATAACAATATAACAGCGTTAGGCTAGAAATAAATAATAATTCTCACATAGCATGGAAGATTTCACTGAAATATTTCGAATTATTTCACTGGAATATTTCAATGGTACCTTTCATGCAGATTATTAAAAGTCTTCACGGAATATTTCAGAATATTCTACTGGAATTTTCCATTGAAAGATTCCAGGAATATTTCAGGAATATTTCAAAGGAATGTTCGAATACTTTTTCGAGATATTCCATGTAATATTCACAAAAGATTTCTATAATATTTCATAAAATATTCCATGTAATGTTAGTGAATATTCCAGTTAAATATTTCATGGAAGATTCCAGAAAGATTCCATAACCATTTCGCTAGAGATTCCGATAAACTTTAAAATCGTACAGCGGATAATTACATAAATCTTTCAGAACTAGTCAACTAAGTATTCCACGAAAAGATTTAAGTAATCTTCCAGTGGAATATTTCATTAAAGATTTCAGAAAGATTCCAGAAACATTTCACTGGAAGATTCCTAAAAACGTTTAAATCGTGCAGCGAAATATTACATAAATCTTCCGTAAATATTCCACGAAATATTTTCCGCAAAGATTACAATAATTTTCCAGTGGAATATTGCTTAAAAGATTCTAGAATGATTCCATGAAGTTTTCGTTGGAAGATTGCGCGGAACGTTACGGGAGGTTTCCAGTGACGCCGATAAGGGGATGTTTGTTAAATAGGAGTTTTATCCTTAAGCGGTTGAAAGGTACCTCACTTACTATAAAAGCGATAGGGTATCAGCACTTTACTGTGCACAGTCAAAGCGAATATTTAAATGCGATTTTATAACTAAATGTTTATGTATGCGTATATGTATTGATGTATAAGTGTAATGTGTTATTATATAATATATACCATCCCCTCACAGCATTTCACATTTTCCAAAAGTCTTCCAGAAACATTTCATGAAAGACGAGAGATTACCCAAACCTTCCATTTTTATATTCTTGAAATCTCTCAAGAATATTCCATGGATTATTCCAATGTAGAAAGCATCAAGGACACACGAATATTACAGGAATATTTCACGGAAGATTCCTGAAATATTCCAAATCTTCCGTGCCAACAGTCTGCGAATCTCCCATAAATATTCCACGGAATATTTTACGATGGATATCTAAAATCTTCCAGAAATATTTCATGGAATATTTCATGAAAAATTCTTTAAATCTTTCGTGCATATTCCATGAAAGATTCTTTAGATCTTTCGTTTATATTTCATTAAAAGTTCATAAAATGTTTCGAATCTACCGTTCCCATTTTCCGGAAATTTTCAATGAATGTTCCGACGGAATATTTTATAAAATATTCCTGCAAGATTCTTGAAATATTTCAATAAAAGATCTGAGATGTCCTAGATCTTCCAATGAAATATTCTTAGAATCTTCCAGTAATATTCCATGGAATATTCGAATGTAGGAAGAATCAAGGACATACGATTATTACAGGAATATTCCATTGAAGATATCTAAAATATTACAAATCTTCTGTGTCAATATTTCAGGAAGTTCCCATAAATATTCCAAGCTGTGTTGGCATCAGGTGATTTGTAAAATCTTAGTATAAAACAATTTCAATCTTTTAATGATCAGAAAAATTGTAAAATTTTACTATATTTTAACAACATTAGTTAATATTGTATCGAGAAAAACAAGAAAATATTTAATTATTTCATTATTTATTCAAAATTTCTATCAAAATCTTAATTTTTTTACTTATTTACTTATTTACTTATACTGTATCGAAACACGCAAAAACGTGTACAAGTATCTATGTACGAGTCAGTCGTGTGATAGCTTCTTGATTAAAGTTGTTGGCAATGCAAAAAAATAATATTTTTATGAATATTTTTTTTATTTACATATTAATTCTTTTAAATGGGGGGCACCGCCCTTCTCCCCCTCTACCCCCCCTTATCGCGCCCCAACATGCCACTATCTCTCTCTTTGTTAGTTGTTTATTATCATTTATACATTATTTAAATGTAGATACTGCAAATAACCATAAATAACTGTAAATAAATTGAAGAATACAATTATTAAAAATAATTCAAAATAATTTTGATTTTAGTTCTTTTTACAACAAACTTTTTTTTAATGTATATATATATATATATACTATATATATATATATTTATATATATACTATATATATATACTATATATATAAACTAGGGGGGGTACCCCCCTGCTCGCCCTGCTCGCCAGCCCCCCAATTTGTGATGTACTTATTCTTGAATATTATAAAATTTAATGCCATAAATTCAAATAAGGTGTTAAAGTAATTATGCTGTAAAACATATCAAGTTTAACACAATTTGCAATGATTATTATGCAAATTGCATTAAATTATTGCATTATAAAATTCATATATAATAATGTATATATCCGAAAACTTTTCGAATGCTCTCGATTGAATCGAGCCCGATATTGCAAGCTTGTTTAGATTCAAGCTATATCAAGCTTTAAACCAACTTATATACATCTCTCTCTTCTCCAACTTTTAACTTCTCGTTCTTCTCCCCTTCCCCAAAAAAAAGAATCTATTCGAAACAAATTTAATACGCAGTACTATTCAGTCCAGTTTTCTTGTTTATAGAAATGTCAAATTTCTAACAAAAAAAATGCCTCATCTCTGAGGCGTACCCTGAGGCGTTGTAAGAGGAGGGGATGAGGAAACATTGAGGCGTCTCTAAGGCGATGTATAAGGCGGGACAAGAGGCATACAAAAAAAATGCCTCATCCCTGAGGCGTACCCTGAGGCGTTGTGAGAGGAGGGGATGAGGAAGCACTGAGGCGTCGGTAACTATTTTTACGTTATTTTTGAAAATTTTTAAAAATATCACTTTCACAAACTTGAGGCGTTTCGAGGAATTTCTAAGGCTTACCTAAGGCGTCTCTGAGGAGTCTTTGAGGAGACCTATGAGGTAATATGAGGCGAAAAACGTTGAGGCGATGTCAGACGCGGATCGAGGAGGGGGGAGGAGGGGTAGCTGGGGGAGGCTGGGAGAGGAGGGGGAGGCATCTCACAGAGGCTGAAAAAAAACCTATATTTACGTTGAAAAAATTTTAAAATGTGAGGCTGGGGAGGAGGGGGAGGCTGGGGGAGGAGGGGGAGGACGCAAGAATGCTATGCTTTGAGGCTTACGTCTATATAATATAGGAAGATATATATATATATATATATATATATATATATATATATATATATATATATAGAGGAACATTTCAAACCAACTGGAAGAGCAGAAAAATAAAAATCTCTGAAACTCTGGGAATATATCCTGCCTGTTACTTAAAATGTGTAAAAAAATTTTCAATAATTTAGATTGGGAGGATCAAGAGCCACAGATTCTTGAAATTTGGAAATTTTTCAAAATTTTTGGAAAAGTCCCAACTTGATCATTTTTTTCCCTAAAAATCCTAATATTTTAGAGAGAAATTCATGAGAATACTTCTTGTTGTTAATGAAAAGCAGAGTTAGCATGATTCTTTACAAACCTGAATTTTGAAGTTATCTATTGGTTTTTATATGTATTACATGGTAATTGAAATTACTCATTGCTCCCTACTTCAGAAATCTATTTTCGCGGGCTTATTTTCCTCTATTTAACGTGAACTTTAAAATGAATTTTTGATCATGTAAGTCAGAGCCATCAATAAGGAGTTAAAACAATTTAAAATATATATTATCATGTATCATTAATTTTTATATTGAAAATAAATTAGACATGAAAATATATATTTTAAACTGTTATAGCTTCTTATTGGCGGCTCTTTCTTACACAGTCAAAAATTTATTTTTAAGTTGATAAAAAATAGAAGAAAATAAGCCCTCGAAAAGCAATTTCTGAAGTAGCAGACAATGAGTAATTTCAATTACCATGTAATACATGTAAGAACCAATAGAAAACTCCGAAATTTAGCTCTGTAAAAAATAATGCCAACTCTCCTCTTTATCTAGAACAAGAAGAATTCTCATAAATTTCTCTCTAAAACATCAAGATTTTCAGAAAAAAAAAATCATTAAGTTGGTACTTTTCCAAAAATTTTGGAAATTTCTAAATCTCAAGGATTTATGGCTCTTGGTCCTTCAAATCTAAATCCTTGAATATTTTTTTACACATTTTGAGTAACAGACAGAATATATTCTCACAGTTTCAGCGATGTTTATTTTTTTGCTCTTCCAGTTAGTGTAAAATGTCTCATATATATATATATATATATATATATATATATATATATATATATATATATATATATATATATATATAGGGTCAATCCACGTTAAGCGGATAATGGCTCTGTCCAAAATTGTAGATCACTAAAAAAGTCGTGCATGGGCTCAAAATTTTCGTCTCACACTCTACTTTCTTTTGCAATGTGGCGATTTTAAGAAATACAAAATGGCGGCCTTAATATGGCGACTTAAACCTAGAAATTTCATAAAAAATTTTCAAAAATTAGTTTTAATTCATTCAAATCTGATTCTACATATTTTTTACATCAGAAATCAATTTAGCGTTCGATTTTACATGAGAATATAGTATTGCACTCAAGGTAAAAAAATTTTACAATATCATCTGAAGGTCATGTCGCGGTACAATAGTTATTTCTCGAATGAATCATTGATGAACGTTGATTAGTAAGAAAATGAAGATACTGATAGGTAACTTAAGTCACTGAATCCAAATCTGATATCCACTTAACCCTACAAGATCTGTATGAAAGTCATTTGAAGGTCCAATCGCGAATATCTTTTATTATCTGATAACATTAGGACACCTTCAAGTTTCACGTGTCGCTGAATCCGAAACCGGAGTCTGTTGAAGTGTCAGACGACGTGATTACGTAAAAATTAATCAAATATTGACTAAAAGAAAATTTTTGTTCTCCAAGAAACCACAGTTTGAAACGTATTTTTCTGTAATTACGTCGTTTGACACTCCAACAAGTCTCGGATTCGGATCCAGCATCACGTAAAACTTATAGGTGTCTTAATCTTATCAAATAATAGAAGACATTCGCGATTTGACCTTTAAATAATCTTGATGGAGACTGGTAGGGTTAAGCGGATATCAGATTTGGATTCAGTGACTTAAGTTACCTATCAGTATCTTCATTTTCTTACTAATCAACGTTCATCAATGATTCATTCGAGAAATAACTATTGTACCGCGACATGACCTTCAGATGATATTGTAAAATTTTTTTACCTTGAGTGCAATACTATATTCTCATGTAAAATCGAACGCTAAATTGATTTCTGATGTAAAAAATATGTAGAATCAGATTTGAATGAATTAAAACTAATTTTTGAAAATTTTTTATGAAATTTCTAGGTTTAAGTCGCCATATTAAGGCCACCATTTTGTATTTCTTAAAATCGCCACATTTCAAAAGAAAGTAGAGTGTGAGACGAAAATTTTGAGCCCATGCACGACTTTTTTAGTGATCTACAATTTTGGACAGAGCCATTATCCGCTCAACGTGGATTGACTCTCATATATATATATATATATATATATATATATATATATATATATATATATATATATATATATATATATGAGACATTTTACACTAACTGGAAGAGCAAAAAAATAAACATCGCTGAAACTGTGAGAATATATTCTGTCTGTTACTCAAAATGTGTAAAAAAATATTCAAGGATTTAGATTTGAAGGACCAAGAGCCATAAATCCTTGAGATTTAGAAATTTCCAAAATTTTTGGAAAAGTACCAACTTAATGATTTTTTTTTCTGAAAATCTTGATGTTTTAGAGAGAAATTTATGAGAATTCTTCTTGTTCTAGATAAAGAGGAGAGTTGGCATTATTTTTTACAGAGCTAAATTTCGGAGTTTTCTATTGGTTCTTACATGTATTACATGGTAATTGAAATTACTCATTGTCTGCTACTTCAGAAATTGCTTTTCGAGGGCTTATTTTCCTCTATTTAACGTGAACTTTAAAATGAATTTTTGATCATGTAAGTCAGAGCCATCAATAAGGAGTTAAAACAATTTAAAATATATATTATTATGTATCATTAATTTTTATATTGAAAATAAATTAGATATGAAAATATATATTTTAAACTGTTATAGCTTCTTATTGGCGGCTCTTTCTTACACAGTCAAAAATTTATTTTTAAGTTGATAAAAAATAGAAGAAAATAAGCCCTCGAAAAGCAATTTCTGAAGTAGCAGACAATGAGTAATTTCAATTACCATGTAATACATGTAAGAACCAATAGAAAACTCCGAAATTTAGCTCTGTAAAAAATAATGCCAACTCTCCTCTTTATCTAGAACAAGAAGAATTCTCATAAATTTCTCTCTAAAACATCAAGATTTTCAGAAAAAAAAATCATTAAGTTGGTACTTTTCCAAAAATTTTGGAAATTTCTAAATCTCAAGGATTTATGGCTCTTGGTCCTTCAAATCTAAATCCTTGAATATTTTTTTACACATTTTGAGTAACAGACAGAATATATTTTCACAGTTTCAGCGATGTTTATTTTTTTGCTCTTCCAGTTAGTGTAAAATGTCTCATATATATATAGGGGTCAATCCACGTTAAGCGGATAATGGCTCTGTCCAAAATTGTAGATCACTAAAAAAGTCGTGCATGGGCTCAAAATTTTCGTCTCACACTCTACTTTCTTTTGCAATGTGGCGATTTTAAGAAATACAAAATGGCGGCCTTAATATGGCGACTTAAACCTAGAAATTTCATAAAAAATTTTCAAAAATTAGTTTTAATTCATTCAAATCTGATTCTACATATTTTTTACATCAGAAATCAATTTAGCGTTCGATTTTACATGAGAATATAGTATTGCACTCAAGGTAAAAAAATTTTACAATATCATCTGAAGGTCATGTCGCGGTACAATAGTTATTTCTCGAATGAATCATTGATGAACGTTGATTAGTAAGAAAATGAAGATACTGATAGGTAACTTAAGTCACTGAATCCAAATCTGATATCCGCTTAACCCTACCAGTCTCCATCAAGATTATTTAAAGGTCAAATCGCGAATGTCTTCTATTATTTGATAAGATTAAGACACCTATAAGTTTTACGTGATGCTGGATCCGAATCCGAGACCTGTTGGAGTGTCAAACGACGTAATTACAGAAAAATTCGTTTCAAACTGTGGTTTCTTGGAGAACAAAAATTTTCTTTTAGTCAATATTTGATTAATTTTTACGTAATCACGTCGTCTGACACTTCAACAGACTCCGGTTTCGGATTCAGCGACACGTGAAACTTGAAGGTGTCCTAATGTTATCAGATAATAAAAGATATTCGCGATTGGACCTTCAAATGACTTTCATACAGATCTTGTAGGGTTAAGTGGATATCAGATTTAAATTCAGTAACTCGAGTTATCTATCAGTATCTTCATTTCCTCACTAATCAACATTGATCAATGAGTAATTTGAGAAATAACAATTATTCCCCGATATGACCTTCCGACGACATTGTAAATTCTTTTTACCTCGAGTGCAATACTATATTCCTATGTAAAATTGAACGCTGAATTGATTTTTAATGTAAAAAAAAATTTAAGATCTGATTTGAATAAATTAAAATCAATTTTTGAAAATTTTTTATGATATCTCTAAGTTTGAGCCGCCATATTGGAGCCGCCATATTGGAGCCGCCATTTTGGATTTCTTAAAATCGCCACATTGCAAAAGAAAGTAGCGTGTAAGACGAAAATTTTGAGCTTATATACGATTTTTTTGGTGATCTACAATTTTGGAGAGAGCCATTATCCGTTTGACGTGGATTGACCCATATATATATATATATATATATATATATATATCGGTTTTCAGATTTTTAAACGATTATTCTGCGATTTGTTCTTCAAATGTATTTAAACCTGACCTGATGTGGTCAGGCGGACCCCAAATTTGAAATCAGCGATCCAAAAAACGTATATGATAGATAGTATCATCTATAGATCAGAGGACTCTTTTTGTGGGGCAGTATAATAGAACATTAAACACATCCAATCTAAAAAATAGGTTAGAAGCCGCTAAAAAGACTATATATAAAAGTTTAAACAAATAAAGATTTTACAGATTAGCTAAAAAATTACCAATCGATATTGAATTTTGATGAAAAAGAGTTAAGAAACATTAAAGAAGAATATATACTAGTACAAATATTGTCATTATACAAGATCGATAAGGCTTATTATATGATATGACAACGGTAGGATAAAATTGCTTTATAACTTAATGCCCCGAAATAAAATTCAAAATGGAGGTCATTAAAAGTAAAGCTTCAATGGATACAGGAATTGAAGTAGCCTGTATATCAGAGCAATTTCATTTTAACAATTGTAAAATATTTAAAAATTGTCAAACAATGCTAATAACAGGCAAAATTGTAAAAAACGCCACAGGCACAAAATAAATACGTATTAAAAAACAAATTCTAACAAAAATAAAAAATTAATAATCTAGAAACAAAAATAATATTTTTCATAGTTCCAAAATTAATAAGACAATGTATAATTGGATGTGATACTCAAAGAAATCTATAAATATTAATCAATACAATGCTTTAAAAATAGTATATTATGCGTCGAGGGGAAAGAGTAGGCTGTTCACTTCCAGGTAGTTGCCATATTTTTGTGGGGGTGAGGAGCCTACTTTTTACTTGAGCGGAATCTACATTTTTTCGCATCCTCGGCGAAAAGTTTGTTCGCACAAAATCATTTAACTATAAATTAAAATTGATACATTAAAAAAACTAGAATTACATACTAAATACAATTCGTACAAAGTTCATTTCCAAAAGCACGCATTTATAAAACAAGATCTAATAATAAATCAATGGAAGGAAACAATAAATAATTCATTTAAAACTGCGTAAATTAGATGATATTTCAAAGAATTTGTCAAAAAAAAAACAATAAATCATGATTAAAAATCACTTCTATTTGAAATAACATTGTCTGTTCATATTCTAAGTGAATGTAAAAGGAGGAAAAGAAAAATTTTAAAAATTAATCATAAAATATAAAAACGTATTACAAATAAGGCTATGGTTGTTAAAAAACTATAAGCATAAACTAAAGATAATAGATAAGAAACCATTTTTTCTAGATCATATCTAATATCGATAAACTATTGAAGTAAAGTAGAAATTGAAAATATATCAAACTTAGGTTAATAAGAATATCAAAAAGCTACTACGTCGTTCCGATAGTGGTAATAAAGGAAAAAGATGGATCAGCAAGAGTATTTTTAAATGCTCGTATGCTAAACGAAAAATTAGCAGATGATTACGAGATGCCACCAGGAATAGAAGGAATATTTTTAAAGCGAAACAAACGAAAATACATGTCAAGTCTGGATTTGACTAACAGTTACTGGCAAATCGAACTAACAAAAGATAGCAAGGTCATCATTGTTTTTTAACCAATAACCCACATTTTTCACTATGGATTTGAAACATACGGATAATTCTACGTTTAGGAAAAACGTATCATATGTGATGTCCGTCAGGCTCACCAAGGTTAATTAACATCTTAATTTTTTTTACACAGTCAATATAACTAAGGGCAGTTACAGGATAAATATCGTCTGAATATTTTTGTATAAATATCGTATGGAAATCGTATAGCAATTGCACAAATGCAATTTTTATCTTGTTTGGGTTCACAGTGTGAAAAAAATTAAAAGGTTTATTGATCTCTGTAATATATCTAATTGTCTGAAGAAATACAGCTCAGTGCTGCCACCAAGTTGTCTTTATCTAAGTTGTCGCGCGCAAGACAGTCAGCCCAGTCAGACCATTGCGAGCGCCCAAGTTGAGCAGTACTCACTCTATTTGTATTCCTGAAGCTATCAACAATAAATGGTTAATATACTTCTATCGTGTAAATGATTAATTGTGTACCCTAGCCACCTTATAGTATTATTAATTAGTAAAGATATAACAATTGGCGACGAGGTAAATGGTATTAGTCTTCGCTTAAACAGTGTAGTCGCTGATGCAAGATTAAATTCAGGTCACTGACGGAACAGAAAGCATTGGAAAAGTCACGAAAGGAGTTACGAAAAGAACGTGAAAAACTTGAAAAAAAAAGTTAGAGCTTCAGGAATCGCGGAAACAGTTCCTTACGCATCGTCAGGAAGTGGTGCAAGACAAAAAAGATTTTGAAACGGAAAAATTAAGACCAGTTGAAGATCTAAAACAGGCAAAAGCAAGGATCGTCAAAATGAATAATAAAGGAACAGTTGGAAACATAGAGCAATTCACAGAAGATGAGGAGTGGATTCTCTGAAAAGAAAGACTGGATCAATTCTTTGTTGCCAACGATACAGTCGAAACAAAAAAGGTTCCTTTGTTATTAACGTTGATTGGAAAAGAGAGCTACGCACTTTTGAGGAATTTGTGCATGCCAGATCTTCCATCTACAAAGACTTACGATGCGTTAACACAGTTGATACAAGATCACCTCTAACCTCAGCCTAATGAAATAACTGAACGTTATAAGTTTAAAAAATGTATTCAAAAAGATGGTGAAAGTGTTCAGGCATTCTGTGCGAACCTTGGAAAATGTACTGCACATTGTGCTTTCGGGGCAGATTTGAATAAAAATCTGCGAGATCAATTTGTCTGGGGGTTAAAGTGTGAATCGACAAAAAAACGCTTACTGGGAAAAAAAGATCTGATATACGACAAAGCAGTGCAGCTTGCTTCGGTGATGGAAGCAGCTTCTTGTGATGTGGCAGACATGTCAACAGGCAACGCGACGAATTCTGTGAATTGGGTTCAAGAAAAGAAATCTTCTAAGGGGACTAAAGCCGACAAGAAGAATGCGACATCCACTTCTAAGAAAGAGAAGCCAGGTAAAGCATATTTTTCGTGCGGTTTCACAAATCATATCCGAAGCAACTGTAAATATAAAGATTATACTTGTAACGTTTGTAAAAGCAAAGACTATTTAAAAATGTTAGTAGCGTAAACAAAGGCTACAAAGTAAATAACACGAGTAAAGTAAATAGTAGTAAAGAAATATAATGATAGTATAAAAAAACCCGATGATTTTTATACAGTTTCCAAAAACTGTTTTTCGCATATTGGTCACATTGATAAAAAGTTAACGTTAGATCTTAAAGTTAAAGAATTATTAAAAATGTTTGAAATTGACACTGGTTCACCTATTTCGGCTATTTCGGTCGTAGAATATAGAAACAATTTTCAAAGTAAATGTAAGGTAAATTGACAACAAGATGCTTCCATAGCTTTACCTACTTTACCTATTTTACTAGCTTTACTTTAAAAAAATGTTAGTGTAGGGAACGATTGATGTAAAAGTTATTTTCAAAAATCAAGCAGAGAATTTAGACTTATTTGTTTTTCCCGGGAATAGTGCGCCGGTTATCGGTCGTAGTTGGTTAAGACTATTGAATATCATTGATGATATTAATATAAAAAGAAGCATAGATTCTAATAAAACAAATGAAGTTAGTCTCTTAACCGAATTCAAAGATGTTTTCACGCCAAAATTAGGTAAGGTAAGTATACCAGTTTTTTGACATCTTAAGAATGGTACCACCCAATAACTGGACACGGGTAAAATCGCGATTTAACCCGTGTCCAGTTATTGGGTGGTACCATTCTTAAGGTGTCCAAAAACTGGTACACTTACCTTACATATACTAAAAAGAAAATGATTATTCATTTAGATGACGATGCTCGTCCAATTTTTAAAAAGGCTAGACCAGTGCCATACGCGATAAAAGGTTGAGTTGAAGCGGAATTAGATAGGCTCGTGCGCGAGGGTATTTTAACGCCGGTCGAGAGCAGCGAATGGGCGACTTCCATAAATGGCGGCTAGTCGTGTGCAAAGATGGTCTATATTTTTGTCAGGTTATAACTATACCATTAAATACATTCCGGGTAAAAATAATTGTCAAGCAGGTTGTTTATCGAGACTGTCTGTAAATGTCGATAATAAAGATTGTGATCAGGAATCTACTGATTGTTCATATTTAAATTGTATCATAGAAAACATCGACATTATTACACTTGATAAAGTACGTTTCGAAATCAATAAAGATCCGATATTAAGTGTTGTACGTGATTATATTAAGTTCCGTTGGCCATCGATAACTTACAATGTTTCAATGCAAAAGCAAAATGAGTTAACGGTAGAAAACGACTGCATGCTCCCTACTATTTTTAGAAGCATATTGCTTAAAGAATTGCATAGTGCCCATATAAGTATAATTAGAATGAAGTCGCTGGCTAGGTCGTATATCTGGTGGCCGTGTATAGACGCGGATATTGAAAAAATAACTAAGGAATGTGATTTATGTTTACAACACGGGTTTAATCCTCCTAAAGCCTCGCCACATGTTTGGGACTGGCCAGGCGCACCTAACGAAAGATTACACGCAGATTCCCTCAGACCCGTAGTAGGAAAAATGTACTTAGTAATCACTGATGCGCATTTGAAATGGATCGATATACGCGAAATGCATAATATCATAGCTGATACGACCATTGATGTCTTTAGAGACTATATAGCTACGTGGGGATTACCATTGAAG
The DNA here is from genome assembly GCA_017163975.1 of Anastatus disparis. NCBI lineage: Eukaryota > Metazoa > Arthropoda > Insecta > Hymenoptera > Eupelmidae > Anastatus > Anastatus disparis. The sequence goes on along the minus strand of JAFFSR010000320.1, from coordinate 824,928 downwards.
TTATTCATGGACAACGGGCCAACGTTCGTGTCAGATGAGTTTGAGAATTTAAAAAAAAATAATTATATTAAACATGTTACTACCGCGCTTTACCATACAGCGTCTAATGGAGTTGCAGAAAATGCAGTAAAAACGTTCAAAAGTAAATTTAAATTGTTACTCGAAGGTGGTATGTCACGAAAAGAAGCGTTAGCTAAATATTTGTTCCACTATAGAAATTCACCTCATTGTACAGCAAGAGTTTCTCCTGGAGAATTGCAGATTAATCGTAAATTATGTACTAGGTGGGATTTATTAAAAGTAAACGTTAGGGATAGAATTTTCAAAAAACAAAGTGATCAAAAAAGGTATTTTCATGGTGGAAGAAATGTTTCATTCAAAAAATCAGAGATCGTTATGGCAAAAAATTATAGAAACAATAATTGGGAAAAAGCCGAAATCACAAAAGTACTAAGTCCTGTAATGTACGAAGTAGAAACGTCGAATAATTTATCTTGGAAACGACACACGGATCAAATTGAACCATGTAGTAATAAATCTTGAAGCTCGATCGATAATAAAGTTATCACTGAAAATGTTAATAATTCACCTAGTAATGTTTACCCTAAAATTAGCTATAATACGCATATTGTGCAAAAAGATAGTACCTTGCCAATCGATCAAAATGTTTGTAACCCTTCGTTGGACAATAACACAAATGTACGCAATAGATATATAAGAAAAACCACGTCAAATTCTAGATTTGTAAGCAACAAAATTAAGGGGGGAAGGACTGTAATATATCTAATTGTCTGAAGAAATGCAGCTCAGTGCTGCCACCAATCGTCTTTATCTAAGTTGTCGCGCGCAAGACAGTCAGCCCAGTCAGACCATTGCGAGCGCCCGAGTTGAGCAGTACTCACTCTATTTGTATTCCTGAAGCTATCAACAATAAATGGTTAGTATACTTATATCGTGTAAATGATTAATTGTATACCCTAGCCACCTTTTAGTATTATTAATTAGTAATGATATAACAATCACTATACGACCTTAGCAAGTCTGACAGAAATCAAATATGATACCTTTCCTGTAGAATTATCAGCTGATTCCAAATTCATAATAAAAAATGTGGATTATCGATTGAAAAACAATGTTGGCCTTGCAACGACCTTAGAAGTGACCACTAGGCTTTACAAGGTCTTTAAATGGTGGTCCTTTTAAAGTCAAAAAACTTTTGTCTAGCACAATATTTGCTAAAACTTACCTTAGTTAGGTTAATTGCATGAAAAATAAATAAAAAGGATGATCAACCTTTACACGACCATGGGGGGTCGAACGGATTTCACCTTATCCGAACGTAGAATTTTCCAAGATAAAAAATGGGGGTTATCGGTTAATATATATCATCTACATATACACATATGGGACATTCATTCTGAATGTAGCCCATTTTTCTTTTGAATTAAATTTTTGAAAGTTCGCAAAATCTATAAAAAAAACTAAGCTTTCTGATGCCAAGTAGCATATTAATCCTGGTGGTCAATTTCAAGATCATTTCAAGATCAACTTTTTTTTAACAGGTTACCCCCATTTCATATATATATATATATCATTTAAATATGTATAAATTATCAATTCATTTATTAATTCATTATGATCATTTTTTTCGTTTTCATTGACAACTAAAAATATATTGTAACTCCACGTAATAAAATACTAAAGAATAATGTTTATAAATGCATGATAATTTGAGAGAGAATATGAAAAGAAAAAGAATAAAATAAAATGAATTGAAAATGAGAATGATTCTCTCTCAAGTTTCGATGCTTGTATTAAAAGCGAAAAGAATTCTTATTACTAGATTGTAATGATATTATGTCTCTTTCTATCTTGAGCGTCGGCGCGGTGTAACAATTATATGTTATACCGACGCGCAGGATAGAAATTATTATAAGATATATGTACGCGCTTGTATGTGTGCTGATTCACGCGTATAGAGTTTCGCACGTTAGCACACATAGAAGCGCACCTGTATTATAACATAGATAAGTAATGAAGATCTCTCCCCTCTTTAGGCAGTATATAGGATTCGAGGAGGAGAGACTCCGAGTGCGAGATGTTATATGGAAAAGATGGCCTCGCGCAGAGTGAGATCTAAAATTAGCGCGAGTTTTCCCCAACAATGCCAATCAAGCAAAGAGGAGGAAGATAGCGGCGACGGCGGCTCAAGCGGGAGCAATGTAGTCGTCGCCTAAAATTTTGTACGGCCCTCTTTGGCCAGCCTTCTTCAAATAAAGTTGATTTTAAATTTAATACTCATTGTTTGTATTAATTATTTTTTGATTATTCTGCAGGTCCGCGAGGAGCTGAATAACCACCAGCTCCGTACCGGTAGCAGTTATAACAGAATAATTCTCTAGTTATAATCAAAGTTTTATTATAGTAAAATAATTTAATTATACCTTTATTTCAATTTATTTGTGTACGTGTTAAGTGTTTCGATACTAATTATTTCTTTTATTTGAAGTTGATTTTGTATAGCTTATAACTTGCTTAATTAATCAAATGCTTATCTAATTGAAGTTAAGGAAAAGGCTCCTTATAAGACTATAAGTCTTGGAGTTTTCTGGCTTATAAGAGGCCATTATTACAATTAAAATAAAAGCAAAGAGACTCCGGACTAGTTGTAGCATGACGCTACACTGAGAACGGGTCTAGCTTAAAATAACCTTTTTCCCTTATCCTTTTCCTTGCATATGAGCACTTTGTGCTATCTTTTTCAGGGTAAAGTTTGTGAGAGGTTACAATATTTTTAATAAGTATATAATAAGCAATAAAATGGCGATTATAATTTCCGAAAATTTTCATTCATTAAAGAGAAGAAAAATTTTAAAAAGAAAATTTGCAACCAGGGTTTTTTGCCTGAAAGACGGGTGGTGACGCACAACAGCTCAATGAAAGAATCAAAAAGCGAATTAGAAATAAGTTTGAGATTTGAAATTTTTTTAATAAAGCTTAAATTATTTTATTCCAGAATGAATTAAAGATTTAATAATTGTTTTTACATCTCTATCATTTTTAAATTGAATTACATAAGCTTTATCGCAAAAAATTCTCAATTTGTAACTGATTTTTAATTCACGCTTTAGTCATGAACTATGCACCGTAGACTTATTCTCCAATCAACTCATCAGTATAGACATATAGAATAGAGATTGCGACACGGAAAGATCTGATAGAGCTATCTTGTAACTTTCTGTACCGCAAGGTTTTATAGTCCCTGTTCATATAGTGGAGAATGAAAACGAAAATATGTGTTATGGAAGTTCCACGGAATGGAACTTCTATAACACAAATTTTCGTTTTCATCATAGTAAGGGTATTATAATGAAATAATGGAATATGGATAGAAACTTTTATTATAAAAAATTTAGAGACAAAAAATATTAACTAATTAGTATAAAGATAGATTTTTTCAATACAAAAGTAAATATTCAAATCTTAGAATAGCTGTTCAATTTTACTTTCTGCTAAAAGTAAGAATAGCATTCAAATTGTACCAAGTCATAAATTCAGCATTTAGCTTTTCCAAATGATAATGTTTGATCTTACAGTCAGAGATTTGAATCAAGATTCACGAATATTCATCGTTAGTAAATGTAACAAATAATTTGTAGAGAACCTAGCGTTGATTTACATAGAAGAATCATTCAATTCTTTAATAAACCAAAATTAGTACATCGATCATTGATTAAATTTAATTTTAACGTTATTACAAAAAATTATGAAAATAAAATATAATACTAGTGATGAATCTGTAAACATAAAATATGTGTAATCTACATTGAAACATTAACATTAAATCCGAAATAGTTCATTGAACTAACATTAATTACTTTATTTATTTCACATCTTTTGTACAAGTTGTATAAAATAACTTGTCAATTTATATTAGACCTCTGTCCGTCGACCTTTTTGTCAAGTCATTAATATCAAGCTAAAACTTTCTAGATCGCTTCATTTCAATGAGTCCGACAAACTTTTTATCTGGCAAAAATCTCGGTAGTGGGGACTAAATCTACTACAGGCCTTCATTCATGTCGATAATTCCGGGTGCGAAAAATTTACTAATACCAAGTCGATTCTTATTGAAATTTAAAGATTAGTTAATGAGAAAGTCGAAAAGTAGATTGTCCGACAAAATTAATGGGGACTATCCGCCAGTCCGACATTAACTTTAATTTACCCATAAAAAAAAATTAGCTTGGTATTAATCACTTTTTTGAGTAGGGATTTCCAACATTTTCAGTATGTCAGACTGGCGGATAGTCCCCATTAATTTTGTCGGACAATCTACTTTTCGCCTTTCTCATTAACTAATCTTTAAATTTCAATAAGAATCGACTTGGTATTAGTAAATTTTTGGCACCCGGAATTATCGACATGTTTGAAGGCCTGTAGCAGATTTAGTCCCCACTACCGAGATTTTTGCCAGATAAAAAGTTTGTCCGACTCATTGAAATGAAGCGATCTAGAAAGTTTCAGCTTGATATTAATGACTTGACAAAAAGGTCGACGGACGGAGGTCTATATTTCAGATCTGCATTCAATTCTAAGTAATTTTTTTATTGCTATATCCTTTTAATCTGAAAATCATACAAAAATGATCAAAAAGTATATAGTTTTCATTTTCGAAACGTCCAAGTATTAACTTCGTAAACTATATACTCATCTAAAAATTAGCAAATTCAAAATTACAAATATACAATTATTAGTATTTACAGACACAAAGTATTCACCAAAAATTATCCAATATATTACTAGCGCGTATTGTTGAACAATAATTTTCTCATCTTCAGTTGATAAGTATAAATATTATTATGCACTTAACATTTCATAGCCTAATTCCATCATATTTCTCTTAATACAAGATGATTTGAATCAATGTTATTGTAAAAAAGAATAAAGATACACTTACACAATATTAAGTATAATGAAGTACAGCAAATTACAAATATAATCACATAATTGTTTGTAATTTCAGATAATATATCACTTGCAACTATTGTTTAATAATAATTTTTATTCCTGAGTTTATAAGACATAAATATAATTTTGCATTCAACACTTCACTAACTGCCAAATATATCAATCAAATCAAGAAGTTGTTCATTCCAAAAGATTTGAAAGATCAGATTAAGTTTATAATTCTACTTTTCTACATCCATAGTAATTTTCTTTTTGTCATACGATAGATAGATAGATATTATTTTTATTCGTATAAGGACACAAAATCGTGTAATACAATTTATAAATATGAAACAAAATATTGCACTCAAAGTCTTACAAAATGTATGAATATAAATGTAAATATTGCAGAGGATATCACAGTCAATCACTAAACCTAATAATACTAAATAGGTCACCAAAAAAGTGATATCGCAGATTAATTATAATACAAAAAATAATACAAAAAATGATAAATTACACGCAACAATCCTATAAATTAAAAATCAGTTACACAATATCTATCAGTCATAATATTTAAAATTAAAAAAAAAATCGAAATAAATAATGCAATAAGATAATAAGCGTATGCAATAGCATGAAACGCAGTCAAAACAATAAAATCAAGTAAAACATTCACTAACTAACGATATAGCCAATAAATACAGTCACACCTTAAGCCTATATACGAGACGTTACAAATAAATTAATTAATATAGTGAATAAAATTAAGTTCATTCGAGGTCGAGCAAGTACCTCCTCAAAGCCGACTCTTCCTGCTGAGCGATGGAAGATTCTTTATATCAGCAGACAGAGAGTTCCAGAAATGTGCATCTTGAACTTGAAAGGAATTCCTTCCAGTCTCAGTACGCATGAAGGGCACCGCAAAATCTTTAATCTTTCCCCCAATGGCTACCCTAGATATATATCTAACGAAGAGACCCACTAGATACTCGGGAGTATTCATGCGCATGATTTTGAACATAAATACAGCCATAAAATACCATCTCTTCGCATCAGTACGCAGCCAACCCAGCATAGCTCTATGAGGTGAGATATGATCGCCCATTCTCACGCCTAATATATATCTCACATATGAATTTTGTAGTCTTTGAAATCGTCTTCTCAACTTCTGTAAAGAATCGAGCTGAACAACTGAGCAGTAGTCGAGATGTGAAAACAGCAGGGTGGTTGCGAGTTGTTTGCGGAAAGCCTCGGTGGTATACCGACGAAAAAACCGTAAGCCGTAACAACAAGGCTCGTAACATCAGAGAAAGACATGCCGATACCAACCCCAAGCTCAATCGTCCTTGGCTCACCAGCATAAAAGTCGTAAATGAATCGACTAGTGCCAAAAACGATCGCTTTAGTTTCGCTTGCTTTTAATATGAGAGAAGCATCGACAGTCTATTCCAACACTGCCTTGGCCGCTCTCTGTAGAATACTAATACCCTCATTCACATCCTTATAAGAGACTTGCGTATAAATTTGTAGGTCATCCGCATATAATAGGTGCTCGATGCAATCAGAATTAAGCGTGTCAAATATGTTATCAATGTAAAGGCAAAACAACAGGGGCCCCAGCACTAAAATCTACAAAACTCCTAAGTTGATTGTTAGCCAATTCGATTCTTCTTTCAAATGCGTACAAACCATTTGTTACCAGCCTGATAAATAGGAGCTAATCTACTCGAGTGCAGCTCTGGAAAGCCCCATCGATCTCAGCTTCGCAAGTAATTTGGAGTACAAAATCGTGTCAAGTGACTTACTAAAGTCAAATAGAAGTAGTAACGTGACGAGTTTCTTATCTAGACCTGATACTATGTCCTCTGTTAGTTTAACTACGGCAGTCTATGTTGATTGATGCTTTCTAAAGCCAGTCTGTATAGAGTTAAATATCTTATGTGTCCTAATGTACTCTTACAATTGGTCATGAGCAATCTTCTCAAGAGCCTTTGAAAGTAAACGTAAGATTGCTATAGGCCTAAAATTTTTAGGCAATGTAGATGCAGGACACTTTTGTAACCATACAATGCGTGCACGCTTTTAAAGATAAGGGTAGACCCTCGTGCAAAAGAGAAACTAAACAGAGTCTCAAGATGTTCTCCGATAAACGGTAAAGCTTTGAGTATCACGATAATGGAGGATGTCCTTTATGAATTTTTCTTTTCTCAGCAGCATGTTCGATTTCCTTATTATTTGCTATTCTATAATAATAATAATAATTCAAAAATAATAAACAGTTACTATAAGAGGCTAGCGAACACTTAGGAGTGAATAAACTATCTATGTCTCTTTTCACACTTGTATTAACTTTCTTATAAGGCCTTGATTACGTGGCGTGAAATTTACATGCAAGATAGAAGATGCGTCAAGTAACAATCGTTACCTGAGTTTGGTCTATAAATTCAAGATATTGATTATTGAATTTCCGCAAGATATTATGTGTCTTATAATCATAATCTAATAGCAAAGTCCCAGCTATGTAGTATAATTATTATCTATAACATCTATAAATAAAAAAAAAATTGCTGGATATTTTATTTTTGAGGAATTCAATTAGGTTGGCCTATTGGAATGAATCGAAAGGCCAATTAAAGAAGAAGAATTCAATTAGGTACATCAATCAAAATCATTAAATTACTTTATTCCAAAAATAGTTTCATTTGAATTCTTTTGTATGATAAAAAATATGATGAAGACAGTGGTATGTGGAATGCAAAACTTTATTTATGTCTTATAAACTAAAGATAAGAAATTATTGTTTATCAATAGTTAAAAGTGATATGTTGTCAGCAATTACAAACAATTATCTGCTTGTATTTAGAATTTACCATACTTTATCATACTCAATATCGTGCAAGTGCATTTTTATTCTTTTTCACAATAACATTGATTTGAATCATCTTATATTATGAGAAATATGATGGGAGTAGGCCTTGGAATGTTATGTGCACAATAATATTTATACGTCTTATCAACTAAAGATGAGAAAATTATTGTTTAATAATACGCGCTAGTAATATATTGGATAATTCCTGGTGAATACTTTGTGTCTGTAATTACTAATAATTGTATGTTTGTAATTTTGAATTTGTTAATTTTTAGATGAGTATATAGTTTTCGAAGTTAAAACTTGGACGTTTTGAAAATGAAAACTATATACTTTGTGATCATTTTTGTATGATTCCCAGATTAAAATTGTAAAAGAAATTGCTTAGAATTGGATGCATATCAGAAATAAAAATTGACAAGTTATTTTATACAACTTGTACAAGGGACGTGAAATAAATGAAGTAAACAATGTTAGATCAATGAACTATTCCGAATTAAATGTTAATTTTTTAATGTATGCTACACATATTGTATATTTGCATATTCATAACATGATTAGTATCATATTTCATCTTTATAATTCTGTTTTCTCATAGAAAAAGCATTGTATAGATTAGAAAAAAAATTTTTTATTTTTTTATTAATTTGTACATATTTGGACTCAGGGAATCAAAAAAAGTGATTTCCAGAAAATGTATCTGTGTATGTGTATGTGTGTGTGTGTGTGTGTGTGTGTGGGTGTGTGTGTGTTTATGTGTGTGTGTGTGCACGCGTGTGTGCGTATGTGTGTGTTTTGCTTGAATTTGCTTAAGAATTTGTATGGAACTTATTTTTGACTGCCAAAAAAATAAGAACTTTTAAAAGCTGCTTTTCCTAGCGCACTTTTAATTTTTGATAATTTTTATAATTCTTTAAAAAATTTTTATTTTTTATTTTTTTTCTATTTTACGAAAACCATTTGATAGATTTTCTCCAAAATTTATATGCAAGTTATTCGCTACTGTCTAAAAAAACTAAGCTTTGTAAAACTAATTTTCTCAGCGCAGTTTTAATTTTAGAGCATTTTGAAAATTTAAAAAAAAATTTTAATTTTTCATTTATCTTCTCTTTTTGCGCAAACCATACTATAAATTTTCTCTAAAATTTTTATACAATGAATTCGCTATTGTCTCAAAAAAATAAGCTTTAGAAAACTAATTTTCTTAGAATGGTTACAATTTTAGAGAATTTTAAAGATTTTTAAAAAAACTTTGATTCTTCTTTTCTTATTTTTTTAAATTCACGTAAAGTACTCGATAGATTTGTTCTAAAATTTTCAGGAAAGTTATTTGCGACTGCCAAAAGAAGGGGAATTTTCAAAAATTGATTTGCTTAGGGTAGTTTTAATTTAAAAGCATTTTGAAAATTTTGTAAATAAAGAGTATAGCTGGATAAGTACGTTAAAATGGCCTGTCCTTCGATTTTTTTTAGAATTTGGCCTATTTATTTATCATGTCAAAAAACTCTGATCCTGAAAGTTACAGCTCGCTAGACTCAAAATTGGCTTCCTAACCTCAAAAAATGTGATTTTCAGTTTTTTATGCATATCTCTGCGAATGTTTAACCGATTTGGGTGATTCGAAATCGAGATTGAAGGGAATCATAATGCGCACATAAGCTTACTATTTTTAGAGGTTTTTGAAACCAAAACATAACCTAAAAATGGGTTTGAAAATTTCTAAGTTGCGTAGAAAAAAAACTATTGTTTGGATTTTTTTTAGTTCACCTCAAAATCTTTTTATTTGAATTTAGTACCATAAATTTTTTCAGATTTTTTAAAAGAGTGGAAACTAATTAATTGTCATTAATTTTTATAAATTGTCAAATAATTTTTATAAGTGAAGAATTAAAATAATTTTGATTTTTTTTCCTTTTTTTTATTTTACGTGAAGTGCTCGATGGATATGTTCCAAAATTTGCATGATCTATTGATTTGCTTTTTCATTTATCAAACAAGCTTTGTTTTCATTATATAATTTTTTTAATGCCAAATTTAATTATGAAACTTTATTAAGATGAGCTTTATAAAAATATTAGGAAATATTACTGGTAAATCATTTTTTATATTAGAATTACATTTTAAAATGTAATCTTTTCTTACTTGCTCTCTGTCTTTCTATCTCAGATTGATCCTCATTTTACCCTATTTTTATCCATCCTTGTATCTCAGATTGATCCTCATTTTTACCCTATTTTCATCCATCCTCTCTCTTCTTATTACCTAATCATTCTCTGACATTCACTCATTTCTTCTGAATAAAAATTGTATATTACATTGAAATCACATTATAAAAAAATAAAATCAAATTACTTTAACTCAATGAGCTCTATGAGAAAGCATTGCACCAAAGCACTTGGCAGCGTTTTTTGTTATAGCGTAAAAATTGAATTTAATTAATGGTTGATGGACTAATTTTAGGTTATTAAAGAATTAAATAATTCTTCTATATGAATCAAAGCTAGGTTCTTTACAGACCATTTGTTTCATTCACTAAGAATGTATATTCATAAATCTTGATTTGAACCTCTGACTCTAAGATGAACCATTGTCATTTGGAAAAGCCAAATGATCAATGTATGACTTGGTATAATTTGAATGCCACTATATCTTTTACCAGATAAAAAATTGATCAGTTATTCCAAGATTTAAGTAGATATTTTTGTACTGAAAAAACATTGCCAAGTGCTTTGGCGCAATGCTTTCTCATAGAGCTCATTGAGTTAGAGTAATTTGATTTTATTTTTTAAACAGTGATTTCAATGTAAAAAACATAATTTTTATTCAAGAAAAATTAGTAAGTGTAAGAGATTGATTAGGAAATAGGAAGAGAAAGTATGTTCGACTAACGATTATATTAAAAAATCTACAAAGATAAGATCTTGATGCATAAAAGTTTAAGTTACACTTATGTCGAATCCACTGTAATGATACGATCATCTTACTCTAAAAGTTTAGTTACGATTGTCTATAATTTTTTATAAGATAAGACTTTGTTATATAGGTTCTTCGAGATAAGATTTAATAATTAAAAACCATCGGCATTATCATTTAGGCCTTATAGTGTGTTTTGTTGACATTTTGAATTTTCACAAGCTTAAAATTTTAATAGATTTGAATTTGAAAAGCCGAATTATAAATATACTGAATTAATAAGCATTCACAACTACATAATAAGTTATAACTTCAACGATGGGCTTTAACCCTTTCAGTCACAGGAGACACTCTAGTGGCACCCTTTCTCATTTTCTTTCTTTTATTGTTTAATTCGCACTTTAAGTTTAATTTTTATTCTTTTTGCATTTTCATATAAATGAGTGTTCATTCTATAAGTATCATATGATATATTTTGAATATATGATTGTAAATAAATCTAAAAAATTAATGTATGATAGAGAATACGTGTTTTTGCGAAAATAATTCGTGAGTGAAAGGGTTAAAATACCATGCATTATTTATTAATTAAACTCTATTATAAATTATTTAATGTAAGATATGAATAGCAATACCTCATTATTTGGTGTGTAAATTTATTACTTTTATGTAATTGAAATATCTAACAAAATTTTACAAAATTTGAAATAAAGAGTTTGTAGAACTTCAGTATTAATCGTAATAAAAAATCCAGTGTCTAGTGTTATTTATACGTCAAACTTAAATTGTAATGAATTTTATTCTTCCTTACTTTTGCCATATGCATTATATGATTTAATGACGCTCTAAAATTAAGACTGCACTAAAAAAACTAATTCTCCGAAGCTATTTTTATTCAGACAATAGCGAAAAACTTTAGCATACAAATTTTAGAGCAATTTCATGGAGTATTTTACGTAAAATAACAAAAAAATAACGAATAAATTTTTTTCAATATTTTCAAAATGATCCGAAAGAAAAACTGCACTAAGAAAAAGCTTTCAAAACCTTTTTTTCTTCAGACAATAGCGAATAACTTGCATACAAGTTTTGAAGAAAATCTATCAAATGATTTCCGTAAAATAGAAAAATAATAAAATTAATAGTATGCCAAAAAAATCAGTTTTCAAATGTTTTTATTATTTTAAGAGTAATCAAATAATTTCTATACACATTTTTAAGCAAACTCTTAGAGTAGTTTACGTAAAATCCAAAAAAAATGAAAAATTTTAAATAAATTTTTTTCAAAATTTTCAAAATGCTCTAAAATTATAACTGCGCTAAGAAAATAAGTTTTCCAAAGCTTGTTTCATTAAGGCAATAACGAATGATTTTCATAATAATTTTATAGTAAATCTATCGAATGGTTTTAGTGTAATATAAAAAAAAAAATGAAAAATAAACATTTTTTCAAAATTTTCAAAATTCTCTTAAATTAAAATTGCGTTAAGAAAATAAGTTTTCCAAAGCTTATTTTCTTTAGACAATAGCGAATAACTTGCATACAAATTTTGGAGCAAATCTATCGAATGGTTTTCGTAAAATAGAAAAATAATAAAAAATAACAACTTTTTTAAAAATTTGCAAAATGCTCTAAAATTAATAGTATGCAAAGAAAATCAGTTTTCAAATGTTTTTATCATTTTAACAGTAGCAAATAGTTACTATACAAATTTTTTAACAAATCCTTAGAGTAGTTTACGTAAGACCCAAAAAAATGAAAAATTTTTTTTTTAATTTTCAAAATTCTCTTAAATTAAAACTGCTCTAAAAAATAAGTTTTCCAAAGCTTGTTTTATTAAGGCAATAACGAATAATTTGCATAATGATTTTAGAACAAATCTAACGAATGGTTTTTATGTAATATAAAAAAAAATGAAAAATAAACATTTTTTTAAAAATTTTCTAAATGCTCTAAAATTAAAACTGCGCTGAAGAAATAAGTTTTCCAAAGCTAATTTTCCTCAGACAATAGCGAATAACTTGCATACAAATTTAAGAGCAAATCTATCGAATGGTTTTCATAAAATAAAAGAAAAATGAAAAAAAAATTTTTTTTCAAAATTTTCAAATTGCTCTAAAATTAAAAGTGCGCTAAGAAAATCAGTTAGTAAAAGTTTTTCTTCTTTTGGCAGTCGCAAATAATGCCCATACAAATTTTCAAGAAAATTCTTCGAGTTGTTTACGTAAAATACCAAAAAAATGAAAAATCAAAATTTTTTTAAAATTATCAAGATGGCTCAAAAAAAAACTGAAGAAAAAAGTTTTGAAGAAAATCTATCAAATGATTTCCGTAAAACACATAAAAAATAAAAAATAAAAAATTAACTAGCTAAATAAATAACATTTTCTTTTCATAATTTCTTTTCATTTATTAAAATGCTCTAAAATTAAATCTATAATGAAAAAATAAATTTTTAAAAATTTTCCATCTTTTAGCAGATAACTTCTCTAAAAATTTTAGAACAAATCTATTAAGTACTTTACGTAAAATAAATAAAAATTAGAAAAAAAGAATCAAATTTTTTTTCAAAATGTTTAAAATGCTATGAAATCGTAACCAAGCTAAAAAAGTTTTCGAGATCTAATTGACGTACTGAATTTACACACACACACACACACGTACGCGCACGCACGCACGCACGCACGCACGCACGCACGCACGCACGCACGCACACACACACACACACACACACACACACACACACACACACACACACACACACAGACATTTTCTGGAAACCACTTTTTTCGACTCGCTGAGTCTAAATATGTACAAATTAATGAAGAAATGGAAAAAAATTTCTTTATCTATACAATGCTTTCTCTATGAGAAAGCAAAATAAAAATACAAATATAAAAATAGAAATACAAATATAAAAATAGAAATACAAATATAAAAATAGAAATACAAATATAAAAATAAAAATACAAATATAAAAATAGAAATACAAATATAAAAATAGAAATACAAATATAAAAATAGAAATACAAATATGTACTGTGACGGATATTCAAATATCCACAAAGAATTAAAAGTAGGTGCGCTTCTATCAAGAAAGGTAGTACCGCACTCAGCCACCACGCAGCGTCTTATATTAGTCGCTCACTCGACGAAAACAGCATAGCCCAGGAGATATAAGTACGAGCCTCAGCTAAGCCGGTTCGTTCGTTTCACTGTACAGTTTCGGAGGATTTTCGCTACTGTATAGTGAATTTAGGACTACTGTAGACTCCAGAGGGTTTTCGTTGCTACAGCGGACCAGGACATATTTTTGTGGATTAAAGCCTTATGCTCTGGGGACCGCGCACCCCACGTGTTGTCTCCAAAACCGCCGGTAAAGAAACCGTCACTGCCGCTAATCAAACAAAACATTGTAATGGTGATGGGGATCAGGCGCTACGCTTAATAAGCCGTAATGGCAGCGCTGTATACTATGTGCTAACCGATACCACAAGAGGACTGCTCGGCACGCTCATGGTACAGGCTCAGGCTCGTGCGGTGTCTCTAAAACATCCTATATAAGCTATGGCGTTTGGCACCACTTTAGACAGGTGGACGCCTGTATTTACGCTGATGTCTTTTCAGTGTAGATGTTACACAATCGAACATCTAAGAGAGAATGAGAGAGCTTGGATGGATTCACGCTCTTTTATATTATTTCATAAACCTTTTATGAAGTTCTATTTCCCTCTAAAGAATTATACATTAGAAAATACAATGTTCGATAAAATTCGTTTTATATATTTTTGCCAAAGAAACATTAAATTAAATAAATATATTTGTAAAAAAAACATTTTATTTCCTTTACATTCCGAAAGACTATTCGTATTAATTATAAGTAAAGGCCCCGATACGGCGGTGGGAGCTACCTGTCATTACCCAGAGGAAAACATAAATTCAGGTACAACTCTTAATCCTCAAGCCTCAATCTTTACAGCAGAATGTGTAGCGATATACAGAGCCTTACAAATAATTAAAAACAGTAATAGATTAAACTTTTGCATTGTAACCGATTCTCTTAGTGCACTGCAGGCACTTAAGTCGGTAAAAAGCAATATTACAACAAATATATACATTTATAAAATTAAGGAATTATTTTTAAAAATTATAACAGGCGACTCTTGGAAAAATATTAAATTCATATGGGTTTCCTCGCATATAAGGATAGTAGATAACGAGGCTGCTGATTTTTTGGCCAAAAATTTCGCGATTAAAAATCACTCTAGTTCACTCTGTTTACCTTTTACAGATTTTTAGCATAAATTTAAAGTAAACTCAATAGACCAAAGTAAAGTAAAAGGTACCAAGTTTTTTAATTTGTATTTTAATTTCAACCATAAAACATGGTTTCATAATTTATCTAAACCACGAAATTTTATAGTCACTATGAATAGAATCAGATCAGGACATTACAACTTAGCAGCCTCGCTGTGTAGGGTTAATATTGTTAACGACGCAAGATGTCCAGCATGTGATGTCTGGGATGAAGATATCAATCACGTTTTATGGCAATACCCGAGATTCGATAATCAAAGGGTCGAATTGATTGAAAATCTAAGAAAAAACTATGTAATATTGCCGCAACATATTGAAAATATCATGTACAACCCGGAGTCTAAGATATACTCTAGCATACATCAGTTTTTTAATTCTTGTAATTTATTAATTTAACGTAATACTATCTAGATGTAATAATGTAGTAGAAATAAGACGCTTATATCTTCAAATGCTTAAATAAATAAAAAAAAAAGAATATATTTCTGACCAAAAATTAACTGAACAAGAAAAAAAATTTATTTTTGAATAATAAACCACAATGAAAGTTGCTAAAAAAATTGATCAATGCTTAAAAAATATTATACTGTGCATCATTTAATTATTAAAAAAAGGATTATATAGTAAAAAGAAAAACTTAACAGGACAAAATATGGTCCTGATAAGAAATGAACTACAAACAAGGAAAAAATTGATTTTTGAGTTTTTTTGTAATCTTTTTGTATATATATATATATATATATATATAATCTTACAAGTGTAATAAATCGTTTTTTATTGTTTTGAACCATTTAAGAAAATCTGATAAAATTCTGGAATGTAGTTTTGGTAATAATATGCTACATCATATATATTTTTTACGAAAATACTAATTTTTTTGTTTTTTTATGAACTTTTGAAAATTTTGAGCGCCTAGGACAATTTGAGTTTCTCGCTATTTCTCGTTTTTGTTCGAGCAGCTTTGTAAAACATGAAAAACCTCCTATTTAAAAAGAACACGCCGATTTCGTCGAAAATTAAGGGACTTATGGCTAAAATACGATTTTTGACTTCTTATCGAATTTTGGGATTATTTTTATTTATTTTAGGCTAGGAATTTAGAAAAGTATGTTTTTTATGTTAAATATAATCCTATTTCTTGGAGGTGACTTTCCGTTGTGACAGATTCCACATTGTTACCCAGCTATGCCTTTTATCATAAAAATAAATGAAAATATTTTAATAAAGTTTGATTTAAATTAATATTTGTAATATTCATGTTCTTACCTTTATTTTTTTCTATAATGCAGTGACTTGATAAATTATGTTTATGCAAGCATTTCAAAGGTCTTGGTGGTTTTTTAATACTTTCCATTAAAAGTTCGTGTAGATTGTATTCCCTTTTTAATGGAGGCAGCTGTCGATCAGAAACCTTTAATAATTGTGACCAAATTCTTGTTCAATAATGTGACAAAGAATTATGTAAAATAATATAAACGAAAATAATATTCATTTAATATAATTATATATTACAATTTTAGAGCGTCATTATGATTTAACAAAATCGAATAGATTAAATCAAAATTTATACGTTATTTAATCTCGTACTATCACAGGAATATAAAGCTACATTATTAGTCTATTTTATACTTAATTAGGAATATCACCAGATGATTCCACCAGCATTTGGATTAAATTTACGTAAAATATTGGGATCTTTTTAAATAATGTATACTCTGTTACAATTCTACTTCTCCAACAATGGTTCGACAAATATTATTATAATATTTGAAAGATAATAAGGACGTATTTCTTTACATTTAACATTAATGTTTTGGTAGTACTATCATTTCTCTATTAAACCGAAAAATACATTATGATACCGTATATATACTCTATTTATATTTTATTTTTTAACTTATGTTAAAATTGTCAATACTTCTCAAAGAAATACTTCATATCTTTACATATAAAAGTTTTTGTTCTTAAAGGCTTGAATTTTATGGTTTATGTTTCTTTTAACAAGCGGTAGTTTCCTCATGGAAGATTTTTTTAAATTCTACCCTCGAAGAATTGAAACAAACTAAAATGATAAGGGAAGAACTCATTAACAATTATTAAGCATCTTTGGGCCGAGGCAAGTTGATAGAATGTTGTTGAGTTGATAGTTGTAGAAAATGCATAGGGATAGGGGAATGTATAGGCGATGGGGGAATGTATAGGGGGAATATAAAGGATAGGAGAATGTATATGGGTTTGGAAATATATAGGGGATATGGGGATATATGTGGGATAGGAGAATATATAGGGGATAAAGGAATATATATATATATATATATATATATATATATATATATATATATATATATATATATAAGGGGATAGAGGGATACATAGGGGATAGAGGGAAACATAGGGGATAGGGGAATGTATAGGGGATAGGGAGGCGTATAAAAGATATAATTAAATACAAGCTTTTAAAAAAAATTACTCATAGAAAATTCAATCTTAACTAAAAAGTGGAAAATTAAAAATTAAAAAGGAACATTTTAAAAATACGCTTTTATAATGAAGAAAATACACTAGAAAGTATTAAATAAATTAATTTACTTCCTTGAAATTAGTTTCATACAGTTCATTGCAATAATTAAGCAAAAATTTTACAACAAAAATTTTTTCTTAATTATTACAATGAACTGTATAAATGTAATTTCAAGGAAGTAAATTAATTTATTTAATACTTTTAAAGTATTTTCTCCATTATGAAAGCATGTTTTTAAAATGTTTTTTTTTTAATTTTTTTTCTTAACAAGCTGAGTGAGATTTGCAAGAAACAAAGTAAGTAAGAACATCAAAATCACGAACAAAAGGTTGCATGAGTAAGGAGAACGTGCATGATCAATTCTGCCGTGTTAAGTAAAAACTTACATAAATGACATTTCGATGGAAAATAAATTTTTTCTATCAATAGATCCGATAAAAAAATAGCCCATTAAATAAATAAAAAAAAAGTTGTTTTAAATTTTTCGCTAAAAAATGAGGAAATAAAGATTACTTAAGTATTGAAAAATTAAAAATTGGATCGGACAAAATTAATATTATTTCACTTTATCACTTTTATTTATTTTACACTTATGTAAGTTTTTACTTAACACGGCAGAATTGTATTACACATATTATATAAGTTCCCACATGCTTAAAGCTTTGTTGTAAAAAAGTTTGCTTATAAGATAGAAGAAACCTTACATTCATTAACTTCAGGAAGAATGTGATATTTGTGTCACATAAAATAAACATGAAAAAGCGAATTTTGCTCACTACGAAAGAAAAAAAATTATTTCAGTATCTCATCCCGTTGAGCTAATGAAAAACTGTTATATTCTATTTTACACATTTAAGGCATCAACAAAGATTGGGTTACATCTTATTCCATAATTTACATAGTACTCTGTTGGTTTTTGAAATTTTTTAGGTTTTTGAGTGTTTTTTATTTTACACAATGGGCTGAAGTAAAAAAAAGATAAGTCGCTATGCTGATATACATTAAAAAAATATCCTTTTCCTAAATACTATAAGTATTCAAAAAAATGTTGAATCGAGAAACTAGCTGGTTGTTTAAAAATTTAAAACTAATATGAATATTTTTTTTTCCAATTTTAGCGATAAATTTATGATTAAAGATAGGAATTTTACTATACATGTAAGCTCAAACAAAAATACATTTATATTAATTATAAATTAATATTTTCAATAGATTCTATTCATTTATTCATAGATGTTTATAAAACTCAATCGCAGATTTTGGTAATTTTCCTGTTCATTCGACGAATAACAGTGTATTCGAATTTACAAATTATAAAATTGACTAATTTAATTCATTAATAAAAACAAGAAGAAACAAGTAAATTCTAGAAGACTAGCACAATAATTGAAAATAAAACGAAGTTACATTGTTTACATGTACAAATTCTTCGCAATAAAAGACGGTATGAGTTTAATGTAATTTTCCAGTCAGTTTATCTTTTTTTTTACGAAAGCATAGTTAAATATACCTATCAGAGATAACGAATTAAATATAGCTGTGCCTAATACAGCTTGTACTCACGAAGATTATCGGATAAAAGTGCATGCGTATTGAGATCGAAAAATTGTGGTTGGAAAAAAGGAAGCTAAAAGACTATAAAATTTCTGTTGTGAGTGAGGCTTTTGTCAAAGAATCTGTATACAATGATTTCAATTTATCAAATTCTAAATTACCGTTAAGTATTTGGGTAAGGTACCATAAAATTTTTGTAAAACAAAAATGTTCATATTTTGCGACCAATACCAAATATGTTAAAAAAATTTAAAAAATTAAAAAAGTAATTAAATTTGTTAAGTTATTGAAAAGTTTAATTTTCATGAATATGAATAAATTTGTTTTGTTATTATTATATATTTTTTGTATACTAGCACTTTCTTATCGTTAATAATAAATTCATTACTTAAATTGATATTTAAAATAATATTAAAATATTCAAATAAGTCTCAAACTTTCAGATAATCAGCTAGGGTTTCAATTCAACATTTTTTCGATTATTTATTGTATTTAGAAAAAGGATATTATTATACTTTTTATCAGCATAACGACTTACCTTTTTTTTCATTTTAGCCCACCATGTTTATAGGATGAATAAAATAGTGAAAAATTAAAAGATTTGAAAAATCTTATATTTAAAAATCTTTTAAGTAAACCATAACTTTTTGATGGAAATACATCCCAAATATTTAAAGCATCTAATCAAGAGCAAGAAATCAAAGTATGAAGTAAATCAGAACTTGACAATCTAACGTGTCGGACAAATAAAGTTATTAATATTTTCATAATGTATATACATAAAATTGAACTAGAATAACTAGTTTTCATTGGTTCTATGCAGAATCAGAATATACTTTTCGCTACAAAATTCATCAAAGTTTGAAGTTCAGTAATGGAAATGTATCAACTATGTATTAAATAGTTAGCCTTTCTATGCTTATATGCAAAGTTTCAAAAGTTAAAAAAAAAATTGAACCTATAAAAGCAAATAAAGACTTGTATCTTTCAGGTTAATTTTATTTATTTACTGATACATACAAGGTTCCTTTTCTAATTGTAAAAAAGTTATTGGGAAGGAAAACGTCCATCACGCGAAGAAGGGCGCTAGTAACAAATATGGCGTAAACCGACAGACGTTTAACATAAGTTTTATATAGGAAAGTTTAAGCTTTTTAAAATTATTTGAATTCTAAGTCGTATTAAATGTTGACAGTGAGTTTAGATATTCTATGTAAATATTGCGATGCAACGCTGGCATCAAGAAATTTGATCGAAGGACAAAAAATAATAAATTCAGGAATGATTATTATGTGTGGAGTAACGGACAGATTTGAAGATAAAATTAAATTATATAGCTTATGTTTACAAACTTCAGCTTCAACTGCAGCATCTCATATAATCACTGGGACATTATTGATCAATCATTCAAATGATGAAGATAATGAAAATAATTATCTTGTGATTGATGATATGAAATGTACCTGCAAGGCCGGCTGCAGTCAAAGTTGTAAACACGTTGTTGCTGTACTGCTATATTGCAATAAGTATAATTTATTATATATTTTAATAATAATCACTGTAACTGAATTCATGTAGATAAATGTGTATTTAGAAAAGATGTGAATACTCTGCAACTAGTTTCTTCCACCGATCAAAAATGTCTACTGAACAAATATTTTGAGAACTTTTTTTACGATGTATTACCGTTTTTTTGTAAATTTTTCCATTTCTCAGATTTTTTGTCGATTTTTTTATTTAAAACTCTTGTAGAACACCTGATAAACATTTTTAAAATATTGAACAATACATTTACGGTTTAGATTTTTTATGATATTAAATTACGTTATTGAAATAAGTCTGAATATTAAGGTGACGTAAAACGGATACTTCACCACTATACTAAAATAATTACAATATTTTAATTTTATTTCAAAATTTTAGAAACGGTGCTTAGGAAGACTATTACCTCCAGGCATTCGGCGAGGACTATAATTTCCACCATATACGGCGAAAACTATTATTTTAGTTTTTATGTAAGCGAAGACTATTACTCCTGAACGATTTGCGATTTATTAATAATTACAATATATAATACGCATTAATGCACTTTCTTTTCTAAAATTTTTCAATAAAATAAAAATGTAGTAAATATTTTAGAATACTGGTGAAGTTTCCGTTATACACTCCCGCTCACACGAAGGTGCCCACGCTAATCGGTCAAGGTAAAATATAAATAGTTTTACTGTTCCGTAGGAAGGCGTATGAAAAAGTTTTGAAACGACGAATTCGTAAGGTTTTTTAGAGCTCTTCCAAATGTTGATGGTTTGATCCTATACTATTCATTTTTCAACTATATTTATAGAGCCAAAAGAAAAGAAAATTTTCAAAAATTTTTTTCCCATTTCTAACCATGGGCCAATTCTAACGAAATGAGTAGGTAAACAAAGAGAGTTCTGGCTACCCCCACTCCTCCACCCATCAGCTCACCTGTGCAGGTGCAAAAATAATGACCAGTCGCGCGATATAAGAAATTCACTCCGTGCCTGCGCGCCATATTAGCGCTCATTGGCGCGCGAGCTCCAGCGCCGCGTCGATAAGCAAATCACCGCGATCCGCGCCGCGTCGATAAGCGAATCACCACGACCCGCGTCGCGTAGATAGGCGAATCACCGCGCCGCGTAGATAAGCAAATTCCCGCGATCCACGTTGATAAGCGAATTTCCCCCGGTCCGCGCCCGCCCGCCGCCGCTGATGAGAGTGAATGTTGAATCTTTAAAAATTTTCACATGATCATTGAAGAGAGTCTTATTTTATATTATTGGGTATAAACTCATTTTAAACGAGTAAAAGAAGGATAGAAAAAACTATAACGTAGGTCATGCATTATAGCTATATATATATATATATATATATATATATTTTCTCTATACATATGTTCCTTCTATAAGAGCCTAAAGATGATAAGGGGATAGAAAGAAAGTTACTTGCTTATGAAGGCGAGAAAGAGATAGAGAGGAAGTCAATTGCTCTACGAAGGCAAGAAAGAGACAGAGAGAAAGTCAGTTGCTTTACGATAAGCGTTCGAATTCTTAGAATCGTTCCAACTATTTTAATTCTAAATTCTCTTTTACACGCTATTCGCTACATATAGAAATTAATCTTGTTATATAATAATGAAGTTTACTATTAAATCATTGAATATAAATAATTTTATGGGTTGATATTTGGACCTTATCGTAATCGAAAGAAATTTTTATTCTATATCGGTTTTAACTTTGACGATAATACTCATTTGTCAGTTGATACATCCGGTTAAACTTATTATTTAAATTATGCTCGAGTTCACTAAGATATATTTAACATGATGATCATTTGAAGAGAGTTTTATTTTTAGTAATACATTATTCACTTTATTGTTTCTAATATAATTAAAATAATGAAATAAAACTATTTATTGTTAATTACTGGAATAAGGAATGTAATAAAGGAAATAAAATAAAAAAGAATTAATGAATAATCATTTATTAACCAGATACATATACAGAATTTAATATGATATATTTTTTTTACATTCATCATATTTGTATTTAAACACTTAGTATATTCTAAACAATATCTATTAAATGGCGGAAATGGAGTCTCTCCTGTGTGTTCACGACAACGCAAACAACCTTGAATTTCAGGATCACATTTTAACTGTTCAGGAATTTTATCCCAGGCCTGTTCAATACTTTTTGCTCTATAAGTTGTGAGAAAAGACTTGGGTAAGTAAGCTATGTCAGCAGAGCTCATGAATGACAGGTGCTCAGTTTGAAAGAACATTCTGATTGATAGTTCAAGCGATGGTGTATTATCAAGAAAGTATTTTTTTAACAGAAGCACATTTCGATGAGCACAATGCACTTTGAATGAAAACTTGTGATATGGACATAACTTCTCCAATATATTATATTTCAGTTTTCGTAATGATGGAAAACCAAGAGTTTCAAGGTTACATACGTTAAAGCCAAACTTTGCAAGCCACTGCTTTTTCTCACTACCCTTGACGTATACAATTTGCACATCACTTAATGTTTTTTGTAGAACATTTTCGAGTTCTTCGTATGGCAATTCTCCTGAACTCCAAGACAATCCGTGGTAATTTCGCTCCAACCACAAGTTCGTAGATTTATACTTAGCAGAAAGACTACACTAAGGTTTTGGTGGTTTAAACATAGATACCAACGTTCTAGAATTTTCGCGAAGTGGAATTATTGCCAATTCTTTTACAACAAAATCGTTGACAGACTGCTTAAAACCTTGTACATCCAACACGTATTTTATTGTGACTGACTATTGCTGCAGCATCATAACTTAATTTATACCGATCTCTCCACCTCTAAATGAGTTTTTTAACATTCCCACTTATGGGATTATATTCAACAATACGATCGTGTAAGATCAAACAGTAGGCTAAAGTTCCAGCTGGAAAGTCTTCTTTGACCTCAAATTCAAGACGTACGTCCACTGGAGCCTGTTTCAGTGACTCATTTTGTTTGGGGCAGTCTATGACGATGAGAGGAGCGTGAGTTAAAAAATCTTTCTTTTTGAACAAGGGTTCTGCTTCTTTATTGTAATATGCCATTTGGAAATTGATATACATATCATATAGTAGAGCATATTGATTATGCTCAACATCAAGATTTAAATTTCCACAAGGATAATACTGAGAATTGAGAAAAAGTTTGACGTTGCTTATATTGCAATGATCAAAACGGCTAGCATTAGCTCCTCCCTGTCCTTTACGATTGGTCTGAAAACCTATAATGACGAAACGTGGCTTCTCTAACTGGTTTGATGTTTTTACAGACCAAACGTGCTTTGTGGTGCTGGGGAGCAACGGATATTCATACATCTCCCATGAGCGAAAACTCATAGAAATAGGTTTATCCTTTTCCAAATGATTAAGTAACTGTATTTTAAACTTGTCTGATACATTTACATAAGGCATTAACCACTCTATTTTTATTAATTCAATCTTGAAACTCTCGAGATTTTGTTGACCAGTTGGAAATGTTTGTATAACAGAATTTACATCGTTTCTGGACCTAGTGAGAATGAGTTCATGCTTGGTGTTCACTACAAGTTTACGATAGTCTTCAGCAAAGCCTAAAATCATACTTAGAGGTATTGATACATCAAAGTAACCTTCACTGTTTGTAAGCTGTTGAGTTTCCTCAATATCAAACCAACCAGCATTCTCTAAATGATAGCTCTGACTAGGATTGAGTGACAGAAAACCTTTCATGATACTCGCCAATCCAACATTTTTACATCGGTCGATTTCAATGGCATTTAATTCATAACGAATCTCTTCAAAGAGATGACAGATGGCATTATTGACTAGTTTTGTATTCGTGATAGCAGTATTGTTAGCTTTACGCAGTCTTCCACAAATGTGTAAGGAGCTGCGTGATGGTAGAAGACAAAGATCTTGATGTTGTATTGATATGCGAATCTCATCGCTGTTATTGTACGCTGATGGAGTATATGGTTGATGAGCATGAATTTCATAATGTACCACAGACTCATCGAAAGTTACAGGTGATTATATGCTTAGTATTTCAGCCATTTTTTTGAATACAGCAAAAGAATGTGCAAATTACTTTTTTCCAGGAATGACTCTTAGACCGAGACTTTTGAGAAACTGGATGTTTTGACGTGTTAACGCATTGAGAACTCGATGACGACTGACTGTCTGCTGACATGATGTACTGTTTATATAACCTAGACCAACTTTTGCATTATACACAGTACCCATAATTATGATGTGGGTTTAATATGCAGCCTAATCGTTATAGTTTCACCACGGAAATTAACCAAATCTCCGTCTTGATCTACAATACGTAGCTGTATATGTTCAATACGATTGTTGGTGACTGGAAGATAAATGACTTGCGATGGTGCTTCAATAATTTTGTAGCTTGGAGGTACAGCTGAGAAAAATTCGTGTATAGTGTGTACTTTATGTTCGTTTATGTATCCGCCGGAAGTAATATTACATTCAACACGTAAAGCGTTTACCTTTAAAATAGTTACAGGTAAATCAGAATGGTGGACTGCGTTTGCAGCTAGAATACGTCGATTGAAACCCAACAGTTAGCCAATAGAGTCTTGTGGTTGAAAATTAATCGTGTGACTACACTTTATTCTACTACGAAGAGTACTATTATTTGGTTTGAGGCTGAGAACAATGCCCTTTGGTAGAAGAATATCTTGCAAATAGCTCTCAATATCTTCAATTTCGTAACTCCCAGTCGGTAAAGTGATTACTTCCTCACCAACATAAATCTTATTGTTTCTTGAATCAATGTTGGGTACTGAGTTGAAAGTTAAAAGTTCTACTAATCCGAGAACGTAATTTTTACTCTGTGAGAGTTCAATTGGTGGAAAATATTGAGCTTCCAATATTGATGACGTTCCCGGTAAACTCAGAGTCAATGAATCTTCCATGACTGCTCGGACGCTACTGACTTTGATTCACCAATGTACATTTGTTTTATAAGCTTTTACATAAAAATTTTAAACATAGATGTCCACATTCGTAAGTATCATAATTTTGATATCTCTCATAATTATACTTAATGTTCTTAACTTTGAGGTATTGCATAAGATCTATAGGTGGTTGTAAGTCCCCGAAGCTATCAAAATATACAACATCGTTACCACGTTTGCGGTAAGCTACCCAATGCGTACCTGGTCCACTCTCATCATCCAGATTAATTATTGCTGATTCCCGGTTATATGGTCCACCAATTGGTAAAGCGTTTCGCATGAAAACTCCACAGAAATGTGGAATTTTTAAGATTCGAGCATATTTCACTAAATCAACATCAGTTAGAGCCCTTTTAGGTAGTTTTACATCGAAGTTCTTTTTTTATTTATGCGTCCCCCTTTGTAGGGCTTCAAATAAATACCATAGCCTTTTTTATATGGTTTCAAATAAAGACCTTTACCAAGTGCAATAGCTTCCATTTTTTTATTATGACGTTGACTTTCTTCAAGTTGTCGTTCCGCGGCGCTAGCATCATTCACAGCTTTTACTATACCAGCAGCGCCACCTGCTAATGCTCCTGTAGCACTCAAACCAGCAAATACTGGTATTAAAAATGGTAAAAATCCACCGACTTTTGATGGAACTGGTAGTATGCGTGGAATTCGAATATTCTTTTTACCACCACCTTTTTTAATGGCTCTACGAGTACCTTTTAAAGCTGTACGAATGACTTTATGAGCATCGGTATTTGGTATCAACGACTTAGACGCAGCTTTCACCACCTTCGATAGTGTCATAGTTGGCTTTTTTGTTTCTCATTCTTTAGACCCATTCCAAGTTTTGATTTTACTTTCATGGCGTTTGAAATAGCGTAGGCAGCAGCCTTTTCACCAATGCCTGAATCTTTAGTCCAAACTCGTTGCCAAGGTTTTTTGGCTAATATTCTATCGGCAGCGTTTCTCGCCTCAATGTTCTCTCGATTATGTGAGTAAGCAATATCGTGCTCTTTGCAGACTGCATCCAGTGGATTGATTCCAGGATCACCATGAGCAAGACGTTTTGTTAGTTTGGTTCCAGGTCCACAGTATTGATAACCTGGTAAATGAAGTTCAAATGGAAGCTTATTGATGAGAGTGTTTACAAGACTGCGCCCATTTTTTCGCTTGTGTTCAATCATGATCCTTACACCATGATGGTTGATTGAGTACTAAACTCACATCTATATAAATTATTTATTTATAGTATAGTGATCAGTCAGTTGTCAAAAAGCAAACAGTGAACATGGATTTCCAACCGCAAAATGTCAAATTACCAGTATCAAATTTTAATACAATTGCACAGTCACAAACGTCACAGAAACGTCATGGAGAATTATTACCAGACAGTATACGAGCCGTGTTTCGCGGCCCTTCGAGCTGTGGTAAAACTAATACATTGCTTACTCTTATAATACACGTAAATGGACTAAAATTTGAAAACGTTTACATATATTCAAAATCGCTTTATCAGCCAAAGTATAAGTTTCTCGAGGAACTTTTAAAACTGATAAAGGGTTACAATATTTTGCATTTAGTGAGCATGAAACCGTAGTAACTCCCGAAGATGTTCTTCCAAATTCCATCATGGTGTTTAATGATGTGGCTTGTGAAAAGCAAGATAATATAAGAGCATTTTTCTGCATGGGTAGACATAAAAATGTAGATTGTTTTTATCTTTGTCAATTCTATGCTCATGTACCTAAACACTTAGTTCGAGACAATGTAAATTTACTGGTAATATTTAGACAAGATGATATGAATCTCAAGCACATATACAATGATCATGTGAATTCTGATATGTCATATACACAATTTAAGGATTTGTGTTTGTCATGTTGGGGAAATTATAAATTTGCATTCCTCTTAATTGACAAAGAACAAGAGCTAAATGCTGGTCGTTATAGGAAAGGTTTTGACTGTTTTGTGATAAATATAGAAAAATGAGTGTAAATCAAGTAGTACATTGTAGAACGTTGGATAGTCAACATGGCAGATTTTCAACGTGAAAAAAATATTCTCCATCAGATTATAAAATCTAGAGAGGCAATCAAACGTAAACATAAGCTACTGAAACAGGGTAAAGCTGATTTCAAAAAGGTTTTCACTAAAACATTCAAACCTGTTGTTGATCCACTTGAAAAACTTGTAAGCATATCTGAAATAAATAAAAAAGACTTCAAATTGAAAGATAAAACAGAGCATGCCCCCTCCGAAAACGATCACATTTCTGAGAATAAGCACACTTCTGATGATGAGTACATTTCCGATGATAAGCAGATTGTAAAGGAAAATGTTGACGATACAATACGACCATCTGATACAAGTTTTGAGACAGCTGCAGAAAGTGAAACTGATGATGATGATGGTAATGACAGAAACGAAACGGATTCGCTTACCAATAAATATTTTTGGATGTTTCAGAAAAATTAAAAATCATATCTAGATAATATCTATGGAGTTCGTAAAGTGGGTAGGATGATGATGATTGGTGATTCATCAATAAATTTTAGTAAGGATCATGTGGTTGTACTTGACACACAACATCCAAAAACTATAGGCTGACTAGAATTACTGTTTCAAAAACAGCCAGATGAAAAACTTATTTCGGAAGATGATTTGAGAAATTATCGAAAAATTGTTGAAATAACGAATGCATATAGAAAGAATTACCATGCTGATGGATCACTTCGCAAATTAAATAGTAATGAATTTAAAAATTATATTGCTCCATTTTTTGATAAATCTCCAGCTCGAAAGAGGAAATCTTTTAGTGGAAAGGGTCTCTTACCACGCTACAAAATTGCTCGAAAAGGTGCACAAATGGATTACGTGTACTGGGATGACCCCAATGAACTGGTTGATCGCTTACGGCTACTAGTAGCAGAGACAGAAGCTGGAAATCCAAGTCATACCTTGTCAAAACACTTCAAGATGCTAAAATCCTGACAGATATTCAGAGTATAAAACGCAAATTGCAAGAATTATAAGAATCATTAAGTCTATAGCCATGGAGCATGAAAGACTTATAGAAGAGCTGCATAAGCCTGCTCGACGTAATTATCCACGTCGTAAATTTATAATACGCGGCTTGGATGAAACATGGCAAGCTGATTTGGTAGAAATGCAGCCTTATGCTCGGGAAAATAAAGGCTTCAAGTATATGCTAACAATAATAGATATTTTTTCCAAATATGCTTGGGCTGTTCCTGTAAAACGAAAAACTGGTGAAGATGTTACTGTAGCAATGGAATATATATTAAAGCAAGGTCGTATACCAAAAAATCTTCATACTGATAGAGGAAAAGAATTTTATAACTCTGCCTTTCAAACTCTCATGAAGCGCTATGATATTAATTTATACTCTACATATAGTAATCTTAAAGCTTCCATTTGTGAACGTTTTAATAGAACACTTAAAAATAAAATGTGGATGAAATTAAGCCTCAAAGGTAACTATTTTGGTTGGATATTTTACCTACCCTATTAGAAGCATATAACAATAGTAAACACAGAACTATTGGAATGAAGCCAAAAGAAGTTACTCCTATAAACGAAAGAAATGTACTCAAACGTTTTAAAAAGGATATCAAAGCATTCAAAATATCGAAATTTAAAGCTGGAGATAAAGTTCGAGTGAGTAAGAATAAACAAGTATTTGAAAAGGGTTACACTTCTAATTGGTCAACAGAAATATATACTATAAGTCAAGTAAAGGCTACTGATCCAATCACTTATAAATTGAAGGACTATCAAAATCAGCCCATCGCTGGTGGATTCTATGAACAAGAATTATCAAAAGCAAAATATCCTGATGTTTATCTTGGAGAAAAAATATTAAAAAAGCGTGGAAATAAATTTTATTTAAAGTGGTTAGGATTTGATGAGGCACATAAGAGTTGGATAAATAAATCAGATTTGTAAAGGAACAAATAAAGAAATCTATATATGTGAAAATTATTTTTTGTTTTTATTTATTAACCTTATAACCATCATTATACAAAATTATAATTAATTTGTATTTTTATCAATTAAATAATGCCCCTAAGGTAAAGTATCAGTTTCATTATCTAACAAACATCTCTTATCATCATAAGGACTTAAAGCTAATTTATATTGTTTTTCAGTAAACACATTATGTTTTTGAGGACGTATAATATATTGTTCTCTATGAAATACAATTTTATTTCGTATACATTGCAAGTAGTCATCAAAAGTGATTGTGTTATTGACAACACCAGTCTTAACACCTTTAACTTTTTTTATTTTATCCTCTCCTTCAATTCGTATACAATACATTTTACTACGTAGACCTATAAATTCTGTCATAATCTTCCCATTGCACTCATTTTTCATTAAACCTACTATCTTTTTGTTCATTTGCGGTATTCCGAAAACGTTTTCAGGTGGGTAATCTGATGTATCAAAGTATTGTAAATTATGCTTTATTGTTTCATAAATATCAATATTTCGAATTTCATATATTAAACTATCCGTGTCTGTGTATAGTAACTTGCATTGATCTGCAAATTATTTTCTCATAAAATCATAATGGAAATCATAAACTAATGTCTTTGATAAATCAAGCATGGTCAGACCTACATATATTGGTTTATTCATAGAAACTTCTGTTTTTGATAATTCAATTGCCACTAGATTTTTGTCTAAAATGGTTCGTCTATGAAAATTTGGTCGAGCAATGAGATCCTCAGCACCATATCTCCCATCCCATTTCGTTACAAGCTTTATATCAACTCTTATTCTAACATTTTCCATGGTTTTGCCAAATACAGCATTATTCATAAGTTTATATAAATTTTTCTCAAACTCGTTTTTTGCTTTTTTTCTCATATTACTATTTAAATCAATGTAATCTTTTAGCCAGGGTCTTTGATTAAATTTTAAGATTCTATGAATTTTAATTATTTTGAGTCCATTTCTAAGAGCTTGCTTTAAATTTTGGTAATGTAAAATATATCTTTCTTTGGATTTTACTGTAGTTAATAATTTTGAATATTTGGAACTTTGAGGCTTCTCATGTTCTGAACAGAATGGTAAATCTTTATGTACATCATGCAGATATTTTGGATATTCTAAGTCTACTTCAAGATTATAACCAAATGGTGAATTATCGCCAATGTTGAAATCTACTTTATCAACATCCTCAAT
The DNA here is from genome assembly GCA_017163975.1 of Anastatus disparis. Classification (NCBI taxonomy): domain Eukaryota; kingdom Metazoa; phylum Arthropoda; class Insecta; order Hymenoptera; family Eupelmidae; genus Anastatus; species Anastatus disparis. The sequence goes on along the minus strand of JAFFSR010000320.1, from coordinate 794,079 downwards.
CCATTCAAAACCACCATAGGGTAATGATTGCATCATGGCCCATCCATATAAATTGTTAACATCGTAGTACATGAGATACTTTATTTCCTCATTTTCATTATAGTTTTTACCCATATACTTATTGTTAGCCTGCGCATACCTATTGGAACACTGACTGATGCCACCTCTTATTCCACGCTCAACAAACAACAGCTGATCAATGTCAGTTAACAATTCCAACTCTATTTTCGTATATTTAAGCATAGTATCCCATGTAAATCCAGGAGCTGTGTAGTAATGAGCTGGATCCAAATCGTACGTACTTAACGGCAGGCCGGAGTAGAACCTGATACCGACCGAGTAACAATTGAGTTGTTTGTTAATTACTCAAGTATTAATCGGTGTATCTTTAAAATAAAGGTTGAGCGCAATAGATATTATTATTATGAACATCTATGCACAAGAAAAAAAAAATCTACCGATTTGTTTTCGAGAAAAGTAAGGAACGCCGAAGTAAAAGATTATGTTTATAATATTTTCGCGTTCCTTACTTTTCTCAAAAACAAAGCGATAGATTTTTTTTTTCTTGTGCATAAATATTTGTAATAATAATATCTATTGCGCTTAACCTTCAATTTGCAGATACACCGATTAGTACTTGAGCAAATAACAAAAATGCCAATTAGACAAGGACAGCGAATCCGGCCTGCTCTTAAACAATTGTTTCGAAAATTTTCAAAAACTTCAGCTAATAATAATACATCTGTTTTCAAATACAAATCTGAATATTCACCTAAATTTGATATATTGAATTCTTTCCAAACATTTTTAGCGTGTTTATAGTCTTCATCAGATATGTTACTGTTATTTAAATTACTATAAAATTCATCTTTTGATGGAAGTTTTGATTCATTTAGTTTATCTACAGAATTCAAGTATTCATATGGAAAGATACCTTTCCTTTTTAATAGATTAAACTTATCTTCCGTTAAAGGCGATTGCTTAGTAAATTCCAGTTCTAAAATATTCATTTCTGTAAGATATGAAGCTAATTTATCCAAAGATGATGACATAAATCGGAAAGAATCGATAAATCTGAGGTTAATCTGACTATTTTCTATATATTTTATAAGTGAAATAAATCGCTCTTTGTTCAATGATAGCAGTTGCACACGTCCTGGAAAACTATTAGCGACATCTTTGATGAGAAAATGAGAGTCATAACCCGTAAAATTGTGGAATACTACAGGGATACTACGAGAGTCTCTATATGATAAATTACATGATTCATGAGCTGCCCCTCGATATCTGAAACATAATATATATATATATACATACATATATATATATATATATATATATATATATATATATGTATATATATATATAAAATTTAATATAAGTAATATTACAATATTATTTTAAGTATAAATCTTACCTGCCAGTAAGGTGGCAATGATCTCGAACTTTTTTTCCTCTTAAAGGTTGCTGGCAAATGTGGCAAAGAATTGCATTTTGAAATCTTTCTTTTTCTTCCAAGGTTAAAGCATTCATTGGTATTTCATGTTGGTATACAGATTCAATATTCTCAGCGAGTTTTTTAAGAGTCAGCCGTATACCGACACAGTTACCTGTTTTACCGAATCTATTTAAAATTCATTTTTTATAAAAACTAATAGCTTCAGGCAAAAATAAAGAGATGGTTTCGATTCGTGTAATAGAAAGCAATATTTTCTCTGATAAGAATAATTTAATTCCACCGCTTTATTTTCAAGAAAAGTTGGAATAACTTGGAAATCCCATTATTTGACACTAATTTCTAATTTTTTAAGTTATTCCAACTTTTCTTAAAAACGAAGCAATAAAATTAATTTATACTAATCAAAAAAAAAATATTACATTTTATTAAACACATCGAAACTATCTCTTTATTTTTTCCTCTTGTTACTAATTTTGGGAAAAAAGTCAATTTTTTAATTAGAAAAGGACAGAGATACAGCGGCCTCTTAAGTTCATTTATGTACCATGCAGCAGGATTAGGTCCGCTGTAGCTATTGTAGCATGATATGGTCTCATCATAACTACATTTCAAATAATATCCAACACTAAATACTTCATGTTTTTGAATAATATTTTTGTCTTGAACGGGTATCAAAAGGGCCTCAAAGTCTGCGTATACAATAAAAGGAACCTTTTCCTTATTTTTAAAATTTTTAAAATGTAATATACTGTCTTTTCCTTCTGGTAAATTTACTCAGCACTTATTAATTTTAGAGCAATCTTCATGATGAAATTTTAATTTTTGTTCAGTGTCAAAGTAATGCAAACATCGATTGCATATATATTTTTGTTCTTTATGTTTTGATATCTGATTAGAAACTAATCGAGATAAATTCTTTATCCATACATAATGATATATTATCGATACATTTGTATCATAGTTTTGTTGTTTTTCTTCTTCATCTATATAATAATTTTGTATCAATAAAAGATTAATATGTTTATTTTTTTCAGATGATGTTATACGTAGAGGTGAAACACTGAATTTACCAGAATGTTTCTTCAAAAAATATACATTTATTGATATATTGTTCTTTTTTCAAATTTTCCAATTTTCTCTGGCATTACTGGAAATTCCATGTCTGTGAAATCTAATTTATTTTCATATAATTTATATGAAGATACTAAATCAGTATTTGACTCAACTGGATACAATGCTGACAATACTGCCCATTTAAAACATGCATCATCAAAATTTTTCACATTAATACATGCATGTTTTAATTCTATCACTTTTGGAAGAGGAATATATGAGCCACTATGTAGTGGACTATATTTGTTTATATGAACACACAAATTAATAATAGCACGTAATGACCATCCTGAATCTTTTTGTTGGAATTCTTCCATATCTCTTTGTATAGGTTCTTGTACATTATTTAAAAACCATTCTTTCAAATCTGTTGTCTTTAGAATTGGCTTGGCTTTCGTATTAAAATATTTCATTTCACTAGTCTCAATATCAGCTTTTATAATAACATATTTGGCACCCAGCACTGTATACACTTTTACTGCATCTTGTAGTTTTGAAATGTTTTTAATTCTTATTTGAAATAATGCTTGTGCATCTTTAAAAAATTTTATTATGTCTAAATTTTTTAAATTTGTAATTACACCTGTCCTGATTCGATTACTAAATGCATTTTCCAAGTCTTGCCAATTAACTCTATCACTTCGTCTTTCACGTTTTTGGATACCTTGACCACTTTTTAGTAAGCACTTTAGTTTACTCTGGATTCCTTAGAGTAATGCAATAGCAGCTAAATACTTTTGCTTCTCAGAAACATCTGTACACTTACGCAATTTATTTTTTAAAAGTCTTAAATTTTCTTTATCAAGATTCAGGCAGGTAATTATTTCTTCAGGATTGGTATTCTTAATTGTTAAACGCGAATAAGCATTTATCAGCTTATTAACTAATTCTTTACAGTCAAACGTAGCCATAATTTTTACTTTAAAAGTCAAATACGAACTGAATCGTAACCTTACTTATCTTCCCTTTTAATAGGATAGTAGGTGGCGTTAATTCTTTGAAATATTTATCTTAATGTAGTCATACACATGTGTCAAAATAATTATTTTAACCGAATGTATCAACTCACAAATGAATATTATCGTCAAGTTAAAACCTATGTAAAATAAAAATTTCATTCAGTTACTATAAGATGCTAATATCAACCCATAAAATTATCTATATTCAACGATTTAATAGTATACTTCATTATTATATAACAAACTAATTTCTATATACTTTTTATTATTATATAAAACAATAATTTTTATCATTTTTCACACACACACACACACACAGTGATGCCAGATGAGACGAAGCTGCATAGAAACTGTAATGTATGTTCTTTCCAGTGTTACGTCATACTGAGATAAGAAGAAACTGCATTTTAGCTAGACAGTTGATCTGTAATGCTTATACTTATAATATGCTAGTGACGTCATACAGAGATAAGACGAAGTTGCGTTTTAGGGGACCCCAACAATCTTGTCTTTGACCTCCCCCCTCCACTCCCAACTCTATATATTTCAGTATGTGAGCTACAATGTTCTCATCTCTTATCTCTTACTCTAAAATATTATTATTATTATAAATTATTCGTACGTTTCATTATGGGCAAGTGTAAACTACAATGTTTTTTCCTTATCATCCTATTTTATTTAAACTCTAAATATTCTAGATTTAATAGTGGATTTCATTATTATATAGCAAAAATTAATTTCTATATGTAGCGAATAGCGTGTAAAAGAGAATTTAGAATTAGAATAGTTGGAACGATTCTAAAAATTCGAACGCTTATCGTAAAGCAACTGATTTTCTCTCTGTCTCTTTCTTGCCTTCGTAAAGCCACTGACTTTTTCTCTATCTCTTTCTCGCCTTCATAAGCAAGTAACTTTCTTTCTATCCCCTTATCATCTTTAGGCTCTTATAGAAGAAACATATGTATAGAGAAAATATATATATATATAATGCATGACCTATGTTATAGTTCTTTCTATCCTTCTTTTACTCGTTTAAAATGAGTTTATACCCAATAATATAATATAAGACTCTCATCAATGATCATGTTAACATTTTTAAAGATTTAACACTTACTCTCATCAGCGGCGGCGGGCGGGCGGGCGCGGACCGGGTGAAATTCGCTTATCAACGCGGATCGTGGGAATTCACTTATCTACGCGGTGCGGTGATTCGCCTATCTACGCAGCGCGGGTCGTGGTGATTTGCTTATCGACGCGGTGCGGATCGCGGTGATTCGCTTATCAACGCGGCGCCGGAGCTCGCGCGCCAATGAGCGCTAACATGGCGCGCAGGTACGGAGTGAATTTCTTATATCGCGCGACTGGTCATTATTTTTGCACCTGCACTGGTGAGCTGATGGGCGGAGGAGTGGGGGTAGCCAGAACTCTCTTTGTTTACCTACTGAAATTATTCTACGCCAAAGTAATACTTCTCAAATAAGAGGTTTTTTAGCTCTCCTTTATATACCATGTTGTTTTCTACTCCACAAAGATACCACTGATTTGCCATAATCTCTGATGCCAATAATTTTTCTTGCTGTTCTGTTTTATCAAATATGCCAAGTCGTTACCAATTGATTGCTCCAAGCTCCTCTTTTAACAGCCGTCTTGTTTAAGTTTTGTTGCTGTTACCGCTGTCGCCGTTGATAACACAACTGAGGCTAGACCGAGTGGATGCCACTTCTTTTATACTGTGAAAGGTTGGTAGTGGTATCGTAGAAAGGTGGTCTGCAACCAATCAGAGATAGTCAAATATCATATTACGCATAGCAAGTTTTTTCTAGAAAATTCTTGACTATAGTATCATTTTTTGCAAGTTCTGTAAGAAATTTTCCAACAATTTCTTGAAACCCAATCTAGTAAACATATAATACAGAAATATGATAGAATAATGACCACAAAGTTGGAATATTCGCTTTGTAAGCGTTTATTATTCCATCTCAATTTTTTACAATTTTGCTAAATAAGTCGTAAATGTTGTGGAATATGTGTTGGTTTACAAAGACTACCAAATTACGTACCTGTACCATTCTTATCTACGTATATGTCAACCCAGCGCGCACCGGTTATATTTTCGCGTATTAAGGACAAGTGTGAAAGGTTTTATCCACATCAGAGGAATCCAATCCTCTGGATAAACGCCTACTGAGTGAAACTTGATCCTTATTAGATATCAAACAATCTCTTCTGAGTTCATCGCAGATAATTTTACGCTGGCATTAAGTTTGAGTAGCCAATGTTTAAGATTAGCAACAATATTCAGTGCACATGCGTAATTTAAATAAGGTAATTTTATGTAATGATACATACACTGTACACTGCTGAAATTTAAATTTTCAAAAGCTGGACAATCTTGTTCTTTTTCTGAATTAATAATCTCACGAGTAGTCAGTTTGGAAAATAACTTTTTCTCGATCTAACATGAAAATTTTACAACGATGCTTGCAAATATCTTCCAAATTTTTGTATAATTTAAATTTGGCTGTAAGGGTTTTAATGGCACTTGCATTCCATCAACGTAATGACACAAAAAATTTATATTGCAATTCTTGAAATTAAATGGATTATATATACGAGTAAAATAATAGACGAGTATAATTCTTTTTGGCAGTTGACCTAATATAACATTGTCGATTGTTTCTCCGTACACTGCGTTATGTAACGTAACTGCCTTAAACTCTACACGTGTCAGTGGATGATTTGCAGTAGTCTGCAGCAGTGGTTTTCCGTGTGCTTGTACAAGTAAAGAATTTAATCTTACTCAACACACAAAAAGTGTAGCCTCGGTAATAATAATTTACTGTGAAAGCAGCCCCCGGGATCCATGAGAAACAGGCCATCACGAGAACGCACGAGCCTTACTCTAACTTTCATATCACCCAGTAATAATTTGTTTTGATTAAAAACATCACAATTTAAATGGCTGAGTGAATCAATCTTCCTGTTAATCATGATTGCTTTACGTTGATTGAGACCTGCATTACCACCTGCGGTATCGTCTATTTTCCCTGCTGTATTATTGTACCACAAGCCACTCGTTAAATGAGAATTTTTAGTTGTTGGGCCATAATTTAGTAATATTTCAATGTAAGCTCTGTATGCATAAGCATTGTTTGGCGGTAAAACAGGTTCCTGATTTAATTGCAAGTTGAGTTGATTTAACAAAGAATGCAAAAGATCCAACGTTAGGTTCTCTAGGTAATTCAACACTAGTAGACATTATACTCATACTTACACTTAACATTGTATGAGCCAAGTCTAGATACTCAATGTTGCCAGCGATGGTAAATTCGATAGGTGATTGATCGTTGAAAGAAGATATCGGTTTATACTGTACCCATTAAGAGCCTTCAATCGCTGCCTATGTCGAGGGTAATTCAAAAAGTGATAATTCCGACTTGGTCAACTGACAAGATTCTGAATGCAGCAACGCCATTTTAAAAATTTAATTTTAAAAAATATATCTAGCTACACGTGCTTTCTTATTTTGTTTTTTTTTTCATAACTTTACCACTTTTCGAGAGCTTAGCCACTGAGGTGTTCGTAGTAAAAGGTGCACCTGGCGATTGAGTTGATAATGTATCATTCTTCTTCTTCTTATATTCTAATTTCTCCTCCTTTTTCGCGCTCGACTCACCCAAGAGCAATTTGTCCAGAACAATGTCAGCTTTTCTTTAGGGATATTTGCCACTCTCGCAAATTTGCTCTTCAGCTGCCTCTTTGACTAGTTTGCCAGCTAAAGTGACATCATTTAGGATATTTTTATTTTTTCATAGAGCCTCTTCACCGACAGCTTTTGCACCTTGCTTGATCTTCGGTGTAGCTGCTCGAAAGAGACCTTTCAAAAAATTACCGATTCCTGCATCCGACTGATGATAACTAAAACAAAGTTTATCAACTCTAACGCACTCACTTCCACCACTAACCATTTGGTTATTGAAAAAATCTTCACACTCAGACATTTTATCGGATGGGCTTAAAGTGAAGCGTTCCAGTCAGCGTACTGTAGTCAAATGGAATGAGAGATTCGTGTTCATCTCTTATATCTATTTCGATTGACTGAAACGCTGAAGACGGCAGTGGTAGGTACATGGGTGGTGAAAAGTTTTTAATTTCAACACCTCCATAAACGCATTCACGCAAATGAAGCTGGACTATACAGAGTAAGCTCGTGTGCATATCACCTGTTACGTACGGCTGGTAAACATTAGCACGTAACGTACGGCTGTAATCCGTGAGTACGGTTGGTATTCCGCTTATAAGATTTACTGAACCATTACCAGTAAGAAAGTGTTCTTTATTACCTTATGCAAGAGAAAATTGGTACATTTTCTAAACCTAAAAATCTAAGTAGTTTTCCTGATAGTGTAAACGTATGTATGTAAGTTCTACAATCTTCACCACATTGAAATGTAACCTGTGCGCAGTCACCAGCTTGGATTTCAAAATATAAATGATTTTTCACATTTTCGGGATTATTTATTTCTTTTAAAAGACTTTCAACTTCACGATAAACACCAGGTTTGACTCTGGCAAACACCTCTGCTCTCTGAATCTCACCTATTTTTCAAAATATCGTATTAATATCATGCAGTTCTTTACCGTTGATTCGCACTGTTTTACTACATACACGACAAATTTTTATACTCTCACATGCCGACCGAGAATTTTTATGATATTAAAACCAAAAAGCACCATAAATATTTCTGCAACATTAAAAACATTTTATTTTTTCCTTGTTTATATCACAAAGACGCTTCTATAAACATTTATAGCATTCTTGCTTACATTTATGATATTTTTAATGACTACATTTTTTATCGCAAGGTTTACAGTAGCTTCGACTCCCATCCGCTGCGAGAAAATTTAAAATTGGCTGATAATCTCTGGAATTTTGATAATATTTAGAGTATGTCTAACAACATGATATTTAGAGTATGTCTAACGACATTATCACCGTCGTGTACGAAACGTGCACCATTATAAAGCGGGCTATATCCACGAGCAAAATTATGAAAAGAATAAACGACGATCATGACTCCGAAAAGTGCATGATATTCTTGAAATAATTTAATCTTCTTTATACTACAGCCTATCTCGGGTATCGTTAGTTAATGCAAAAGAGAAAGACAGACTTAAAAGTAAGCACAGAGCGAACAGTCTTTCTCTTTCGCATTAACTATTCTTTCTAAAATATATATATATATATATATATATATATATATGGGACGTTTCACGTCAACGCACCTAACAAAAAAATAGAATTCGTCGAAAATCTGTGAAAATATTCTATTTGATACCCAAAATATACAAAAAAAAATTCAGAGGTCCAGGTTAAAGGGGTCAGGATTTAAACGTGATGGAATTTTTCGAATTTTCCAAATTTTTTGCTAAATAAATATTTTAATGAATTTTTTCCTCGAAAACTATCAATTTTTCGTTGAAACTTAATATAATACTTTTTCTTGGAAATTAGATGTTAAATTCACCTGAATTTTTGCAAATTATAATATACTGATTTTTATGCTTACTTGATCGATTTAAACACACTATTTAGTATATCTAAAAATCGAGCAGGTTAAATTGGCTTTTCAAAGTCTAATTTTTTTTGTTTTTTTTATAAGGAACAAATATACGAAGCCTCCAGTTGGGCAGCCTTCTCAAAGTTACTTAATTATGCAAAAAAGTCTGAATAAATCGTTATTTTGGATCAATGATGAGATTCGTGATTTTTTTTCTGAAAAAGTATTGATTTTTGGGACAAATGTATAAAAATGTTTTTTATTGGAAATCGTATGTAAAATGTATGTAAATTTTTGTAAACCATTATTCGCTAAACATCACAAATTATAAATGAAATTTTGAGATTTTAAAATTTATTTTTTGTTAAATTTTCAGTATACATGGTTCATAACCCTTTCAGAACGGAATTATTATTTCATCATGAAAAGTTCTGATAACCATTTAGCGATGATAAGTGTTCATTTATCAAGCAATTTTTGCGATAAAAAAATTTTTTTTTTTTTTTTTTCAAGTTTTCTCAGTTTCTATCAAAGATATAATAACTTAGGCCCTCAGTTTGAGATCGGAAATAGTCCACTTCAATCTAATATACATATTTTTTTTACAAAATTTGAAGCCACTTTTGCACAATTTCAAAAAAACCAAAAAATGTCAATGTACATTGTAATGTACATTGGTTCTGAAAGGGTTAATGTCTTCAATTACAATTTGTAAAAATATGTTCATATTCTACACATAATTTCCAATAAAAAACATCTTCATACATTTGTCCCAAAAATCAATACTTTTTCAGAAAAAAAATCACGAATCTCATCATTGATCCAAAATAACGATTTTTTTAGACATTTTTGCACAATTAAGTAACTTTGACAAGGCTGCCCAACTAGAGGCTTCGTATATTTTTTCCTCATAAAAAAACAAAAACAATAAGACTTTAAAAAAACAATTTAACCTGCTCGATTTTTAGATATACTAAATAGTATGTTTAAATCGATCAAGTAAGCATAAAAATCAAAATATTATAATTTGCGAAAATTCAGGTGAATTCTACATCTAATTTCCAAGAAAGAGTATTCTATTAAGTTTTAACGAAAAATTGATAGTTTTTGAGGAAAAAATTTATTAAAATATTTATTTAGCAAAAAATTTGGAAAATTCGAAAAATTCCATCACGTTTAAATCCTGACCCCTTTGACCTGAACCTCTAAAATTTTTTTTGTATATTTTGGGTATCAAATAGAACATTTTCACAGATTTTCGACGAATTCTATTTTTTTGTTAGGTGAGTTGACGTGAAACGTCCCATATATATATATATATGATCATATCTCTACAACTTTTAATCTTTTTATGATGTTTTTGAAAAGTTATTTTACAGCTGTTACTGGGTTAGCCAATGATGCACACTATTTAAACTAGGTTAACACCTTTTGTACAATCTTGTTCCTTTATTTTTCATGTCCTTAGTCAATGTGTCATCGATGCCACAGTAGATATTTCTATAAAACGTAAATTTTTACATGGATAAAATTTCGGAAATCTCACCCATGTAAATATTTACGTTTTATAGAAATATTTACTGTAGCATTGATGACACATTCACTAAAGACATGAAAAATAGAGGAACAAGATTGTACAAAAGGTGTAGACCTAGTTTAAATAGTGTACATCATTGGCTAACCCAGTAACAACTGTAAAATGACTTTTCAAAAACATCATAAAAAGATTAAAAGTTGTAGAGATATACTTACACACATATATATATATATATATATCCCTATATTATATAGTTATATGAACCAAAATTCAGTCGGTGCCCCCCCACATCCCCCCACGCCCCCCCGCCCCCCACAGCCCCCCCACAACCACCCACATGATTTTTATTAATTAAATAACGTAAATTTACGTTATTTTATGTTATCGATCATTACCCCCCCACGTCCCCCCCACAGACCCCCGCGTCCCCCCACAGACCCCCACTAACCCCCCACAGACCCCCCACAGTCTCCCCCACTAACCCCCCACAGACCCCCACAACCCCCCCACACAACAACCCCACAATCCCCCCACAACTTTTTAGAACCATCAAATACTGCATAATATAGTTTTATATTTTTTTATTATATTTTATTTATGTATAATATTACATAAAAATATAAAAATTTTAATTTTTTTGTTGAAAACTCGAAAGTAGTTGCATAAAATTACAATTTATAATATTTAAAATGAAAAACATGTGCCTCATCAGATATCTTATTACCATTTTTTACATAGTTTATCTGAAATTAATAAATATAAATTTAAATTAATTCTATTACAATTCCTCAACACTATAATTAATTCATTTGTTGAAAACATAATGATTTTTAATAATTTATTCATATTATAAATATTTTATTGTATTAAAATAAAAATAAGCATATAGTGTTGAGGATTCAGATTTCCACACCACCTTACATTATAAACCTTTAATAGTATTGATTTATACAACTTTTAAAATTAATTGATATTAATATTTATGTTTAAATTTATATAACTTTCAAGATTAATAACTATTTATATTTATTTATTGAATAGAAAAAGGTGTATAATATAGCGGTACCATTATTGGCGCGTTAGATTTTTTGATTAGTGGAAACCCTCGCCAGGAGCCCTAAAAACCACTTTTATATATTTTTTTAATATATTTTATTTTATATTATATAAATATTGATATTAAAGAAAAATAAAATAATAAATAATATAAATTATTATAAGAAATTTAAAAAAATAAACTATTTCAAATAATATTAAAAATTTTTTTAATAAGTTTATTATTAAATTAGATACATCATAATGTTTAAGTTTTAAAATTTCTAGGATTATTTATTTATAATTCCTTTTATTATTTTATTCCCTTTTTACATTATTTAAGATGTATCAAAATTTTAATAAACAATTTTTAAAATATCTTAATTATGTATTTTTTATGTCGATTTAAAGAATCCAATCGTTGGAAACCTTTTCCACATTCACATATGTAACTATAAGAATTATTATGAATTTTTAAATGTCTCAAAAAATGATCATGTCGTAAAATGATTTTGTTACAAATGTAACATGTAAATTTTTGATTATTTTGGTTATGTAATTGTAAATGTCTTTTAATATGTTTTTATTTTTTATTACTGTTCCACATATGGAAAGAACTTAAAGAAATTTTAAAAAATTTTCCTGAAGGAACAACTCCTAATGATATACCAAATATTACAGTAAGATTATTTTATGCAAAATTTAAAATGCTATTAAATGATATAATAAAAAATGAAATTTTTGGTCCTGTAATAGCTTATGTATTTTCCATAGAATTTCAAAAAAGAGGATTACCTCATGCACATATCATTATCACATTACACCATAATCATAAAATATTTACTGTAGAATCTATTGATAAGTATATTTCAGCTGAAATATCATCATCGGAAAATATATATTTACAAAAATTAGTAATTAAACATATGTTACACGGACCACATACTAGCAAATCTCCATGTTATGATGAAAATAAAAATATATGTAAAAAAAATTTTCCAAAACCATTTACTGAATGTACTAAAATTGAAGAAAATAAATATCCACAATACAAACGACGAAATAATATTTCTGATAATTATATCTACAATTTTAAAAATAACAAAAAAATTATAAAAGTTGATAATTCAATGGTAATTCCTTACAATAGTTTTTTATTAGCAAAATATGCTGCTCATATTAATACTGAACTTTGTATGTCAATACAAAGTATTAAATATATTTACGACTATATTTATAAAGGAGTAGATAAAGCATATTGCAAAATAAAAGAAAATAAAATAAAAGAAAATGAAGAAGAAGTATATGATGAAATAACACAATATATAGATGGTAGATACTTAAGTCCAATGGAAGCAGCATGGAGATTACAAGAATTACCATTATGTGGCAGAAGTCATTCTGTAATAAGATTAAGTATTCATACAGAAAATCAACAAAAAATAATTTTTAATGAAAATGATATAGATTCAGCATTAAATAAATACGAAACAACGTTAACCGCATGGTTTACTTTGAATAAAAAAGATGATTTTGCTAAAAAAATTAAATATGTTAACATACCACAATATTATATTTTCAATTCTAACACAAAATCTTGGATAAAACGATCAAAAAATAGAAAAAACATAGCTATTGGTAGATTAAATGTAGTATCTCCTAAAGATAGTGAACGTTTTTTTTTAAAATTAATATTAAATAGAATAAAAGGTGCAACATCTTATACAGATTTACGAACTCACGAAAATATTACTTATAATACTTATAAAGAAACAGCTTTAGCAATGAATTTAATTGAGCACGAAAATGAAATTTATTATATTTTTGAAGAAGCATGTCAAGTTATGTTACCAATACAACTACGTAAATTTTTTGCATGTTTTTTACTATGTGAAAATATTCAAGGTAAAATTATTTGGAACAAATATAAAAAATTTTTTGCAGAAGATTTTAAAGATAATAAAGAAAATAAAGCTTTATCACATAATAATCAAATATTAAATTTAGAAGATATGTCATGTGAAAATATTGGTTTACCAGAACCAAATAAAACATACATTGAAGAAAATGAAGAAATTAATGATGAAATTATAAATTTTAGTAAAAAAAAATTTGATAAAATGTATAAACAATTAAATAATGATCAAAAACAAATTTTTGAAAAAATAATAAATAATAAACAAAAAATATTTTTCATAGATGGACCAGGAGGTTCCGGAAAAACTTTCTTATACAAAACATTAATATATTATTATATAAGCATTAAAAAAAAATTTTTATCGATGGCTTGGACCGGAATAGCTTCAATTTTATTACTTAAAGGTTTAACAAGTCACAGAACTTTTAGATTACCATTGGATTTAAATAACATTGAAAGCGCATTTTTAAAATTTAATTCAGATAAAAAAAAATTAAGAGAAACAGATATAATTATATGGGATGAAGCATCTATGATTCCTAAAAAAGCTTTAGAAATCGTAGACAAAACTTTAAAAGATGTTTGTCATAATGATAAAAGTTTTGGTGGAAAAATAATTATTTTAGGTGGAGATTTTCGACAAATTCTACCAGTATTAAAATATGGAAGAAGAAATACTATAATTGAAGAGACTATAAAATATTCAAATCTTTGGCCCTTATTTCATATTTTTAAATTAAAAAAAAACATAAGATCTAATAATGACAGTTTCTCTTCATTTTTATTAAATATAGGAGAAGGAAACATTAATCCATTTATTATTCCAGAAGAATGGAAAACTAATGACGTCTGTGCCAAAATTTATAAAAACATTAACGAAAATTATTGTTTTTCAAAAAATGTCATTTTGAGTACACATAATGAAGATGTAAATATTTTAAATAACAGAATTTTAAAATTAATTAAGAATGAAACAAAAACTTATTATAGCATTGACTATGCAACATACAAAGGTGTAGATCAAACGGATGATAATATTCATTTGAATTATCCAATAGAAATGTTAAATAACATAAGAGAAGGATTACCTCCACACGAACTGAAATTAAAAGTAAATACCATAATTATGTTAATTTGAAATTTAAGTATAAAAATGGATTATGTAATGGAACGCGATTAAAAATAACTAAATTATTCAAATATAACATAGAAGCACAAATAATTACTGGAGAAAATAAAGGAAATAAAGTTTTTATACCACGTATTACATTAAACATTAATGAATCATCATCTTTACCATTTATTTTATATAGAAAACAATTTCCTGTTATATTAGCTTTCGCTATAACAATTAATAAATCTCAAGGCCAAAGTTTCGAAAATATAGGAATATTCATCAAAAAACCTTTATTTTCTCACGGGCAATTATATGTTGCTCTTTCACGTTGTAAAAATGTAAATAAAATATATATTCAAAATGAATCGGAAAACAAAGATATTATACCTAACATAGTTTGGAAAGAAATATTAGAAAAATAATTTTATTATAATTTAACAAAAATTTAATGTTATTTAAATAAATTTTTTATAAATTATTTTATTAATTAAACTTTATTTTTTTCAGGTTATATTTATATTAATTATAAACATTAAAAATTTTTAATAATATATAAATAAAAAAAACATAATGGAATGGAATTCAATTAATGATGTTGAAATTGACAATGTTAATGATCAACAAATGATTGAATGGGATCCAATAGAAGGTCATTATGTTGAAATTAACAATGTCAATGATCAACAATTGATGGAAAATTTAAATGATCAAATTGAAGAACATTTAAATTTCCAAGAAGAATATGAATATTATTTAGAAAGTCTAGATAATAATAGTTCAATAAGCAATACAATAATTTCTAAATTAAATAATATTATTAATTCGTATATAGAGGAAAATAATGAACAATTTGAATTTAAAAATTGGAATGAAGTACCAGAGTATTATAAATATTATGCGAATGAAATTATAAAATATAAAATAAATATAAGCGAACCAATAGCAGAATATGACTTTAATCAAAGTCATGAAATTTATTCTAATTATTTATTAAGATTAGCTAACATTATTAATAAAATATGAAAAATTAAAATAAATCATAAATATTTAAATATATAATAATAAATTTAAAAAAAATTTTTTAAATTATTAATATTATTAAAAACAAAAAAAATTAGAATATTTAAAAATTAACTAAAATATTTAAAAGTTATGATTATTTAAAATTTATAAAACGAAATTTTAATAAATAAATAATTTAACTAATAACAACAATAAATAAAAAATTCATATTCATAACTTTTATACAGGTAAATATAGTATAAGTAAGTATAAAATAATTTAAAATTATTTTATTTATTTATTTGTTATATAAATAACTAAATTTTAAATAAAATATGATATAATGATCATGTAATAATTTCATTTACAATATCATAATAAATTTATAAATTTTAGTATGAATTTTGATATATCTCATAAAATGTTTAAAATGAGAAAAAGATATAAAAAGGAATTATAACAAAATAATCCTATAAATCTTATAAAACTCAAAATCATTACGATATATCAAATAATATACTAAATTATCAACAAAATTTTCAATATATTTTAAACTAATGATCATTAATATCATAACAATAATAACACTATTTTTAAGTTATACTACATATAATTAAATATATTATAAATATTTAAAATAAAATATATTTTATAAGACTAAGTGGTTTTTAGGGCTACTGGCGAGGGTTCCACTAATCAAAAAATCTAACGCGCCATCAAGGTACCTCTATGTTACACACCTTTTTTAAAACTTCATATATTATATAATTATATTAACAAAAAAATTTTACAAATTTATTCAAAATTAATATTGATTTAAAAAATAAATATTTATAAGTTATATTGACAAAGGTTTGAAATGTAAGGTGGTGTGGAAAGCCGAACCTCAACACTATATATCTCTTCTTTTTTTATAAAAATAAAAAAATAATGAATTAATAATAATTATATATATCTCTTCTTTTTGAAATATAATGAACAAAATAGTGTTGAGGTATTTTTATATAAAGTAACATAAATAATTAATATTAATAGAAATAGTAAAAATATTTATTTAGAGTTTAGATAAAAATTATATTATATAATAAATTAAATAATATTACATTATATAATATAATATTAATAATAAATGTTTAATATATAATTATATTTATAGCATAACTGGGGGTTGGCGAGCAGCGCGAGCAGGGGGGTACCCCCCCTAGTATATATATATATATATATATCACAACAAGTCGCAGCCGGCAACGAGTGTATTAAGAAGTGAAAGAGAGAGAGAGAGAGAGAAAGAGAGAGAGAAGGAAAAGGAATGAGTGGTCGCGACATTGTAAGGTTACATAGCACGCCGCTGTATATGAATGCGTGTGCACACGTTTTATCATTCGTTCATTTTCTTTGCTTCAGGCTTTTTAACATTCGTTAACCCACTACCCTCACGCATGCGCTCAGATCGTAAATGTTAACGGATGATAAAAAGCCCCTTGCGTTTAGCTCGTCATGTTAATAATAACCATTTTCGGATATCTGGTATGGAAAAGAGTATAAATTACACGAAACGAATCTTGTTGATTCCGTCCGGCAGAATACCTCTCTACTGGGACGGAATTAACAATATCGTCCCTTGTAATATAATATACTATATTTGTAGTTCACTGAGGAGAGCCATATTTAAAATAGCTATTAAGATATTATATAAATCTTCTTTATTCATTCTCTTTCTTTGTTATTTTCCTTTCAATATTAAAAGTCAGAATGATATCAGAAGCGTAAATCGTTGTCTATTCATACCGTAATTAAATCATAAATTCAAGAATAAGGTTGTATGTATGGGACATTTCACACCAACTGAGAGAGCAAATAAATAAAAATCCCTGAAACTCTGAGAAATTATTCTTTCTATTACCCAAAATATGAAAAGAAATTTTCAAGGATCTAGATTAAAAGGATCAAGAGCTACAGGACCTTAAAATTTGAAAATTTTAAAAAATTTTTGGAAAAGTCCCAACTTTATTATTTTTTTTCTAAAAATCCTGACGTTTTAGAGAAAAATCCATAAAAACACTTCTTGTTGTAGATGAAGAGAAGAGTTAGCACGATTCTTTACAGACCTGCATTTTGCAGTTTTCTGATTGGTTCTTATATGTATAACATGGAAATGGAAATTCTTTATTGTTTGCCTCTTAATGAATTGGCTTTCAAGGGCATATTTTCTTTAATTATTTATTAACTTTGGAATAGATTTTTGATTATGTGATTCAGAGCCACCAATAAGGAGTTATGACAGTTTAAAATAAAAATTTTCATGTATTATTTATTTTTCTCATTGAAAATAGCCTGTCGTATACTAAACATAAGTATCTGTTTTTTTTATAGTAAAATGTTATTTATTAATTAGAAGCTTAATTAGTAATTAAACATTACTTGATATTATTATAATTACAATTACTTTCGAAAGGCAAATAAGACTTTGAGTTATTGCAAACTCAAATAATTATTTTTTAATAAAAATTTACTTATTTGAACGAGTTGTTTCTTCAATAAAAAAGGAATAAATGAATATTAACTATTTACTCGGCTTAACTTTTTATAAAAAGTATCTGTTAAATAGAAAATGATGATATAATTTTGGAACACACACTGTTAAAGGAAATGATAGTGCCTTCCATTACATCTAAATTCAGCATCTGTATCATCTTCTTAATGAGCTGTTGCAATTGGAGTGCTGATTTTTAGATTAGCATTAATAATTCCATTGATACGTGGTACACCTTGAGTAATGTTTATAGATGCTACCCGAGTGAAATGGAAAGTTTTCAAGGTTATTCAATACCAGGTTCTCCAATACTTCGTGCAGTTAAAGCACCAACTGCAGTGCCTTGTTCACTTTTTAACTCCATATATTTATCCTTACTTGTATGAATAAATTTAACAAGTTATGACGCAGTTAAACGTACAATATATTTGTAAACTGGGACATCTGGTTTAATACGCTGTCTAATCCTAGCAATTATAATTACAACTGTTTTTAAAAATTAAGCTTGTTCTTGCTTAAATTCTTCACTTACACAAGAATATTCCTCTGACATCAAAAGTTCAGAGGTTACTTTTATAAAACAAGGGCCATCTAATGGATTTTTAATTTTGTACGCTGATATAGATTTATTATTATCAAGAACTCTTTTTATAATCAACAAGACAGTCTTTGCCTCCCATGTACGTTGGGTCCATAGAATCTACACAATAAAGAATTTTAACAATACCACCAACCAAATTTTTAAGTGTTATATCATAATTTAAACGAAGATCTTCTAAACTCTTACCAATCTTCTTCGCATGTATCCAATTTCAGCAATTTTAATACACGATGACCACTATTAGCTTGTAACGTACCAAAGTGGGTAATAGTAACTTTTAAAAAAAATAAATTATGGCCCAAATTCGATGCTAGATTAATTAGCGTATAATTTAAACGCGATAGATTTTTAATTTTATGTACGCGACTTGTATAATTTTCTTTAATGTATTTAATAAACTACGCAAGCTCCGTTCGGGCAGTGGGCCAGATTGGAGGGTAGCTATTAAATACTTTACTAGCAAACTACAAAAAGCTCCGTTCGGGCAGTAGGCCGGATTGGAGTGTAGCTGCTAGGTCCCTTTTTAATAAACAACACAAGCGCCGTTCGGGCAATAGGCCAGATTGGAGGGTAGCTGTTAAATATTTTGTTAATGAAACGCCAGCTTATTAATAAAGCTAGGCGTTTTCTTTGTTAGTATTTAATGTATTATTATTTTTAATAATAAAAGGAAATATATATTGTATTTTTTTTTTTTTTTTTTATAAAAAGATTAATATATAAAGGATATTGTTATCCTCTATATAATTAACCTTTTTCTATGGAGACGTCGAGGGAGCCCAGCCCGGAACCGTTTAACACATTACATCAAGCTAGACTGTCAGACACCGCCATACCGAAAACTTTGACTACCGATGGATGGTCAGCCACTTTTGTGACCAACAATCAACCGATACTCAATGAGGTCAGATTTCTTAAGAGTCGCGATATGGGTAGCACATACACTTATTTTCTTTCGAAAAAAATTCAGAGGTGCCTGGCCAGGATTCGAACCCGTGCCCACCGCGTTGAAGGCAAGAGCTCTATCCGTTACGCCACCGCGCTCCTATATAATATATATTATATTAAATATTCTTTTATTTTAAGAGAAAATATAGGTATATAATTACAAAATAAAAAAAGAAAACTCTCCGGTGAGAGAAAAAGAGAAGCTCTTTAAAGATGTAAGCTCAATTTATTTTATTTGAAAGCTCTTAATATTAACCTAGGGGGTTAAGCCTAGAGCGCTTGTATGTCCCCAGAGTCAATAGAGCTCAATTTGAATTTCTTTTTTTTAATAAAAACCTTAGATAACAAAGGGTGTTAAGCTTAGGCGCTTATATGTCCCAATTGTTATCGGTTTATTGAGTTTATTTTAATTTTTTGCTTTAAAAAGCAAAGGGCGTTAAGCTTAAGCGCTTGTATGTCCCAATTGCTAAGCGAAAAATATTCTACGGCCAAGAAATTTATATTAGGTTCTTGATTAAATGTCAACTCAGGTAAACAAAGGGCGTTAAGCCTAAGCACTTGTATATCCCAATTGTTACCGGTCTAAGTCGATTCAAGAATAAGGCGCGCGAGTCAGCGAGACTCGGGCTTTTATACGCGCAGAGCTTCTCTCCATCTCTCTTACAATGGTGGGGAGCTTTTAAAGTTGCGCGCGCTTACAGACTTTACAAAGTTTCGGAGTTTTATTCCTCCGTCTCCCTCGCTTTTATATGCTCCAATATTAAGACATAGTAAGCGCGCTATGAGGTCGCGCGCTGTAAGCCAGCTGTGCGTTGACCTATATACAACCTTGTATATAGGTCACGCACTTACTATGCCTTTATGCGCTTATAACTTAAAATTTATTAATTAAAATATGAATAACTAATGATTTAATAAAGAAAAAAATATATTATTTAAGAGAAATAATTAATTTGAAAGCAGATAAAGAATTAAATAAATAAATAATTTGAAAATAATAAAAAATGAATTAAAATTAAAATGAAAAAATTGTTTAAATAATTAAATAATAAAAAATATAGCAAATAGTAATGAAAAATAAGAAAATAGAATTAAATTAAATTACAAATTATAATAATATTTAAAAAAATAAAAAGCGAAGAAAACAGGGCGCTTTAGGGCGTCAGAAGCTTGTTGTCCAACACAAGCAATCATTTGTAAAATATTAATAAAACTTTCCTTGGATTCTGATAATGCCATAACTAAGAGAATATCACTAGGATGAAGTTCTTTCAAACAGACTTTACCAGCATGGTCACGAATAACTGAAAGTTTCTTCAAAAT
The DNA here is from genome assembly GCA_017163975.1 of Anastatus disparis. NCBI lineage: Eukaryota > Metazoa > Arthropoda > Insecta > Hymenoptera > Eupelmidae > Anastatus > Anastatus disparis. The sequence continues at coordinate 772,973 of JAFFSR010000320.1, read as the reverse complement.
CATGGTTTTAATACTTTCTTCTTCGAAACAACCAGGTTGATAAGGCAATCGACCACTTTCCATTTTATGAATATACTTAGTACACTTTACGTAGCCATTGTTAAGGAGGCCAGATACTATTAGAAGCTAAAAAAAAGACATGTATAATTTGATATAAATTGCTGATGTTTAAAAATAACTAATTTCATATAAAAATACATTCAATTTTAAACATTTTTTGGTTTAAAACATTTTCTATATCTTGAGAATTGAAGTGGTGGTGCTCGTTGACAGTCTGGAACAAAAAACCCTTTACCGCAGGGTTTTCATTGGATTCACTTGAAATTTTATGGAGATATTCAAAATTATAGTAGAATCCATATAAGTGTAAAACATTCATGAAAAATTCAAATGAATAAAAACTTTTTGAAAAAAAAAACAATAAAAAAAAATATTTTTTTATTAATTATTATAAATAATAAGTTAACAAATAAATAGAAATTAATTAATTCAAAATCTGCTCCACTTATATGGATTCTACTATAATTTTGAATATCTCCATAAAATTTCAAGTGAATCCAATGAAAACTCATGAAGAAACCCTGCGGCAAAGGGTTTTTTGTTCCAGACTGTCAACGAGCACCACCACTTCAATTCTCAAGATATAGAAAATGTTTTAAACCAAAAAATGTTTGAAATTGAATGTATTTTTAAATGAAATTAATTATTTTTAAACATCAGCAATTTATATCAAATTATACATGTCTTTTTTTTAGCATCTAATAGTGTCTGGTTTTCTTAAGTAATTCTTGTTTTGCTTCTAATAAACTGTGTCAAGAAAATGTCATTTGATTCCATAATCAAGTAAAATTTTTCTTCTATATCTCTTTGTCCAATGTAACCAGCAACTTCAATTTTTTCAATAATATTCTTCATGAAATTAAAGAGTTTTCATTTGTGAACAGTAACGTCATAGTAAACAGTAACAATTGTCTCTTTTCATGTAAGCAATATCCAGAACTTGTTCATCAAAATATTAATCATATCTTGCTGATTTAATTTTTATATACTTTAGACTATTAGTCAAAACAGAACCTTGGTAAAGCCACACGTATGAATTTTTAAGTAAAAAATTAAGTAAATTATTTACTGAATAACACTACTTCCTTGTGGGCCCGAATTGAAAGTTGATCCTTATACTCAATTTTAAACCTCATTATGGCTTGTATTTATAGTCGACACTCAACACTCAGCACTCAGTTTATATGTATTAAACATCATTCTATCCTGGTTTTTCTTATGGAAGTAGAGTAAGATAGAATGATGTTTAATACATGTTAACTGAGTGCTGAGTGTTGAGTGTCGACAGTAAATTTGAGCTTATGTCTTTGTCTATTTTAGGATAATAACTTATCCTATCCTTGTCCCTTGAGATTCAGACACTACTATTAATTACAGTCATTGTCATGAACAATACGCGGAGAGTTTTTCTTGAACCAATAGTGCTATCTACATATTTATTGAAAAAACAAATTATTTATTTGACACGCAAATAACAAGCATTCGTTTGGTATAATAATATATTGGATTATAAAGAATCAGAAAATCCAATATCAAGTACATACATAGATATCCATAGATACTCCTAGTTGCTATCTTCATAGAGTATGAACAGACTATACTTTAGTTTTTCAAGCAGAAGACAACAATTTCATTGAATAATTATTTTTATTTATATTGAAAATAGCGGATTTATATTAATAAATATAATTGCTATCTCCATAGAATCTAGATACTTAACAATCTTTAAACACAATAGTTAACAAGTCTTACAATTTATATTATGTTAGTTTTGAAAGTGATGAAAGCAATAATCTTATTTTAAACTGCACAGAAATTCAAAAGAAGCTTCCAGTATTAGTAATATTAGAAAATTAAATAATCAATCTCCTTGCTCAAAAAAAAATGTAATAGTAACCAATGATGTAAATAAAAATTTAGATAATGTTGGTATGCATAAATATGCGTAATCAAAAATTTAGATAGTCAACAAAATAATAGTGACGAATCTTCATCTAATAAGAAAATACTAAATACTTTGAATAATACGCAAAAAAGTAAACCTTGTTCCAATTTAAAACATATCTCAGAGAAAGATTACTTTTTTTATATAGACATATGTCTCCTTAACCTTGGTCTCTCAGTCTAACCAAGGAAGTTTGCTTCTATAAGCATCTATCAGCAAATTTAAATTTGTTTGTGCTTAGGTTATAGCAGGAGCAAATATGCAATGTCAGTGTGGCTATGATGATATGATAATACAAATATTTATACGTTTAAAATGGCGCGATTTCAGTGGCTGTGAATGTATGTAATAGTGCAAAGTACATTTAATTTTAGGATTTATAATTGAACAATTTTATACTCGTAAGAACATGATTTGTCAAGAACATCTATAAAGTATTTTTAGTGAATAATAGCTGTAGCAATCTTTTTTTTAATTCAGATTTTATCTAAAAATGTTTGAAGCTTCTCAGTATTATTTCTTCTTAATAAGTATTATTATTCATAGTTCAAGTTTTCTCTCTGCTTTTATTAGAATAAAAAGAGAAATTGAAGAGGGATGTTTTAAAAGAATTTGCTTTTATAATTAAAAAATCAAATGGATTTATTCAACAAACATTGGTTTTAAATTACTTGGACTTGTTCTTACTAATGCACTAACAGTTATCGTAGCGAGAAATTTTTTCATTTAATTGTCCTGTTGGAATGATACTTTTGATTTATAAGAAATACTATTTTGTTTGTTCAGAAATTTCATTTTTAAGATTAGCATTTTGATAGACCTATTTCAGTTATTGATGTTTATGTGCAGATAATAGGCACGAGATGGATACAATTGGTTATGTGATGAAACAATGAAAGGTGGAGTTTTAGCTCTTGTTGGTAGTCATTTAGAAGATTTAATATCTTATACAATAAATCAACTGGTAACAGTTTAACTGTGTCACAACTTGTTAAATTTATTCATACAAGTAAGGATAAATATATGGAAGCAAAAATTGATCAAGGCACTGTAGTTGGTTCTTTAACTGCACAAAGTATTGGAAAACCTGGTACTTGAATAACCTTGAAAACTTTCGATTTCGCTCATGTAGCATCTATGAGCATTACTCAAGCGTATTGATGAAATTATTAATGCTAATCTAAAAATCAGTACTCCAACTGTAACAGCTCATTTAGAAGATGATACAGATTCTGAATTTAGATGTAATGGAAACCACTATCATTTCCTTTAACAGTGTGTGTTCCAAAATCATATCATTATTTTCCATTGAACAGATACTTTTTATAGAAACTTAAGCCGAGTAAAATAGTTAATATCTATTTATTTCTTTTTTTATTGATGAAACAACTCTTTAAAATAAATAAATTTTGATTAAAAAATAATTATTTAAGCTTGCAATAACTCAAAGTCTTATTTGCCTTTCGAAAGTAATTGTAATTATAACAATAACGATAATTGATCAATAACATTCTACTATAAGAATTTTAAACTGATTTTACTAGTTTTTGAGTATTAAAACCAGATGCTTATGTTTAGTATACAATAGGCTATTTTCAATAAGAAAAATAAATAATACATAAAAATTTATATTATAAACTGTCATAACTCCTTATTGGTGGCTCTGACTTACACAATCGAAAATTTATTTTAAAGTTAATAAAAAATAGAAGAAAATAAGCCCTCAGAAGCCAATTCATTGAGAGGTGAACAATAAATAACTTCAATTTCCATGATATGCATATAAGAACCAATCAGAAAACTGCAAAATGCAGGTCTGTAAAAAATCGTGCTTACTCTTCTCTTCATCTACAACAAGAAGTGTTCTTATGGATTTTTCTCTTAAACATCAGGATTTAAAAAAAAAAATAATAGAGTTGGAAATTCCAAAAAAATTTTGAAAAATTTTCAAATTTCATGGTCCTATAGCTCTTGATCTTTTCGATCTAGATCCTTGAAAATTTTTTTTTATTTTTTGAGTTACAAAAAGAATAATTTCTCAGAGTTTTAATGATTTTTTTTCTTTTTCTCTCTCAGTTGGTGTGAAATGTCCTACATATATATATATATATATATATATATATATATATATATATATATATATATATATATATAACGTGGGCCATTTTAATCTTCGCACTCAATTTTCTCCGAACCTACTGCAGCTACAAATAAAGGTCTAAAGCCAAATTAACCGTGACAAAGGGGGCCATTTAACTGCGCCCTTGGTTTTGACCTTGAGGTCCAATTTCAAGGTCATTTGAAGGTCAAGACCATTTTTTTAAATGGGAATACCTATTTTTGACTGCGGATTTGAAAAGAGCGGGAAATTCTAAGATAAGTTTGTCCCAGGTCAAAATTTATTTGGTGACCTTTTCAAGGACAAAAATCGAGGTCAAATGTCTAAAAACCGATTAAATGCCCTTTTTCTGCATTATCTAGGTTTGCTGATAAATTCAAATGATCGAAGTAGTGTTAAATGGTTATCTTAGTTCCAAGGTAGAAGGATCTTGACCATCTTGACCTTAAGGTCAAATTTCAAAGTCATTTTAAGATCAATAATGTTTTTTCGGTAATAAAAATTCCTATTTTAGACTACAAATTTAAAAATGTTAGTTAATTTTACGCTAAAATTATTCTAGGGAAAAGTTGATTTTATGACCTTGGAATGGTCCAAAAACAAGGTCAAATATTGAAAAACTTATCGAATGCTCTTTATCTTAATCACACTGGTTTCCTAAGACTTTTGGTGTATCGATATAAAAGAAAAGTTTATAAAAAATTTGTGCATGGCGAAGGGGGCCTCGGCCTATTTTTGACACTGCAATTAAAAAAAGTGACACTCAAAGTGATATTTTAAGTTTTTTATGTCGTGAATGGATCTGAAGAAGGTCAATTCAAGATTAAATAACATAATACATTTATCCCATCTTTAGCGTTACCCAGGAACAACGACGTGGACGTAATAGGATCGTGATCCCTTTGGGGTGCTGGATTATCGTGAGTCCCCTTGCCTCTGTCTTTTTGTCTGGACTTTTTGGTGTAATTGATTTTAACCTTGGACTTCAGTTTCAAGGTGATTTCAAGGTCGACTTATGAGAGCGTAAAATTTCACGTCGGAAACAGTATTTTAAAATATTTTTCATGACCTTCGGAAGGTTATGTCAAGGTCAAATGCTGAAATACCTAGTATGATGTCCTCTGTCTGGAGAACGTTCAGCGTAAAGTCTTAGTGCAGCACGAAAATATTAGGACACACCTCTAAAACCATTTTCATATCAACAATTTTATTTAAAGGTTATACAAAAGTGGAAAATTAAAATAGCACTATCCAGTTGTAATTAATATTTCAAGTGCAATAAACAAAAATAAAAATAGTTTTGATGATAATATTAAGACTCAAGAAGTAGTAATAGCAATAAATGAATTTAAACGCGGATTAAATATTAGAATATTCTTTTTAGACTATTTTTGATTAGAAAATAATGTTTTACGAAGAATGATAGATAAATTTTTATATTAAATTTTGCCCCTACTCATTATTTGGTTTCATCTTATAACTGAATTTTTTTTAAAGCGTTCTTCGTTGTAATTGAAAAAATATGTAGAGTCATGTTTGTGTTAAATAAATTATTTTTAATTTAAAAATAATCTTTTACAAAAATATTAAAGTATCTAATTCGAGCTAGACGAAAGTTATCATTTACTACTATTACTACTTCTTAACTTTTTTTTATTATTATCCAAAATTTTATGTTTGTTGGACTACACTTAAAATATAAATTACAACTTTACAGTGTTATTTAAATTTAAAAACTGTTGTAATGGCTGACTATCCTCCAAATGAGATTGTTGATATGATAATGGTTTTAGGGGAATGTCGTAATAACTATCGTGTTGCAGCAAGACTTTATGCTGAGCGCTTTCCAGATATAAGACATCCCAGAGTTAGGTCGATACAAAGTTGAACTGACAGAGCTCGTCGAGGACGTCTTGCTCGCCAACGCAGGCGTCATGAGTACAACGAAGATGATACTCGTGTTATAACTATTCTTGCGGTTATTCATCTTAATCCTCATGTCAGCAGTCGTCAAATAGAAATGGAAGTTGGTATTCCAAGACGAACATTTTTGAGAATTTTAAATAGGCTTAATTACCATGCTTACCGTATCACGCTCTTACAGGAACTGACAAGGAATCATATGCAAATGAGGACTGAATTTTGCCAACGCCTTACACATTGTAGAAAATGATCCCAATTTTTTCAAATATGTACTTTATTCTGAGGAAGCTAATTTTTATAGCGATGGACAATTAAATAGGCACAATTGTCATTATTGGTCAAATGAAAATCCTCATTGGTACAGAGCTGTAGATCATCAGCATCGCTGGAGCCTTATGGTATGGTGTGGGATTGTAAATGGATATTTGATTGGCCCTTACTTTTTTGAACGAAATGTTAATGGAGACAGCTATTTGTAGTTAATAAGAGACCACTTGCCAGAATTAATGAAAGATGTTGATTTAGAAACCAGACGAAGAATGTGGTTTCAGCAGGATGGTGCACCACCACACTTTGCACGAATTGTCCGAGAATTTTTGAATCAAAATTACCATTGAAGATGGATCGGTAGAGCAGGGCCAGTTAATTGGCTTCCTAACTCACCTGATTTAACATCTCCAGATTTTTATTTGTAGGGATTCCTAAAAAATGTTATTTTTAAAGAGCGGCCTACAACTAGAGAAAACATGCAAAATCGCATTCGTCAAGCATGTGCGGGAATTCCGAGACAAACTCTACTGAAGACTGTAAGTCATTTTCGAAGGCACTTAACTTTGTGTCTACAAGTAAATGGAGGTAACTTTAAACATTTGCTTCATAGTTAAAACAGTGAGAGGCAAGGGGACTCACGATAATCCAGCACCCCAAAGGGATCACGATCCTATTACGTCCACGTCGTTGTTCCTGGGTAACGCTAAAGATGGGATAAATGTATTATGTTATTTAATCTTGAATTGACCTTCTTCAGATCCATTCACGACATAAAAAACTTAAAATATCACTTTGAGTGTCACTTTTTTTAATTGCAGTGTCAAAAATAGGCCGAGGCCCCCTTCGTCATGCACAAATTTTTTATAAACTTTTCTTTTATATCGATACACCAAAAGTCTTAGAAAACCAGTGTGATTCAGATAAAGAGCATTCGATAAGTTTTTCAATATTTGACCTTGTTTTTGGACCATTCCAAGGTCATAAAATCAACTTTTCCCTAGAATAATTTTAGCGTAAAATTAACTAATATTTATAAATTTGTAGTCTAAAATAGGAATTTCTATTACCAAAAAAACATTATTGATCTTAAAATGACTTTGAAATTTGACTTTAAGGTCAAGATGGTCAAGATCCTTCTACCTTGGAACTAATATGACCATTTAACACTACTTACAAGGAGAGTGTTTCACCTTCGGGTCACCGTTTCTGCTCAAATTTTGGGAATGTTTTCTGGATGCAGAAATATGAAGAAAGCCAAAATTTTAGAGGCCAACGCTCAATATTTCCCTAGTTAAAGGCCATCGAAGAAAATCACTAAAAAAGTTACTAGATTTTCAAACGCTTATAGTTTCTAAGAATTATTAGCTAGAAGCTTAAACCTTTTTTTTGAATGAAAGCTGAGCTCAAATCCTTTCGAAATAGTAGTTATAGCATATCGAAATATTATTTTTTTCCAAAGTTATAGCATAATAAAGATTGAACCCAATTTTAACTTTTATTATTAATTAATGTTTTAAACAAAAAATTCAAGTCCAATCTTTATTACGCTCTAATTTTGGGAAAAAATAATATTTTGAGATGCTATAGGTACTATTTCGAAAGGATTTGAGCTCAGCTTTCATTTAAAAAAAGTATAAGCTTCTAGCTAATAATGCTGAGAAACTATAAGCGTTTGAAAATCTAGTAACTTTTTTAGTGATTTTTTTTAATTGCCTATAACTAGGGAAATATTGAGCGTTGGGGTCTAAAATTCTATTTCCTTTCATATTTTGACATTTGAAAACTTATTCCAAAGTTTAAGCAAAATCCGTGATCCGGTTGTGATACTCTCCTAGTAAGCCATAATAAGCCAACTTATTTATTATGCTTCCTTTGCTATTTCTCATTTGAAGCATGCCTAAATAACCCACACAAGCTTAATTCCAATAACTACCTTCGAAAAGCCAAACAAACCACGCAAATTCTTGCAAGACAACCAAAACCCCACCAACTTTGAAAACTTGCATATAATATATTCTTTGTGTCTTAGCTAATCAGGACCTATCAAGAAGCGATACAAATCATAACTGCTAATCTACATGTTTGGACCAAAGACCAATCCTTCCACCAGGGCGACATCCACTATCAATGTTCAACCAAGAAATTGAGGCAGCAAAACAAAAAAATCACTGCAGTACAGTAGGAGCAAAAAAAAGAAGACCCCGCTCCTCTTGCGGAGACTTCAAAGATTGCGAAGAATCGAAGATCAACAAGAATATTCTTAATTGTGACTTTTTATTATTATAGTTCTTTTTTATATTCATTCATAAAAAGGACAAGATTAAAGTGAAGATTAAAGTTCTTAAATAATAGTTTTAAGTATTCACTTCAATATTTTGACAAAATTTCAAAGATCCATTGTAAGCTGATGCGTAGCTCTCTCTCGTCTGATGACTGACTGCCAATTGTCGGGGGCGAAAATTAAAGGCCCGGATACAAACAGGGCACTTACGCTCGGAACACGTGAAAGTGAAGTCACTTTCAAGGAGAGGTCCCCACCTTCAAGAAACGGATTTTTCTGAAACTGCAGGATATGATTTTTTTATGAAAATAATGAACCCGTGTTTTTTTTCGTCTAATCGGCCCCAAAGGCTAAGATATAGATATTTTTTAGGTTGTGAAAAGAAGTGCTTTCAAGAACTTGAATAACCAAAAAACGAAACGAAGTTGAAACATAGTTTTATCATAAGCCCAATGAGCTTCGCTATGGGCTCTTGCTATTAAGGTTTTTCTAGTCTTTTCACAATCCACATGAGTCTGTGCTAGACTCTTAATTCGTATTTTTTTTGGAAAACGAGCAAGTTTTGATAATAAATCTTGAGCCGAAGCGTCGTCAAAATTTTTTAATTCTATAATTTCTCCTTTATAATTAGGGTAATGACTATGTAAATAATTTATTGGTGATCGTATTAATTCTTTATTTGGAGTTAGTATAATGTCTCCTTTACATGCTTGTTTTATTTCTATCTTTCCATATTTAGGTTCCTTTTCTGTCCAAAAATATACAAGGGTAATTTCATTTATACCGCTTTTGGCTGCTATGGCCTTTAAATGATCTGTAGCATCGAAGAATTTTTTCCTGTTAAAACCTCTGAGCTCCAATATTTGTCCCTCTGTGTATTTAGACAATATTCCTTTTAAAACTTGTTTTATGTCCTGATTATCAGTATTATTGTATATTATGTCACCTTCTATAGCATTAACGTAATTTATTCGTGGGTTTTCTCTTTTTGCTACAAATGCTCGGCTAAGAGCATCGACATTAGTATTTAATTTACCCTTTTTATATTCTACTATGGGTTGAAAATCTGTAATTTTTAATAAAAGTTTAAAAATTCTAGATCCGATTTCTGGTGATTTTGATTTGATGAGATCTGCTAATGGGTGCATGATCTGTTATTAAAATGAAAGGTTTTCCATATAGAAAATGTCTAAAATGACGCATTGCCCATACTGCTGCTAATAATTCCTTTTCGGTAGTCGAATAATTCTTTTCAGCTTGATTGAGTGTTCTTGAAGCATAGGCGCAAGGCGAATCTTTTCCTTTCTTGTAATCACCTAGACTAAGAATTGCACCAAGTCCTTCATTACTCGCATCTGTTGTCAGTATAAACATCTCTTCTAAATTAGGGTATTTAAATATCGGTGATGATGTTAATTTTTGCTTTAATATTTCAAAAGCATTTTTGCATTAATCGTCGAAATTAAACGTGACATTTTTACTTATTAGTTTATTAAGGGGTGCTGTGATTTTACTGTAATTTTTAATAAATTTCCTATAGTATCCACATAATCCTAGAATTTGTCTGATTTCCTTTTGATTGGAAGGTTGTTTATAATTTCTTATACATTCTAATTTGTTTGGATTAGGATGTACTCCTTTTTCTGTGATGAGATGTCCTAAATATTCTAATTCTGGTTTTACATATTCACATTTATCAGGCTGCAACTTTATATATATTGCTAGTGTTATTATATTTTTCGGATCGGTTATTATGTACTCTTCATCTGGTATATCTATATCTATTTTTATAAGATTAATTTCTTGATTTACATAAACAGGTTTTTCATTGAATGTGAATTGTAAAGGGTTGTCTTGTGCATCAAAATTTTTATATTTTGTTTTTTTGTATCAATTAATGCTTTATAATGTTGTAGCCATCCACGGCCCAATAACCCATCGGCATCGAGAGGTATTTTATTGCTTGCGACATGATATATAAAGTCCTTTCCAAAACATTCAGTTTACATTTGCCAAGCATTGTGTGATTTCCGTTAACTATCTGTATTGTTTGTCTCTCTTCTGGTTTTTGTCTTATAGGATTGCAGGTATTAAGATCCAACACTTTGTTTTTAATGAATGTTATGCCTGCTCCTGTGTCTACTAAGAATTTTAATAATTTTCCTCCTGTTCCTGAGGGTCGCATCCAGAGATGCCAGTGCTTTCCATCTGTTGGAAAAATTGCGTCTGGTAATCCTAGTCTTCCCAATGATTCTGACGATCGGGTGGGGTCTTCGACCATGGTGCCGGATCCTCTAAATAAGTTTTGCTTTTTGAGGCATTGAGGTAAACATTTATTTTCTGTGCATTTTGATGTTTAAAACAATGCTCTTTGTCATGACCATATTTATTACAGTGGGAGCATGTAGGTTTATTCTCTTTTTTATCTTATCGATAATTTTCTTGTCGATCTCGTGAAAAGCTTCTATTACGTATGTAATTTTTATCCGGTGTTGAATGCTGCCGTCCAAAGTATAAAAGTGGTTAACTACATTGGAATCCCATTGGAGTTAAGGTTTTCTTACTTTGGACGGCAGAATGTTTCTCACGATTTCTTGAATCATATCTAGAATGATTTCTATTTCTTGGATGTTTTTCATATCTATCTCTTCTGGATCTCTCCTCATGTTTATTATAATTTCTATTTCGAAGTTCTTCATCTTCTTTTCGGAGTTTTTCTTCGTATAAAGCTTGTTGATATGCTATCGGTAAAGTGAGTGGTCGATTTTGTTGTACGGCTAAACGTAAGCCTTCTCAATACAATCCTCTTATGAATTTCGAAATCGCGTTTTTATTTTTATAATTCCGGTGCATATCTCTAAAATCGTCGTTTAAACCATCTATTGAAATCTGTATTCGACGATTTATGTTATTATATCTTTGTATATAGTCCGCCACCTTTTCATTTGTTCTCTGTCTCATAGAGTTACGCATTTCAGCTAATTGATCGTATTCAAGTTCTAGTTTTCCAAAGTGTGTGTTTAAACATTCTTTGAGTTGCACTGCCGTAATCACTTGATTTCTTTCAACTACTTCTTGTGCCTTTCCCTTTAGCTTAACTGCTATTACCTCCCGTATAAGCGCTGATATTTTCTGCTCAGAGCTAAGTTGTCGGGAGGCGCGAATGATTTGATTAATAAATGCGCTAACATCTGTTGATCCATCATGTTCCCTTATCTCTGTTAGGAGTTCAAGTATTAATAAATGATGTTCCCTCGTTAATCCCGGAAGAACATTTAATCTAGGATTGTTGCCTCTAACTGCAGGTGGTATACTTGGGATTGGTGGTGGATTTTTATTTTCTGTCATCTGAGTATTTAAAATTTGTAATTGTTCTGTCAATAATATTAATTGCTTTTCTAATGCGTCGGCCTTTTCCTTTTGACGTTGCAATTCATGCACTACATTTTGTTCGTCTTGATCGCGTTGCTTTATGTCTTCATTGGATTTAAATTTCTTTACTAAACTGTCCATCTTACTGGGTTTTAAATTTATTTTAAATTTATAAAGACTATCTGTAGTGTCGTAGAAATTGTTAGAAACGTCAGAAAGAGAAGTAGGTGATCGTGGGGTATTTTCCGATCTTACACTATCGTTATCGTCTTCACGATAATCACAATATATACGCGGGTGATGTTCCTATGTGTCGACCTCTCAAGCGTGTGTACTCCGGCTTGAGACGTTGTACGTCTTATAAATAAGTTATAAATAAAATGAATGTTACAGAAAGTTAGACACACCTTTATTTTTTTGGGCTGGACAAGCACACAGCGGGCTTGTCCCGCTGTATGCTTAAAATTAGTGTACGACTTACTTGAAGGTTTTTAAGAGATGATGTTTTTGAAGATCTGGTTGGCTGCGTCTCTTTAACCGCTGGCGGTGCAGAAGTCCTCTTTTATTGTAGAGATGATCCTCTCTTTATCCCTGGGGATGCAGACGTAGCTTGATGAACCCTTCAACTACTGGTAGTTAACTCCTGAGAGTGTGGGCTATTGTCACCAGATTAAAGATAAATTTTCTTGATTTTTAAAACTCTCTGTTTCCTCCTGAGAGAAGATATCCTGAGATATCGGAGTTTTGTTTAATTGTTTTTTATCACTTGGCTTCTTTTAATTTTTAAACTCCTTCGTTTTCTCCTGAGAGAAAATATTCTAAGAAATCGAAGTTTTATTTAATCACTTTTATCACTTGGCTTCACTATCCTCTTACGCTGCCACCAATTTATGTTAACCGCTAGAACTGTATTTATTAATTTGTAAAGTTTAATTTATTAAACTTTATTTAATAAACTTGATTTATTAAATTTATAAATTTTTAATTATTAGTTCAACTTATTTTCGTAATTTAGGACGTTGGTTCTTTAGGATAGGTATCCAAGAATAAAAGAATATTTATATATATATATATATATATATATATATATATATATATATATATATATATATTATAGTGTGTGTGTGTGTGTGTGTGTTTAATTGAACTTTTCTTTATTTCTCCTTCTTAACCTTTAGCACAATAATTTTAGGTGAAGCGTAGCCTCAGACGGTAAGTATGGAACTAAGCTTGCGAGCTAAAGACTCTTGGGTTTTTATACTATGGGTAAAAGACAGTTGCATTCTTTCGTATTTATGATATTATTGATACTTTTATAATTTCGGGGAAAAGATTGATTGAATTTTGCATGTGATGCAGTTTAGAGTTCGATCGCCTCTTGTGCGTCGCATTCTTGTGTGTCGCATTCTCGCAAATGTATAACGTTATTGTTTGCTATCGCAGTCTCAAGGTAGAAGACTTAACATATGATGCGTACGGAGTTCAATCACCCTTGAGTGAAATGTGCGGGATGAATATAAGTATAAATGTGTTATGAATGTTTGTCTTTGTTTACACTAGGATAAGACGGGAGATACGAGTATGGATAAAAATAAGGAGTTGGTGCGCTATTATGTCCTCTATAGTACATTGTTACAGTAATAGTAGGGAGGGTATATTAGTTGATTTTACAGTAAGAGGTATGCTCGCTGTGCTGAAGGAAGGACATGTAGTAGTGCTACATGTGGTCACGCACAGTGGCCCGATTCCTTGATCTGCCGTTGACATCAGCTCCATAGGCTCTAACTATTGGGTACCATTTGTCTAATTTACTGCTCTCAATATGGTCAGCTCTTGTGTGGATTGTGCTTGAGGAGATGTGGTCGGTGAGTGAATAGTTGTGTTGCTACCGCTACGAGGAATAGTGTAAGTTTGTCTATAGAAGTGTGTGTATTGTCGCGATGAAAGTGACAGCTTAAGGAAAAGACAGAATGAGTGAAGCAAAACGAACTAAGTAAAAGCGGACAAGAATAAAGTTTACTTAAATGCGTGCAAAAGACCGATTGAAAAGAAAAAGAAAAGAATGATTTGAAAAAAAACTAAAATTAATTAAATAAATATATAAGATGGCTATAAAAATTAATAAACGTAAAGAATGGCGGATAAGACTATATGAACGTATATATATATATATATATATATATATATATATATATATATATATATATATATATATATATATATATATTTGTGTGCATCTCTGTATATGAGCATCATGAATGTGTAACAGTGCGCGCACGACTGAATGTATATACAAAGATACATATACATGCGCGTATAAGAAACTTGAGTAACACTATGATAATGCAATTTAAATATTAACAGACTGATAAGAACAAGTATATATTAAATAAATTCAAAGAAAAATATACTTTAAAATATTAATTTAAAATAATTCTATATTTAAAAAATTTTATTCAATCAAGCTTGAACGTACAATAGTACACGGAAAGAAATTTTCGCTTTAGGAATTTCGATACTTTACATTTACTGACTTCAAATAAATATAAAACTTATATAACACGAGATTTTGAATTGATTCGATTTTGAATAGAAGTAAGTAACGTTAATAAATATCAGAATTATTAAAATGCATAACTTGAACTTAATTAATCTCACAATAGAAATAACTAAATTCAAAGACTCATCGAAGTAGCGTAACTCAACGCTCAACGTCATTTACTTCAACGTTGGGAGTCTAAGAAGCCCAACGCCGAGGTCTCTGACTTCGATGTACTATTGAACTAGACGAATTCTGTTTTTGGATTTTATTTGGGAGTCTGGCAAGCCTTATGCAGAGTCTATTGGTGCCCAGTATCGAATGCAGTCAATTCAAATATTTTTCAAAGTTCAAGAATTCAAAATATGATTACATTTAGTAAACTTTTGAGTTCTGTCATTTCAATAGTTTTTGAATTCAAGTATTTCAAATTTTAATGTGCAATTATTCAAAGCTGGAGTCAATTTTATCTAATCCATAGAAGTTATTTTATTCGAATTTAATCGTAGTCTCCAAAGCGAAAATTTCTTTCAGTGTACGTATATAAATAATTAAAAAAAATATCCATGTTTTTAAAATAATATTGATTGATCATAGTTGCTGTTTTCACATACATAGTAATACTTGTGTTCAGTATATTGTGTACGAGAATAATAGCACATATGTATGATTGTAAATATAGAAATATACATAAATAACTGACAAATTTGAATCATTTAACATTGCTTGTGTTCGGCATGTTCGATTGATTCTCTTTAATTGTTATAAATATGAATTACCTAATATTGCTTGTATTCAGCATACTGGGTTGATTCTCTTTATTTTTCATAAATATGTGATTGATATATTGAGCTTAAAAGACTTGTGTTTGGTCTGTTAGGCTCATAATATATATGATTAACTCTAACGTAAATTATCTAGTTTTACTTGTGTTCGGCAAATTTCTATGAATTTTATTTATATTGACTTACTATTCCTTTATAGTTAAGAAGTACGTTACTAGTGAAGAATTTGACCTGGTGATAAGTGACAGTTACAGAGATGGAGATAGACTATATATGCCCTATTGTACAACAGGTGACCATACTATGACTGATAAGAAAGAGAGGAAAGACAGAATTAACAACAGCTATGAGACCGAAAAGACGGAGGGGCTACATAACGAGACAGTGTAAAAGCTGTAGTTAAAGTAACTGCAGGAGGTTTTATTACGACAGATGAGGAAAAACAAAAACAAATTAAAGGTTTGACAGCGAAATTGAATGAAATGATTACAGCAAAATTGGCAGGTAAACAAATAATAGTAAAGTCAAATGAAAAAGTTGGAAAAACATAAAATATTTATAAATAAACATTTCGTTGTTTCATTAATAAAACAAATAGAAAATTATGACAGAAAAATTAACGAACAGAGTAAGATTTTTGAGCATGATTATTACAATGAAAATTTTTATTTGGACCTATCTGACAAATTGGACAAGGTAATGGATAAGCTTAATTCATTTAAGACAGAAATGGCAAAGAACAAGAGAGACGAAGAAAAGAGAAGAAGAATAGAACAAAAAAGAGATGACGCTTTGATGGCTTTAATAACAAAAGGTAGAAACGCCATGCAACTCTTTAACGACCACACTCTGGAAACGATGAGGAAAGAATTTAAATAAAAATTACTACAGGTAACGAGACAGAAAAGACAGATAAATCCAAAGACAGATAAATCCAAAGACAGCAAAACGACATAAAGGTAAACAATGATTTTGAAAATTTTACACTTAAGAGTCGGCCGTATCACTCTGTCTTGTCTAATCTAAATTTTCGTTATAATAAATAAATTAAATATTTATATACAAATTTAAGGGGTGAGCGCAATAGCGCAAAAGACGAGCAAACGATTCTATTTTATGAAAAAATATGAAATTTTCATTATTTTTCAAGTAAAGTACAAAACGGAAAAAATGAGGTTGAGTTTGACTGTGTTTTCCGTTTCGTACTTTACTTGAAAAATAATGAAAATTTCATATTTTTTCATAAAATAGAATCGTTTGCTCGTCTTTTGCGCTATTGCGCTCACCCCTTAAATTTGTATATAAATATTTAATTTATTTATTATAACGAAAATTTAGATTAGACAAGGACAGAGCGATACGGCCGATTCTTAAAGCAGAAGGTTTCGGAAACTCGACAGTCTTGGACTAACACCTAGGACCGGTAAATAAATTGAAAATATCGTGTTTAATACAAATAAAGCTTAATAAAAGACTTAATAAAGAAAACAACAGTATTTTAGACATTTCTAAACAATTGACAGAAACTATCAAAACCGGACTGACTGAAAAAGACGTACCAGTAAAACGCGATTATAAATTATAAATTAATGACTAAATTCAACTAAACTAAATTCGAAAACTTTTTGGATTATTTTATGTCTGAATTAAGTTCGATAGACTTATTGTATGTTGTAGATAGTACTATTGTAACAAATGAAAGTTTATCTGAAAGTATAAATAAAAAGCATAGATATAAAATTCGTGATATTTTAATAAGTAGAATAGATAAATACTATTATGCTAGACTTATGGAAATTAAAGATCCAGCTGAATTGTTGAACAGAATTTAAAGAAATTAAATTAGGTGAGGTAAATATAACTCCTCTAGTATAAACAAAATTGTGCCACATACAGTATAATCCAGCGAAAGAAAAGGTAGTTAATTTTATAGACAGATTTGAAGAAATAGTAAAAAGTTATAATAACATGTCAAACGTTAAATCCTCGTCTGAAAAAGACGAGAGAGATTTTTTTCTATAATGCTATTATAAGTAAAGTACATCAAGTAGAAGGAAAAAATTTCATGACAGAAAGTATGACGGTGAAAGGGTTATTTTATGATAAACTAAAGTTATTTATTATGCAAATTGAAAGCTACCAATCGACAGAGAAACATCCAACAACAGCTATGATGGCCAAGTCGAGGGCGATACAGAAAGTGCAATGTTTTGAATGCGATGGTTATGGGCACTATGCCAGCGACTGTCCACGACAGGAAACTAGCAGAAAGAAGTGCTTCTTCTATCAGAGATTTACCCGTGATCATGTGATCTCAACATTTCCAAAGTGTCAGGGAGACTCGAGACAGAACAACAGAAAAAGGTATGAATCAAAATATTATAATAATAAAAGTAAAGAAAGTACAGGTCAGAGAGCATTTAAACGTAAGATAACTAATCCAATTAATTATGGCAATTAAAAACAAGCAAAATCTGACAATAAAAGGAGACAAGAAAATTATGTAGAATATAACAGAGGGAAATATCAAAAATTCAAGAATGATTATGAAATAGATTTGTATCAAATAAAACGTTTTGGATGTTTTGCTTACATGAAAGTGCAAAGGAAGGTTGGTCCAAAATTTCATTTTATCGCAAAGACAGTTATTCTAATAGGTTACAAAGAGACTGGATACATCTTACTGAAGCCAAAAGAAGAGAAATTATACAAAAGCAGAGACATACGATTCAACGAAAAAAATTAGTTTACAAGGACAAGTATGCAACAAATGATATACAAGATTGAAAACAAATTGATAAACAGATAAAAAATACATGGTTCGTGAATTTTGAAAAAGAAGGCAGAGAGAATGATATACGAATACAAAGATCAGAGAAAGAGAAGGTCAAAAGATCAGTTGGACGACCAAGGAAAGAAAATAATAAGACTAATAAAAAGAAACAAAAACCGGAGGAAGAGAAAATAAAAAAAAAAGATCAGTAGCACGACCGACAAAAGTTAAGAAAAATACTAAATATGAAGTGCAAGAGTCAGAGGGAGAGGAAACAAAACGACAAATTGAACTAATAATGAAAACACAAACAAGTACAGAAAACAAGA
The DNA here is from genome assembly GCA_017163975.1 of Anastatus disparis. Classification (NCBI taxonomy): domain Eukaryota; kingdom Metazoa; phylum Arthropoda; class Insecta; order Hymenoptera; family Eupelmidae; genus Anastatus; species Anastatus disparis. The sequence continues at coordinate 754,577 of JAFFSR010000320.1, read as the reverse complement.
TGGACGAAGAAACTCATGTTTTATTAGCTGAAATAAATAGTGATTTGACTACATACTTAGAAGCTATAAAGTCAAAAGATAAATAAAAATGGACCAAAACTATTAATAAAGACTTAAAATCTATGTATAAGAATAATGTATGGAAATAAGTTGTTAATCAACTAAAATAAATGACAGAAAAAGATCAAACATTACACATTCAAGATGGGTATTTAGAAGACAGTAAAATAAGATTTATATACCCAGACTAGTATTTCATGGTTGCAAAGATAGAAATGAATATGATTGCGAAAAAAAACATGCGCCGGTTTGATAATTACCTTTAATGAGATCTTTATTGGTAATGACAAACAAACTGGATTTAGAAATATGTCAGATTGACGTGAATACAGCTTTTCCTAATGGATATTTAAACAGTGAAATATATATGGAAATACCTAAAGAGATGACTGTTTATGAAAAGATCAAACAAAACAAAATTTGTAAATTTGAAAAGGCTTTATACTATTTGAAAGTCAATCTAAAATGTTGGAATAAAATATGTAAAGAGGCAGTAAAGAAATATGGACTTAGATAATTCAACAATCAGCCTTGTTTATTTACTCAGCAAGATAAAGACGGATTTCTTATCTTAATATTGTATGTAGATGATATTCTGCTAGTTTGCAGCAATGTAGAGATGCTTGAGAGAATAAAGACAAATTTGAAGAAAGAATCTGAAATGAGAGAAATTGGCGAGCCTAAAAGTTTTTTAGGCTTCAAAATAAAGTGAGACAGAAAGAAAAGAATACTAAGCATTATTAATGCATAAAAGCATTATGATAATTATAGCAAGAAGAATACGTAAAGAAAATGCTAAAGAAGTTTAGTTTTAATCAATCAACTCCTCAACAAATACTTATGTTAACCAATCAGGTGGAAGAAAAAGCAGCGTGAAAAAAAGGATAAAGTAAGTAAAAAACTAATGACAGAAAGTAAATGTAATCAGCCCTATCGCAAAGCTGTTATTATATCTAGCCAATGCAAGCAGGCCAAAAAAATTGCCTATACCGTTAATGTTCTAAGCATACACCAACCCCACTGAAGATGACTGACAGTCAGTTGAGAGAGTATTTAGATATTTAAAAGGAATGAAAGACTGAACTCAGATATATAGGACAGGATGACTGTTTGCAAGTTGTAGAACAAAATTAAGGCGCATGACAAGAATAAAGAAACACTATGTAGAAGAGTGTGCAGAAAGAAATCTGATAAATGTCAGCTGCGTTTCTTCTAAACATCAGATGGCTGACGTATTCACAAAATCGCTGGCATTCAAACTACATGAACGACTGTCAAAGTTAATACTAAATAACTGATAAGAGTAACAAAAATTTGAAAAAAAAAAACAAAAAAAACAAACATATTTACACTTGTTTATTCAAATTTTATTTTAATATTCTTTACTTCGTATGTATTACAGGTCCTAAATGAAACAACAAGCGACAGAGCAAACGACAGTCATCTTTATATCAAGATTGGAAACCTTAAAAATTTTATTTCTTTCTATACATTTTCATTTATGTATTCTAATAAAAATTATTTATGATAAATAACATTGAGCGTGGGAGGGAGTGTTGAAAATATAGACGCGCTTAATCATGTGTGTGTAGTGTGTGGCGCCGCCGTAAGGCGGATTATGTTTGATAAATGTGAGATGCGTCTGTTCATTCCGTGGATGACTGTTAGACAGTCAAGTTGTATTATGCTTTTGTGTATTTTATAATAAATTATTTATTACTAATTAATTTCGTTTATTTCATTCAGGTCAACTCTCGCTAATTTGAACATTTTTGCAGTTTAAATTTTATTCACAGTTTATTTTTTTTTCTTAGCAGTTCGCACTAACACCACAAAAAAATCACTTCGATCCCGAATGTTTTGCAAAGAATTTTCACTAAAATTTTTGCCAGCTCCACGTTGGCATGACAATTGTAACGGCCGTGGGGATCAGGTAGCCCTATTAGGTTAATGAGTCCATGTGTAAAAAAATAAGGGATGTATGTATCACAAAATTACACAATTTATTTCGGTATTACACAACTATGATTTTACAAGAGTTATCGGACGTGACTCCGTTAACAATTCAATTTTCGCAGTGCGGCAAACAGAGTGTGAGCGCCCGAGTATGTACGGCCCTGAAACCGTACGATACTGGAAGATGCGCGCGCAAACACCCAAAAAGACCAAAGTGGTTGAACAAGCAAGCGCTCGTATATACGTACACGCGCTTGCATGTATAAGTACCACTGAAAGTATACGGCGGCTCTCCCTCTCTTCTACTAAGTGAGAAGAGTAGGAGAGAGACCTAAGAGAGCTGATGCAAGCAGTACGAGAATCTTGTGACTCTCGTCACTCTTGGATCAGCTCTCTTGGTGTGAAGACACGCTTGCTCGTAGCACAAGTGGCGAATGGCCTGACACGTGCTACAAGCAAGTATTTCTTTATTAAGCGCTAGATTATTCTTAGTTTTCACATTGTAAATTGATTCAATTTAAGTTATTAATAAAGAGCTTTTCCAAGATATACCCTCATCCAATTAACCCGGTGTAAAGCCCCAAATATTAAGGCATTTGGTCCTTAATAATAACGGGCTTTACACATAATAACCCAACATTATTAACAAATTTATTTCAAAAGTCAGCTATAGCTAGGCAAGGCGTCCTAGCTATAAACGACTTTAACAACGATAAAAGAAACACAGGGTCCACAATAGCTAGGCATGGTGCGCTAGCTATTTAACGATCCTGTAACGCGTGGAAATAAAAGAATAGTATCAAAAGATTAGCGTTATAATAGGGTGATAGGATAGGAAGGTTACATTGGCGGCCACTGGTTCTCAACCGTTGTTGAGAAGACCCACGCGTAATTAAAGTCGCGTAATAATAACTATTAAATTATAAGTTTAAAATTGGAAAAAAATTACGTCTTATGATTCCTAATTTTCCAAATAGTCTGCTCCAAGGAACAGACTATGACAAAATTAGTCTAGACGCCCAGAGGGTTTCGTATGGAGTTAGAGGTCCCATCAAGCAAGTAGGTGATTTATATGTATTTTGAGCTGCTGAATCCGAATTTGCAACTTGCTTTTTGCGCAAGTGGTCGAGTAATTTGTTATAAACAAATTAATTGTTTAAATGGCTATAGTTTATAAACTTCAATAGATGCAGTGATTTTCTCTGCGAAAACTTGTTCTTTAATACAAAAACAAAAAAAAATCGTTTTTAGTTGTATGTCGATTCGATAATTAGAACCAGAGATATGGCAAATATATTGCAAAAAAACAGAGACGTAGCGCAAGCGCGGAACGCCCTGGTAAAAAACCTTATAATTCGACTACTAATTAATATTTTTTGAAGTTCAACAAAGCTTTTGAAGCTAGAATGATTTGAAGCAGAAGAAATTTTCAATTTTTCAGAATTTTGTTTGTTTATAACGAAATAATATAGGTTAGCGAACGAAATATTTCTATATTCTTAACATAGAATGATAGGAAACTCCATATAGTTTAAGAATTTGTCCGGTTTTTAAAATTTAAGTAAGTAGAACCTGAGATATCGTAAATTTCAGCTGTAGCGCCAACTCTTTGCAATACGACATAATTGTGCAATATGGCGATCGCTTTCCTTATTGAAAATTCTTTTATTATAAGGTAAGTAATTCCATTCTTTTATAATAAAATTAATTTTAACTCTGTATTAGGAAATTAAATAAAAATTTAATAAAAAAGGATCCAGCTAAAAATAGATGACTCTAATAAATCGGAAGGTTAAAACAAATTTTTTGAATAAAATAGATTGTTGTTCTTTTTGCAATTGCAAAAAAAAAATAAATGTAAAAATACTCCATAAGTTGAGTAAATTGTTTACTATTATAGTAGAAAAATCAATGATTATTTAAAACCCTAAATCTACTTCATCTGAATGTATTATACATCATTAATAGTATGACAAAGTATATAGAGTCAAAAGTGATTTTATTAGAAAAGGATGAGATTACTTACCTTATAATAAAAGAATTTTTAATAAGGAAAGCGATCGCTATATTGCATACATATGTCGTATTGCAAGGAGTTGGCGCTACAACTTAAATTTGCGATATCTCAGGTTCTACTTACTGGGTGGGGTTCGATTTTTCGAAAGACCGTTATTTTTTTGGGCTTGACGTAGAATCTAAAAATTTAGAATGATGCTTTTCATAATATTCATTTAAATTGTATAGAAATTCCGTTTTCAATTCATGGCTGCAATCGAAATGCCTTTATTTGAATAAATTGTAATTGATATTTAGAATTGTAACAGGTATATAGACTACTATATAATTATAAAATATTCCGTAATTTCTAATAAAATCTTTTGACAAGTATTAAAAGCATATGGAAGAATATACTTTTGATAACTCTATTAGAAATTTCGAAATATCTCATCATAATATGGTGTTCTTTATACTTGTTACAATTCTAAATATCAATTACAATTTATTTGAATAAATGCATTTCGATTGAAGCCATGAATTGAGAACGGAATTTCTATACAATTTAAATGAATATTATGAAAAGCATCATTCTAAATTTTAAGATTCTATGTTAAGCCCAAAAAAATATCAGTCTTTCGAAAAATCGAACCCCACCCTACTTACTTAAATTTAAAAAACCGAACAAATTCTTAAACTAGATGGAGTTTCCTATCATTCTATATCAAGAATATAGAAATATTTCGTTCGCTAACCTATATTATTTCGTTATAAACAAACAAAATTCTGAAAAATTGAAAATTTCTTCTGCTTCAAATCATTCTAGCTTATTTATTAACATTTGAAAGTAATATATAACAATTTATCATTAAAGCTGAGACTCTGACATTTTTCAAACACATGTTGAACTTCAAAAAATATTAATTAGTAGTCGAATTATAAGGTTTTTTACCAGGGCGTTCCGCGCTTGCGCTACGTCTCTATTTTTTTTTGCAATATATTTGCCATATCTCTGGTTCTAATTATCGAATCGACATGCAACAAAAAACGATTTTTTTGTTTTTTTATTAAAGAACAAGTTTTCACAGAGAAAATCACTGCATCTATTGAAGTTTATAAACTATAGCCATTTAAACAATTAATTTGTTTATAACAAATTACTCGACCACTTGCGCGAAAAGCAAGTTGCAAATTCGGATTCAGCAGCTCAAAATACATATAAATCACCTTCTTGCTTAGTGAGACCTCTAACTTCATACGGAACCCTCTGGGCGCCTAGACTAAATAGAATATTTGGAAAATAGAATCCAAGATTTAATAGACATAAATAATCAAAGAAACGATTTAGTTCTTGAGTGTCTAAAATCGATAGACGAAAGATTGGAAAAATTAGAAAATGAGATAATAAATATAAAAAAAAATACGAATAAGCAACACCGATAAATAAAAGGCGAAATTTCGCAATTAAAAACAAATATATTTCTAATAACAAAAAAGATAGAAAATTTAAATGTAAATTAGTAAATTAAAAACATAAACAAAAATTAAAAAATCAAAAAAAAAATCAAAAAAAAATTAAAAAATTCTATAAAAAAAAATACATAAAACTCAATAAAAATAAAAAAAAATAAGCGTGAAAACGCAAGAAAAATGGTATATAAAATACCATTAGTATAAAATATAAGAAAATAATTATGTAAAAGAATTCTCTTTGTTCTGAATAAGAGCAAATAAAAGATTGACCAAAAATTTTGCTTGATGTTAAATTCTTGAATAGAGTATTCGTCAATGATAATGATAAAAAGACTTGAAGGTCGCGAGGTAAAACAAGAAGATTGAGTGTTACAATGTACTCATTAAATTTTCTCTTAAAATCTTTTGTTATAACCACGCAAACTCAAGTCTAAAACGCGAATATTTAAAAAAAAAAATATCAAATAGTGAAGTCAAAAGGTCAATAGCTAAGAAATAGACAGAAGGAATTCTTAAGCATAGGTTCTCAACGCGAATGAGAACAATCATTGTAATAAAATAATATACGCTCTTTAATAAAATAAAAACAAAATAAATTGAATAAATATATTAGAAGATTAAAAGAGCCATGATAAAATGATTGTAAACGAAATTAAAATTTTGAAATTTCATTTTTAATAATTTGAATTTATTGAAATTAAAAATACCTTATTAAACAATTAATTTGAATAAGAAAATATTGAACTAAAAATAGTTAAAATTTTAATTTCGGAAATATTAATAAATATTGTAAATTAGAATAAAAATAAAAATCAAGATGGCGAAAAGAAGATCAGAGATACTGATGCAAGAATTAGATAATCTTGATAAGACTATAGAGGAAGATGTTGACACAAAACAAAATGAACGGATAAAAGCTATGTCATGTGGGCTGACATTGTTGTTTAATAAACAACAAGAGTTGGATGACAAAATTACAGCTAGTCTAGACAAATCTATAGTCTTTAACTTAGAAAAAACCGCAGATGCGGGAACAATAAATTTCAAAGAACAGATAAATGAATTATCAAATAAGATAAAAAACTTATTAGAAGACAATATCATAATTAAAAATCTGTTAAATAAATATAAAAAAGAAAATGAAGACTTAGTCAATAAAAATGAATCCCTAAATGAAGAATTGATTAAATTAAAAAAAAACAATAAATGACGATGAAGCCATTAAAATGGTTCGTGACAATTTAACTCAAAAAATAGACGATACTGCTCAAGAACAAGAAGTAAAAATTAATGAATTAAAAGAAAAATCAAAAAACAATGGGGTTCGAACGCAAGGTTTTGAACCTTATAATAACAAAATAAAAATTCCTTTGCCAAAGTATGAAGGCACTGAGGTTGAAAGGCCTATGAAATTGTTGAGTGAATTCGAAAAATATATTGCATTGAAAAAATTGGAAGAGGAAGAAACTCTTAAACTTTTGCATACTGTTCTGCAAAAAGACGCAAATGAGTGGTGGTACATCCATCAAGATGATGTACTGACCTATGAAGGTTTTAAAAATTTATTCCTTGATAGATATTGGAATGAAGATGTCCAAAGAACAACTCGAAGAAAAGTTGAATTCGGACAATATTATGAAAATGGCAAATTAAGTCGTATGGCTTACGCTACCCAAGTATATGGGTTTGCTAAAGAGCTAAATCTTCAATACTCAGATGAAGAATTAGCTGAAAAAATTAGCAAACATTTCAGCAGAAATGTTAGGCAAGCCATGCGATTCTCTCAAAAGAGAGATAAAAATACTTTATTTAAAATTTTGTCAGATTTCGACAATGACGATAAACTGCAGGAAAAAAGAGCAGTAAATAAAAATAATAGTCAACAAAAAATATTTAATAAAAACGAAAACATAAATAAAACGTATTACAACCATAGTAATAACGCAACAAATCAAAATAACTATAAACAAGAATATAAAAAACCTCAACAGGATCCTAGTATAAATGTTACTAGAATCGAGGAAAATAAAAATAAACAAAAAAATCAACAACGTGAAAAATTAAAATCATCAGTAAATAAAAAACAATTGCAAAAAAGTGGCAAGGAATTAGATGTCTTAAATATAGACATAAGCGACGAAAATAATGACAACTAGCTCGCCACAGCGGCCCAAAGGGCCGCTGTGGCTCGCACCTTGGTCCTTCCAGAGCTTCGCTTCGCTCAGCTCTGAAATGCCCTCGGGCCTTGCATGGCTTCGCGATGCAAGGCATGCAAAAAGCTCCGCTTCTTGCATATAAGGCACGACCGAAAACGCTCGCGCTTCGCAACAAATTTATAATTATTTTAATTTTTCTTGTGAATTAAGTTGATTGATTTCGAAAAAATTTATGTTATGTGAAAAAGACATATTTTCATTAATGTATACTTTTTAAAGTTTTGGATAGGATAATCTATCAAAAGTTATAAGAAAAAAAATAGTTCAGTAGCTTAAAAGTAAAGTTTTGTATTAAGTTTTTATTTGATCTGAATCATTCCGGCGGAGGATGATTTAAAACAATAATACAAATAAATATTGGCAGTTTAAAAAAAAATCGTTCGAGCGGTTTTAAAACAGTTATCCCTTTAGAGGTTAAAAAAATCATTTTTTGGTGATAACTTGAAAAAAACGAATTTTGCAAAAAAGTATATTAAATAAAATTTATAGAAAAAAATAAGATGCATCTTTTTAATATCATATATTTATTTTTTCAAATAATATTTATCAAATTATCATTAAAAAGCCTTTAATTTCAAAATTTTTCATGAACAATTTGAAAAATATTAACTTTAGAGAAAAATGTAAAATATAAAAAAGATTTATTTTTTTATATTATATAACTTTTATTAAATATACTTTTTGAAAAAAAATCGTATTTTTCAAGTTATTACCAAAAATCCATTTTTTTGACCATTTAAAAGGCGCCTATTTAAAAACGCTTCCAACGATTTTTTTTAAAATAGGAACGTTTACTTGTGTTATTATTTGAAACGATTTCCCGTTTGAATAATTCAGATCGGATAAAAACTCGTCGAGAAAATTCATAAACTTGATTTCTCACACACATACATCCATACATACATTTTAAGGAAGCCTCGTAATAGTCTTATTTTGCTATAAAAATAAGTTTTTTATCATAAAAAACATATTTTAAAGGGTTACATTTTTCGCGATGTCGAAAATATAAGGCACTTCCGTATAGCGGTCGTGCCTAAAAATCAGGAAAACTAAATAAAGTTGCACCTGAAGTCAATAATACAAGGGGTAAGGTTGCAACTAATGAAAAACCCCCAAAAATAATATATTCTATGCGAGAAAGCATAAAAGATGATTTAATTCACGATATTGACAAAAAAGAGTCAAAAGAAAATAATATCATATGTTGCCCAGAAATTGAAATAAAATTAGAAAATATAAATGTCAAAGCTCTAATCGATTCAGGTAGCGAAGTTACCTGCATATCGGAGCAATTTTATTTTTAGAATTACGAGACATTTAAATAATGCCCTTTATTGCCAATAACTGGGAAGTTTATAAAAACAGCCACAGGCACAAAAACTACAAGAATAAAGAGGCAGTTATTAATAAAAACAAAATTTAAAAATGTAGAAATAAAAATAATCTACTTAATAATTCCGAAATTAGTCAAGGATGTTATCATCGGATATGATACTCAAAAGGCTTTGAGTATGATTATAAACACGATGCTAGAAAAAATATTAATAATAGTTAATGGTAAAGATATAAATTTATCTTATACCGAAAAACAAATAAATTCTTTAGCATACTCAGCTATGCAAATAACCGAAGTGTATGAAGGCGACAATGACCATAATTCATACGAATTCGCAATGAAAAACGAGAATCATCGAATTCTTAATTCCGAAAATTATTTCAATACAACTGAACTCACCAATGATGAGATTCAGGAAAAAATAAATGAATGTGATAATATCACAAATAAACAAAAAGAAGAATTAACATTATTAATAAAAAAGTATAGTAGAGTGTTTAGAAAGGCTTCAGGTCTATTGAAGTCATATCAGCATGATATCAAACTTAAAGACGATCATCCATTTTATTCTAGACCTTATCCGATTCCTATAAATCATAGAGAAAAGGTACTAAAAGAAATAGAAAAAATGGAAGAACTAGGAATTATAAGGAGATCAAAAAGCCCTTATATAAATTCTATAGTTACAGTAATTAAAAAAGATGGCACTGTAAGGCTTTGTTTGGATGCTCGTAAATTGAATGAGAAAATAATTGACGATTACGAAGCTCCACCCTCAATAGAAGAAATTTTTCTCAGATGTGAAGAGAAAAATTTCATGTCGAGCTTAGATTTAAAAAGCTCGTATTGTCAAATCGAATTAACCAAGCCAAGTAAAAAATATACGGCGTTTAAAATTGATAACAAGGTATATGAATTTAATGTAGCTGCTTTTGGCATAAAAACCAGCAGCGCTGCATTATTAAGAGGACTGGACTACGTAATAAAAGATATGCAGGAATTCGTTCTATCTTTCGTAGATGATCTGCATATAAGGTCATCGACATTCGAAGAGCATATGGATCATTGAAAGCAATTATTTATTAAAGCAATTAAATTTAATTTGACATTTAATTTAAAAAAATCAAATTTCTTGAAGCAAAAAATTGAATTTCTTGGACACTTTATAACGTCAAAAGGAATAACACCAGATCCAGAAAAAATTAAATCAATAAAACATTTTAAAACACCAAGAAATGTTAAAGAATTACAAGCATTCTTGGGGTTTGTAAATTTTTACACGAAATTCGCGAAAGGTTATGCGAATGAAATATTGCCATTAAGAGTCAGCTGTATACCGACACAGTTACCTGTTTTACCGAATCTATTTAAAATTTATTTTTTATGAAAACTAATAGCTTCAGGCAGAAATAAAGAGATGGTTTCGATTCGTGTAATAGAAAGCAATATTTTCTCTGATAAGAATAATATAATTTCACCGCTTTATTTTCAAGAAAAGTTGGAATAACTTGAAAATCCCATTATTTGACACTAATTTCTAATTTTTTAAGTTATTCCAACTTTTCTTAAAAACGAAGCAATAAAATGAATTCATACTAATCAAAGAAAATATTACATTTTATTAAACACATCGAAACTATCTCTTTATTTTTGCCTCTTGTTGCTAATTTTGGGAAAAAAGTCAATTTTTTTATTAGAAAAGGACAGAGATACAGCGGACTCTTAATCGGCTTATTAAGAAAAAATGTACCCTGCGAATGGGGGGGGGGGCAAGGCAGCAAAAAGCCTTTGAAAGTATAAAAAATTTTTGCACAGAATTTTGAATCATTTTGAAATTCATAGATATGGAAAAACCTTTTATACTAACGGCAGATGCAAGCGATTACGCAATAGCTGCAATCTTGTCACAACTAGACGAATATAATCACGAAAGTATTGTCTGTTTTATTAGCAGAACATTAAAAGGTAGTGAATTAAATTATTTCACTACCGAAAAAGAATTATTGGCTGTCGCATGGTCCTTACATAAGCTTGACACATACTTGAGAGGTGCTAAAGAAATAAGTGTAAGAACAGACCATGAAGCTATTACATTTTTAAATAAATGTAAATTTAATAATTATAGATTAAGAAGATGGGCCTTATCAATCCAAGATTTCAATATCAAACCAGAACATATACCTGGAAAAATAAATGCTGCTGCAGATTTTTTGAGCAGACAAGCATCTGATAACGCAAAAGATGACGAAAACGAAATATTAATTGCGAATATCAGAAATAAATTAAAAATGAATAAACAATTAGAAAAATTGTTAAAAAGCTTCAAAAAAGCGCAAAATAATGATGCATATTGCATCAGAATAAGAAAAAAATTAAACGAATAAAAAAATGATAAAATAAAAAATCATTATAGATTCGAAAATGATTTTTTATATAAAATAGATGAATTAGGATTAAAAATAATAATACCTGAATCATTATTATCAGAATTAATAATAGAAATACACGATTTTTATGGACACATTGGTCCCAAAAAAACGTATAAATTATTAATAGAAAGCTTCAGAGCTCCTAAATTAAAAAAGCATATACACAGAATTTTAAAATCATGCATTACTTGTCAAAAGAGAAAATACTTGACAGTAAAATATAATGCGGAAATGCAACCAATCGTAGTAAACGAAAAAAATGAAATACTATCGATTGATTTTTATGGTCCATTGCCAACATCTTCAGGAGGCGTTAAATATATTTTAACAACTATAGATTTATTTTCTAAATACGTTGTAATGTATCCCATTAAAAAAGCAAATACATTAACAACAATTAGAAAAATATTTAACGATTATGTACCAAATTATGGTAAACCACAGTCAATAATGACTGACCATGAAACACAGTTTACGTCTAAAAAATGGATAGAAAAACTAAAAAATGAAAATATTAAAATAATTTATTCATCCATTAGACACCCACATAGCAATATTGTGGAAAGAATTCACCAAGAATTAGGTCGATTCTTTAGAACTTATGTGAATAATTCACATAAATCATGAGCCTCATATATGCAAAAAATTCAAAGAATAATGAACGAAACAACCCATGAAACAACAGGTTTTACGCCAATTGAATTACATATGGACGAAAAACCAACTAGAATATGGGAAAAGTATTTTAACGGTAGGCCGGAGTAGAACCTGATACCGACCGAGTAACAATTGAATTGTTTGTTATTTACTCAAGTTTTAATCGGTGTATCTTCAAATTAAAGGTTGAGCGCAATAGATATTATTATTATGAACATCTATGCACAAGAAAAAAAATATCTAACGGTTTGTTTTTGAGAAAAGTAAGTAACGCGAAAATATTATAAACATAAACTTTTACTTTGGCGTTACTTACTTTTCTCAAAAACAAACCGGTAGATATTTTTTTTCTTGTGCATAGATGTTCATAATAATATTATCTATTGCGCTCGACCTTTAATTTAAAGATACACCGATTAAAACTTGAATAAATAACAAAAATGCCAATTAGACAAGGACAGCGAATCCGGCCTGCTCTTAAATTAGAAAATACTGACGTACCATATGATAGGAAAATTTTCTATGCAAGAAATAAAATGCATAAGAAAATAAAAGATAGAGCAAATGCAAAAAACGCTAAAAGTACTCATTATCAATTTAATTTAAATGATAAAGTACTGCTCAAATCATTAAACGTATCAAGTGCAGATGATGATAAAATTACACAATTTTTTGAGATATATGAAGGTCCATATATCATAAAAAACATCATTGCACCAGATACATATTTATTAACCAATGAAAAAGGCGTAGAACGTGGAAAGTTCCATATAGAACACCTTAAACCGTTCTACAAGGCTAATAAATAAATTAAATAAAAATAATAAATTCAATTTATTATAATATAAAAAAAAAAACAAAACGTGAAAAGTCCCATATAGAACATTTTAAACAGTTCTAAAAGTATTTCACTTTAAAAACTATTTTAAAAATACGAAAAAATATTAAAAGCAAAGGAATGCAGAAAAGATAGAAAACTATCGTATGCATAACAGTTATAACGCAAAAATGTGTACAATGTAGTATGCGTCCCTGTTGAAAAAACCATGTGGTAAAACCATGTGGTTTAACTATATGGTCATCATGACCATGTGGTTTAACTATGTGGTCATCATGACCATGTGGTCATTTATAAAAAATTACTTTTGTCTCGCAAATTCAGAAGGCAAAAAGTTCTTTACTCCCATCACATTTAATTTCTCTAAAAATAAGCGGGCGAAAAGTACTTTTCTCTTGCAAATTAAATTTCTCTTCAATTAAACCAGAGCAACGTATTTATCTCTTGCAAATTCAGAAGGCAAAAAGTTCTTTACTTTCGCCAAATTTAATTTCTCTAAAATTAAGGGGGCGAAAAGTACTTTACTCCCGGAAGTCAAATTTCTCTTAAATGAAGGGGGAGCTGTGTACTTTTCTCTCGCAAATTCAGAGGGTGGAAAGTTCTTTACTTCCGCCAAATTTAATTTCCTTAAAAATAAGCGGGCGTAAAGTACTTTTATTTCGCAAATTAAATTTTTTTTTTTCCAATTCAGCAAGAAAAAAGTATTTTTCTCTCGTAAATTCAGAGGGCGAAAAGTTCTTTACTTTCGCCAAATGTAATTTCTCTAAAAATAAGGAGGCGAAAAGTACTTTACTCCCGCAAGTCAAATTTTACTTAAATGAAGGGGGAGCTGTGTACTTTTCTCCCGTAAATTCAGAGGGTGGAAAGTTCTTTACTCCCGCCAAATTCAATTTCTTTAAAAATAAACGAGCGCGAAGTACTTTTCTCTTGTTCTTTATTCGCACGAAATTTAATTTCTCTAAAAATAAGGGGGCGAAAAGTACTTTACTCCCGCAAGTCAAATTTCTCCTAAATGAAGGGGGAGCTGTTTACTTTTATTCCGCAAATTCAGAGGGCGAAAAGTTCTTTACTCCCGCCAAATTAAAAGTACATAAATTTGTATAAATTATTACCGATTGTAGACATAAGTTATGGCTTTTCTCAGACCAATTTTCGACTTAATTAAGTGGCCATTTCTTTTGACGTGTGAATAAAACAATACAACTAGGGTGTGAAGTCGTATATTTCTCCCAAGTGTGGATTCGCGAACGAAGCGGAGCGAGGGGAGTAAATATCCGAGGAAGAAGTAGACTCTACTTCCGGTAGTGCTTTAATCTAACCTCAACCGTGGCCTCTTTATTAACTAAAAAAAGATTCAAATTACATTTTTTAAAATGAAAATTGGTTATAATTTATACAAATTTATAAAATTTTAAAGTAAAGAACATTTCTCCCTCTGAATTTGCGGAAGAAAAGTACGCTTCTCCCTCTTCATTTAAAAGAAATTTAATTTGCAGGAGAAAAGTACTTTTCTCCCGCTTAATTTAGGAGAAATTTAATTTACTGGAGAAAAGTACTTTTCACCCGCTTATTTTCAAAGAAATTAGATTTTGCGGGAGTGAGAAACTTTTCGCTCCCTGAATTTGCGAGAGAAAAGTATTTTTCTCCCGCTTAATTTGAGAGAAATTTAATTTTCCGGAGAATTTTAATTTTCGCCCGCTTTTTAGTGAAATTAAATGTGGCTAGAATAAAAAACTTTTCTCCCATTGAATTTGCGAGGCAAAAATACTTTTTTTCACACTCAGGGGGCAAAATGCAATTTTCTATACCTATTTTCAGGGAGCAAAATAGGTATTAAAAAATTTAATTACGACCCCTAAGTGTGAAAAAATAGTATGTTAACCATAGGGGCATAATAGGTGTTCATGCCCGAGTCTTATTATCGCCCCCGCTTTGCTCGTGCGACAAACTCGACACGGGAAAAAAACCCCTATTTTCCCCCTTGGTTAACAATGTACAATTTTCCTACTCAATTTCAGATAAATCTAATTTGCGGGAGAAAAGTACTTTCTGACCGCTTATTTTCAGAGAAATTAAATATGGCAGGAGTAAAGGACATTTCGCCCTCTGGATATTCGAGAGAAAAATACTTTTTCTCCCGCTTAATTTAAGAGAAATTTAATTTGTGGGAGAAAAGTACTTTTTGCCCGCTTATTTTTAAAGAAATTCAATATGGCGGAAGTTAAGAACTTTTTGCCCTCGGAATTTACGAGAGAAAAATACTTTTCTCCCGCTTAATCTAGGAGAAATTTAATTTGTGAGTGAAAAGTACTTTGCGCCCGTTTATTTTTGGAGAAATTAAATGTGGCGGGAGTAAAGAACTTTTCACCTTCTAAATTTGCAAGAGAAAAGTACTTTTCTTACGCTTAATTTTAAAGAAATTCAATTTGGTGGGATTAAAGAACTTTTCGCCCTCTCATTTGCGAGAGAAAAATTCTTTTTTCTTGCTTAATTTAAGAAAAATTCAATTTGCGGAATAAAAGTACTTTACGTCCGTTTATTTTTAAAGAAATTAAATTTGACGGGAGTAAAGAACTTTTCACCTTCTGAATTTGCGAGAGAAAAATACTTTTTTCTTGCTTAATTTAAGAAAAATTCAATCTGCGAAATAAAAGTACTTTACGCTCGCTTATTTTTAAAGCAATTAAATTTGGCGAGAGTAAAGAACTTTCCACCCTCTGAATTTGCGGGAGAAAAGTACACAGCTCCCCCTTCATTTAAGGGTAATTTGACTTACGGGAGTAAAGTACTTTTCGCCCCTTTATTTTTAGAGAAATTAAATTTGGCGGAAATAAAGAACTTTTCGCCCTCTCATTTGCGAGAGAAAAATTCTTTTTCTCCCGTCTAATTAGTAGGAGAAAAGTACTTCGTGCTCGCTTATTTTTAAAGAAATTAAATTCAGCGGGAGTAAAGAACTTTTCGTCCTCTGAATTTGCGGGAGAAAAGTATACAGCTCCCTCTTCATTTAAGAGAAATTTGACTTGCGGGGGTAAAGTACTTTTCGCTCCCTTATTTTTAGAGAAATTAAATTTGGCGAAAGTGAAGAACCTTTTGCCCTCTGAATTTGCAAGAGAAAAATACTTTACTCTGGCTTAATTTAAGAGAAATTTTATTTGCAAGAGAAAAGTACTTTTCGCCCGCTTATTTTTAGAGAAATTAAATATGGTGGGAGTAAAGAACTTTTCGCCCTCTGAATTCGCGAGACAAAAGTAATTTTTCATAAATGACCACATGGTTTTTTCAACAGGGGTACTAGAGTATATTAAAGGTCAAAGGCAATGACCAAAAACGTACAAAAACAAACGAAATAAGTATACATATACACAGACACATAGAAAAACACTGAAAAATAATTTAAACACTTAAAAGAAACTTTGACAGGGTGGTTCATTATTCATCGACAATCCATAGTAGCTATATCACCTAGTTTAAATTCAGAAAGAAAAAGTGTGATAAAAAGATTATAATGGAAACGTGCTCTAAAAATTCTAGTGCGCAAACCGTGACGTACTTTAACGCAAAACACGTCAGTACATCGGTTAACGAAACAAATGTAAAAAATGAATTACTTATCTGTAATTGGGACGAGGACCCAACGATGAGGAGTGGAAATTTGGGCAGGGTGATTTACCCAAGCACGTTCAAATTTAACCAACCTCATCCAATGGACTTTTCGGAGGAATTATTTAACCTTCAGGCGGCCGGGGTGGCCCCTTTCGGGGTCATCTGATGTTGGCCACTTATCACTAGATATTTTTGAAAGTTTAGTATGGAAATTTTTTACAAAGTATGACTTGATAAGTGGCCAACATCAGATGACCCCGAAAGGAGTCATGCCGGCCGCTTGAAGGTTAAAGGAGAATTTGAGTAAAAACAGGAAAAGGAAAGATAAAAATTTTTTATGCTGGACACAAGTTAGAACAATACAAAGAAGAACAAAAAGGCGTCAACACATGCAGTGATGATTTGGATGAAGAAGAAAATTTTGAAGAGTGGATAAAAAAAAGTAAAAGAAGATGTAAAAAACAAATAAGACAATTTTGATTTAAATGAGTAGAAAAGAAGAAAAAAAAGTACATGAGGAACAAAATAAAATAAAAAATTTGGCATTAAAAATAAAGAAAAGTATGTCTGTGAATTCTAGAAGTTAAAAAATAAATAAAAAACGCGTATAAGTTAATTTTAGATTGATTGAAAAGACAAAATCTTTCAGTTTTAATTTTATGCAAATAAAGAAAAAAGTGTTCATATTTGTCAAAAAAGAGAAATAGAAATTTTATGTTGTAAGAAAGGAAAAATTGTTAAAATCAAGTTATAATTTTTTTGTTACTATCTTTGTAGAAATAAAAATTCAAGAATATATTTTATTTTATTATCACACATAAAAAATCGTTTTTTATTTTTGGGGGGCATACCTTCACGCTACCAAAGTAATGTGAAGTACAAAGTTTGGTGTTTGTGCGCGCATCTTTTTAAGTAGTCGTGTTTAAAAAACTAAAATTGATTTTTCTCGTTGATTAATCGAATTAATATGCAAAATCTATTTTAATTTGAGGGGCGATGTAAGCGCCCGAGTATGTACGGCCCTGAAACCGTACAATACTGGAAGATGCGCGCGCAAACACCCAAAAAGACCAAAGTGGTTGAACAAGCAAGCGCGCGTATATACGTACACGCGCTTGCATGTATAAGTACCGCTGAAAGTATACGGTGGCTCTCCCTCTCTTCTACTAACAAGGAGAGTGTTTCACCTTCGGGTCACCAATTTTGCTCAAATTTTGGGAATGTTTTCTGAATGCAGAAATATGAAGAAAGCCAAAATTTTAGAGGCCAACGCTCAATATTTCTCTAGTTACAGGCCATTGAAGAAAATCACTAAAAAAGTCACTAGATTTTCAAAAGCTTATGGTATCTCAGCATTGTTAGCTAGGAGCTTACACCTTTTTTTAAATGAAAGCTGAGCTCAAATCCTTTCAAAATAGCACCTATAGCATCTTAAAATATCATTTTTTCCCAAAGTTAGAGCGTAATAAAGATTGTATCTGAATTTTTTGTTTGGAACATTAATGAATAATAAAAGCTAAAATTGAGTTCAATCTTTACTACGCTATAACTTTGCAGAAATAGTATATTACGCACCAAGGGAGGAAAGGAGGACATTCTAACCCGCGCGTATGTTATCGCTTGAGCCGAAGGCGAGGGCGATAAACGCGCGGGTTAAGATGTCCCCCTTCACTCCCGTGGCGCGTATACAATTTTTTACCATAGCCAAGCCGAAAGTTATCAACTAAAATTACGTATAACGTAAACGTTATGCTATATTGTTCTACTAAATACACTACACGGTAACACTCGTAATGATAATTCATTAATAAAAAAAGAGATTATGAATTATTCTAATTTTTCATCACACACATTTTTAAAGATTCTATGCTTTGTTCTATTATATACACTACACGATAATACACTACACGGTAACACTCGTAATGATGGTTCATTAATAAAAAAAAAATTTATTATTTAATCTGATAGAGTTATTCTTCGATACACTCTGTTTCAATGCACACATTTTTCATCACACACATTTTTAACTAAATAATAATATAATACAATGTATATATATACATTATAATGTATACATTTTGTTGTTTTTGTTTCAAATTTAAGAGATTTTGAAAAAGAAACAGAAAAAGATTTTGATATCTGCCTTTGTTTTGTTCTTACTATGATTTTTGATGAAGAGCAAAAAGGCTAGGTATATTAGACATTACATGGGGAAAAGAAAGAGACAGAGAGATATAACGTATGCTATACTCTGACGTTAGCGCCTGCGCAAAACGTTCTTTTTGCTTCCTGCTCCGGCAAGAATGTGAGACTTTCGATTGAAGTAGTGGGGATGAAAGTAGAAACTTTCGGGTTGAATATGGTAAAAAATAATATTTCGATATGCTATAATTACGATTTCGAAAGGATTTGAGCTCAGCTTTCATTTAAAAAAAAGTATAAGCCTCTAGCTAACACTGCTGAGATACCATAAGCTTTTGAAAATCTAGTGACTTTTTTAGTGATTTTCTTCAATGGCCTGTAACTAGAGAAATACTGAGCGTTGGCCTCTAAAATTTTGGCTTTCTTCATATTTCTGCATCCGGAAAACATTCTCAAAATTTGAGCAAAAACGGTGACCCGAAGGTGAAACACTCTCCTTGTAAGTGAGAAGAGTGGGGGAGAGACCTAAGAGAGCTGATGCAAGCAGTACGAGAATCTTGTGACTCTCGTCACTCTTGGATCAGCTCTCTTGGTATGAAGACACGCTTGCTCGTAGCACAAGTGGCGAATGGCCTGACACGTGCTACAAGCAAGTATTTCTTTATTAAGCGCTAGATTATTCTTAGTTTTCACATTGTAAATTGATTCAATTTAAGTTATTAATAAAGAGCTTTTCCAAGATAAACCCTCATCCAATTAACCTGGTGTAAAGCCCCGAATATTAAGGCATTTGGTCCTTAATAATAACGGGCTTTACACATAATAACCCAACATTACTAACAAATATATTTCAAAAGTCAGCTATAGCTAGGCAAGGCGTCCTAGCTATAAACGACTTTAACAACGATAAAAGAAACACAGGGTCCGAAATAGCAAGGCATGGTGCGCTAGCTATTTAGCGATCCTTTAACGCGTGGAAATAAAAGAATAGTATCAAAAGATTAGCGTTATAATAGGGTAACAGGATAAGAAGGTTACAAGAAAGATACACATAAAAAGATTAATAGCAAAAAAGGTAATTTTAACACACTAAATTAGATAACCAAAGTAAAAGGGAGTGGAAGCTAAAATTGAAACGTAAAAGCTAAACATCGTGCACGTGATCACCAGCACACACGCGAACAAAGCACACAAAAAAAAGGAACCATAGAATGGGTAAATTAGTATAAAGCATCTACGTTTTATGCACACACGCAATATTATCACTCTTTTACACACAAAGAAAAATGCAAAAGAGGTGAATATATAAAAGGCTTCGCCTTCTACACTTGGCGGAAAGGATATTTTTCCGAATGTGTACCTCAAATAGCAGCGCTGCATATTTTACCACAGACGTAAGAAAACTTTGAATCATGCACCGACTTGCAGGCGAACAGCAGAAGAAATGAGCATCTCAAGATAGATGCTCTTCCTTCCTCACGCGGCAGGCTATGCGCGCCATCTTATACTCTTGCCTTTTCCGCCTACTTGACTGCTAGAGTCATGCTATACGTGGACTAGACACGTTGGTTAAGCTTACTGTGCTGTGCACGCGCGCGTGGCTAGTGGCTTGAAGTTGGATTTAGGTTTACTGACGTTGTCTCTCTCTTAACCTTGTGCGAATTTAGCGTTTTCATGCTAACGAATATACTATCTTATTATAAAAGCAAGGTTTAAGTAACATGGCCAATTTGCCATGTTACAGTATAATGCCATATAGTTAAAATACAAACAATAAGAATTTCAATTCACATAATAATAACAGGAATCATATATATCATTAATAAATAATAATTTTAAATAATAAACTATTTTATTCATATGCATGTAATCATTTTTATAATATTAAAAAAAATCAATGAAATACAAAATTACTTGACAATTTCTTGATTGATTTCAAAACTTTTGTTAGTCAAAATTGTGTATGCAGCACTGTTAAAAATTGAAATTGAAATAAAAATATATATATTTTGAATATTATAAAGAAAACAATCCTATTGAATAATAAACTTGCCTAAAAAGTATTTTTTTGAAAGTTTGTTTATTCATTTTTAATATTAAAATTTAATTATTTCTAGAATAAACAGCTTTTCTGCAAAACAAAATTTAAAAGTCTTTTGTTTGAAAAAAAAGTATCATACTATAATTAATAAAATATAAACAAGAAGAATTCTTATTTTCATTTGTATTTTAAAAATAGGAACGATATACAAATTGTTGAGAATTTGAGTTATTTAATTTTCTATTGTAACTTTTGGCTTTTCGGGCGGTTGGAGTAGACAACTCGTTGACGTCGGCGGCATCAGGCTTTTACTTTTACCTGAGGGTTGATGCTGGAAGATGGTCGATCGGAGGTTCGAATAAGCCAAAGTTCAAAACTTATAAACTAAATTGAAATTACTGAATTTAATAATAAAAATAAAAATGAGTTTAAGAATGAAAAGTTAACTGTAATTAAAGGAAAAAGAAATTTACTATTGCGTTTAAATAATAATTAAATAAATGAAATAAGCAAGGTGGTAAACGACGGGGCGGATTTACAGGATAGGTTTAACGGAACCGGTAAATGAGTATGAGTCGTGCATTTTATATTTTTCACAATAAATATTCTTTGCATTTATTGATTTGAACTTAAAACTAATACAAGGTTACTTAACCAAATGATAATCTCGGAAAAATAGCCGGAAACGGCGGCACGCAAAAATATGAATAATCAAATAATACTAAAATTAAATTATATCTTTTAGGCGGTCGGTATTAGTTTTTACTAGTGACGCGGCTTAACAAAGATTATATTTAATAATAAATTCCGAACGGTATCGGTTACAAACTAGGATAAGAGAAAATAAACTATTTACAGGCTTCAGTATTATCGACGGCGGTTACGATCGGAATCTACTCTACCGACGGCAGATAATACGAGCAGTGTCTCGATGACACCCGGTATAGGCTGGAAGTAGGTCCGTGTCGCAGGAAGACATGATACCCACACAGCATGAAATATTGCAGTGAAACTTTCACTGAAATATTGTGCTGAAATATTGTCACAAGTTTGCAGCAATCTTGTCTTAACATTGCTAAGAGGTTTCATGAAACATTTCAGTGTGATATTGCTGCAAACTTGCTACAAGGTTGCATAGAGGTTTCCAGCAAAATTTAGAAAACATTTTATGGAATATTGCAAGGAACCTTTCATGAAAGGTTGTATCAAGGTTTTTGCAAGATTTAAAATATATTTCATGAAATTTCGCAAGAAACCTTTCATGAAAGATTGCAGCGAGGTTTCTGTAAGATTTTAGAAACATTTCATGAAATATTGCAAGAAAACTTTCACGAAAGGTTGCAGCGAGGTTTCCAGCACGATTTAGAAATTATTTCATGGAATATTGCAAGGAACCTTTCATGAGAGGTTGCAGCGAGGTTTCTGCAAGATTTTAGAAATATTTAATGAAATATTGCAAGAAACCTTTCATAAAAGGTTGCAGCGAGGTTTCTGTAAGATTTTAGAAACATTTCATGAAATATTGGACGAAAACTTTCACGACATGTTACAGCGAGGTTTTCAGCAAAATTTAGAAAACATTTCATGGAATATTGCAAGGAACCTTTCATGAAAGGTTGCAGCAAGGTTTTTGCAAGATTTAAAATATATTTCATGAAATTTCGCAAGAAACCTTTCATGAAAGATTGCAGCGAGGTTTCTGTAAGATTTTAGAAACATTTCATGAAATGTTGCAAGAAAACTTTCACGACATGTTACAGCGAGGTTTTCAGCAAAATTTAGAAAACATTTCATGGAATATTGCAAGGAACCTTTCATGGAAGGTTGCAGCAAGTTTTCTGCAAGATTTTAGAAATATTTCATGAAATATTGCAAGAAACCTTTCATGAAAGGTTGCAGCGCGGTTTCTGTAAGACTTTAAAAACATTTCATAAAATATTGTAAGAAAACTTTCACGAAAGGTTGCAGCAAGGTTTCTGCAAGATTCTAAAAACATTTCAGGAAATATTGCAAGAAACCTTTCACGAAAGGTTTCAGCGAGTTTTCCAGCAAGATTTGGGGAACTTTTCATGGAATATTGCAAGAAACCTTTCATGAATGATTGCAGCGAGGTTCCTGCAAGATTTTAGAAACATTTCATGAAATATTGCAAGAAACCTTCCATGAAAGGTTTCAGTGAGGTTCCTAGCAAGATTTGGGAAACATTTTAGGAAATATCGCAAGAGACCTTTGATGAAAGGTTGCAGCAAGGTTCGTGCATGATTTCAGAAACATTTTACGAAATATTGCAAGATACCTTTTATAAAATGTTTCAACGAGGTTTCCAGCAAAATTTGATGAATATTTTATAAAATATTACGAGGTATCTTTTGTTAAAAGTTGCAGTAAGATTTCTGCAAGGTTTTTGACAAGATTTCTAAGATATCATAAATAATATTGCTATGTACATTTCGCCAATGGTTATTACCATATTTTTGGCAATCTTTATAAAAATATTCCAGAAAAGCGTTTCACAAAAAGTATCAGCAAAGTTTCATGAATAATTTCAAAATGAAATTGCAGCAAACCTTTCATAAACAGTTTCAGCAATAATTCCGCAAGTTTTTATAAAAGATTCTAAGAGCAGTCCAGATTCACTGTTCTTGCCTTATATTTGGTTTCCTGTTATTTACTCAAGTATTTATTGCTGTAGTTGTATTGTAAACGGGAAGTTAAGCGCAATGAGTATGCTATTATTATAAATATTTATGCGTAGGGTAAAAAAATCCATCGAATTGTTATTGAAAAAAATAAAGAACGCATAAATATTAGAAACAAAACCTTTTATTTCAATATTCTCTACTTTTCTCAAAAACGATGCTGAGGAATTTTTTCTTCTTGTGCACAAATATTGATAATAATACTATTGCGCTTAACTAGTAATTTATAGATACAACGATTGATACTTAAGCAAATAAGAAAAACTTTATCACACAAGGACAGAAAATCCTGCCTACTATTAAATATTACTGCAGCAAGCTTTTGGCAAGATTTGAGAAATATTTTACAAAATATTGCAGGAAACCATACGGAAAGGTATGAGCGTTGTTCGCGGTAAAATTTGGGAAAAATTTCATGAAATATTACAAGAAACCTTTTATGAAAGATTGCTGCAAGGTTTCTTGAAATGTTGCTGCGAGGTTTTCATGAAAGGTTGCTGCGATGTTTTTAGAAATATTTCAACCGGGTTCTAGCGCGGACATATAAATGTTGCTGCAATATCTCATAAAAGGTTGCTATGAGGTTTTCTGCAAGGTTACGGCGAGGTTTTCTGAAAGATTGCTTCGAGGTTTTTAGAAATATTTCAACCGGGTTCTTGCGCGGACATATAAATGTTGCTGCAATCTTTCATGAAAGGTTGCTGCGAAGTTACGAAACTTTCATGAAACCTTGCAGCAACCTTGCGGCAATCTTTCATGCTGTGTGGGTAATGCTACCTCCAAGCCTCGGGGTAGACAAGGAGAGGATGAGCTAGTCGCGGAAACTCCGTCGACTGGTGGAGGAACTACCTCGACCGAAAAGGTGGAGGTAAGCGATAGGAAACTATGCATAGGGAACCCCCTTATGCATAGTTACTGGGAATAGATGGAAAACTCAGTCAAGCTAAGCCCAGGTAAAAACGGTCTGCAATGTGTATAGGAATCCCCCTTATACACATTGAAACACGTAGGTGAGCTCTCACTATGTAAAGCATAACTTCTCTACATAGGGAGAGGGGAGAGAGTCCGTTTTAGCCGGCCGTCTTGCCGACTTATATGCTCTGGAGCGCGCTATTCCCATTGCGAGAGTAACGCCTCGTAGCGGTTGAGCGCGGAACCCGGTTTAAGCGCGATGCTTGAAATAGCATCGTCGCACTATATACACGGAGAGAAAAATCAGGTTATTTTCTCATGATAAATTATACGTATTTCAGATAATAATATTACAATATTTAATTTTAATATAATTGCAAAAAACTATCAGTACATATATTATTTATTCAAATAAGAACTGAATTATAAATTCATTAAAAATAAATGCTTTATATTTATCTATTTATTTAATTTTTCTATTTACTTTATCTTATACATATTGTAAATATAATACTTTTCCAAACAATAAATAATATTAAAAAATATTAAAGAATTAATTGTTAAAATGCAATAAAAAAGCAAGCGCGCGGATGAAAAACAGAATGGTGTATAGCGCGTCACCGCTCCAAGGCGCAGCAAAGAACGCGCGCGCCCGCTTGAATTTATCTATTTAACAATTAAAAAACAGAAGGTTGCACTAAAATAATCGCTAAAAACTCATTAGATTTTTGTTAATGGATGTTCAAAGAATATTTAAAATCTTTGGCAACCTCAAAAATTTCATTTTTTAATATAGTATTTCCAAGTTGAAAACGGCCATTTTCGCGATTTTTCAATTTTCAAACGCGTATATCTCAAAAACTATTAACTTTAGAGAAAACTCATAGATGACCATTTTTGTTCAAAACAACCCAAAAAACCTTAAAAAATTTGTTCCGACCCTAAAAAACGATTTTTTCGATTTTGCAAAAAAAAATTTATTTAAACAAATTTGGACCAGGTTGGCGCCTGGCAACCTTTTGATCCATATTCGGGGACATCTCACCGAGATGATTGCGCAAAAATTTTGAGTCCGAATAATTTTTCCAACGGAGCCGCCCATTTCGCCTTGTCTATAAATAAACAGGGAAAATAAATAAAACATTTTGATTATAAAAATATTTTATTATGAAATCTAATATATATATTTAATTTAATAATACATAAATTATCTTTTCTTCCTCTTTTTTTATACAACTAGTGTATTTCTCAACTAGATCGTTTAGCCTACATTTTTTCTTTTTGTTAGCATATTTTCTTTTTCTATTAATGTTCTCCATAGTGTATTATTAAATGTTTTAAAGCAGATATGTATGTTTCAAGTAATATAACCTGCGTACTACGCAATCAATTGTAGTTAGCGAACGTTGCTTCAAAATTTTTAAATTGTTTTTCTCTCTCTTTCTCTCTGTTAGTCTCTTAACCTATCTTTTGATACACGAGCGCAAGTAAACAACTTAAGGCTGCAAGAATAGGGACGGCCGTTATCGACTAAGCGACTACGTATTTAAAGCGAGTTTACTATTTTTTTTATTAGTTAATGATCAGTTTTATTGGTCATAAAAAACTGATAAATAAATGATCATTGGTCATTTTTAGATGGTGTATTTTCTACCAGGGAGATCGATTTTAGGATTCACTTATGATATATCTTGGAAATCAAAGACTATATTTAAAGAATAATATATAAAAATTATGTATATAAAAAGCTATATTTGTAAAATAACTTTTGATTTCGTAATAGTTTAAATTATTTCAATTTTGAAAATGCTTGCACGCTTTTAAGATTTAAGAAGTCTAAATAATAATAAAAGTTTACTATTTCTTAAATTTTCTTAAATAATAATAAAAAAAATGAGTAAAGTAATAATGTTTCTTTTACATGGGATTTATTTTTCCCGAAATTTTTCGTGTCTCATCTATTGAATGAATTTAATTAAAGACGTATAGACTGCTCTGATACATTACTATATAACATCAATTTCTTTACTGATGCAGATATTAGTAGCTATGCAACTATTATTTTTTAATAATAAACAGAAAATAATAATATTATATCCACAATCAATCATTGAAAATTTATAGATTTAGATTAGATATAGGGCGCGCTTGCGCGTATGGATTTTCTTGTTTTCTTATAAGTTAGATTCTCAGTGAATATTATGTAGAAAATTTGATAATGATCGAAAGAATGGTACTTTTTTTATAGCTCAAGAAACACACGTAGAAAAATATAAAAAAGTATCATTTTGGACGAATAAAATTATGTACCGTAAGTACCAATTTTCCAATCGATACCAAAATTTAGTTACATATTCTACTACAAGAAACGAGTAATTAAAGCTCTTATTGAAGTGTGTGCCACTCCAGAAACTTGTATTATAGACTTTTCAATTGTTGACAGGTCGACATCTCAAAATTAAAAATTTCCAGAGATATCCCCCATAAGTCGAATAAACGTTAGACAAAAGAAGACTGATAGCAAAATATTCTTAAATATTAAGACCACAGCACTTGCCTACGTCGTATATACCCTGTTATGAAAAAGCAGCTGATAAACCAGCTGATAAACAAGCTGATAAACGAGCTGATAAATCAGATGATAAAGCAGCTGATAAATCAGGTGTTGATTTGTCCGCTAATCGCAGCTGATATATCAGCTGCTATATCGTCTGATTTATCAGCTGAATTTTCATAAAATATATTTTTTTAATAGTAAATCATAAATAATATTTTACATGTGAAAGAATTAATATTTTAATTATTGTAAGTTATAAAAATCGTTTCTTTTTTATAAATATATTAATTGGAAATTAAATACAAAATTAATTTATTTTAAATACAGAAATATTAAATAATATTAATTTTTCCAGGCTAAAAAACTAAAAATAACTCCAAGAAAAATTTCAATTTCACCACATTTTTCTTTCGTTGAATTTAGATTAAATTGAAATAAAAAGATTATTTATTTCAATTCTATCATATTATTACAATAATGTGCTATAATTATTTGTCTATCAAAGGAAAGAACAAAAACGAGGTAAACCTCGTAGTGTCAGCTCTCCAAACAACAGAGAGCTTATATAAGTAAACCCGGAGTGTTCCAGCCTTATATATCTGTGGCCTTGAATTTCGTCTGAAGTATCATAAAAGTTAGAGGAACGCCACTTAGTGAGGTAAAGACGAATTAACCTGTCTTCGATCATCAATTAGTCCTTACATCACTAGATGGCGTTTATCTAACTTTTGTGATTCTTCGGACAAATTTCGAGGTCACAGATATATAAAGCTGGAACACTCGATGTTTGATTGTAAAAGCTCTTCGTTGTCTG
The DNA here is from genome assembly GCA_017163975.1 of Anastatus disparis. NCBI lineage: Eukaryota > Metazoa > Arthropoda > Insecta > Hymenoptera > Eupelmidae > Anastatus > Anastatus disparis. The sequence continues at coordinate 726,849 of JAFFSR010000320.1, read as the reverse complement.
AAGAGCTGACTCTACGAGGTTTAGCTCGTTTTTATTCTTCTCTTTGATAGAAAAATAATTATAGCACATTATCTTGTAATAATATGATATAATTAAAATAAATAATCTTTTTATTTCAATTTAATCTAAAGTCAATGGAAGAAAAACGTTGTGAAATTGAAATTTTTCTTGGAGTTATTTTTAGTTTTTTAGCCTGGAAAAATTAATATTATTTAATATTTCTGTATTTAAAATAAATTAATTTTGTATTTAATTTCCAATTAATATATTTATAAAAAAAACGATTTTTATAACTTACAATAATTAAAATATCAATTCTTTCACATGTAAAATATTATTTATGATTTACTATTAAAAAATATATTTTATGAAAATTCAGCTGATAAATCAGACGATATAGCAGCTGATATATCAGCTGCGATTAGCGGCCAAATCAACACCTGATTTATCAGCTGCTTTATCATCTGATTTATCAGCTCGTTTATCAGCTTGTTTATCAGCTGGTTTATCAGCTGCTTTTTCCTAACAGGGTATATATATACGACGTAGGCATTGTGTGTATATATATATATATATATATATATATATATATATATATATATATATATATATATATATATACACACAAAAAGAATTCATGTTAATGTTTATATAGAAGAAGAGTGAACATACACACACATATACGTTTACTTTTATAAATTCAAAACCCAACATTATATTGTTTAAAAGTATTACGTTTTATGATTTTAGAAAACTCATATTACTAACGCGAAAAAAAACAAAAGAAAAGAGAAATCCTTTGGAACAATAAAAAAATCAGTATTCAACAAAAATCTGTAATGTAATTGTCAAATTATTAAATCATTACATTACAGATTTTTGTTTATTTATTTGTTTGTTCATTTATATGTTTATTTATTTATAATAAATATCATACTGTTATTGTTATATTTATATTATTGCTTTTTCCAAATAATACTTACAAGAAGTCATTCAGTTGACGTAATATTCACTGAGAATCTAACTCATAAGAAAATTGCAGCGCTCGATCGCATGCGCGCTACTTGTAAATGTTGTTATATTTTTTAAAATTATTTATCAGTCGATTTAAAACTTTTCATAAATCTTTTTTCTCGAGAACATTATAAACACAATTCGTAATTTGTATTAATTTATAAACAATTGCGACTAACTATTTAAGAATTAACATTTTTTATTATTATCATAAATTTTGCTATGATATTTAGAAGAAATATTTCAAATTTCAGCGAAATCGGTTAATATTTACTCAAATTGTAACGCTTCAAGTTTCTAAATGTAAAAAATTTTGCTTTCAAATTTTTTCTTAAAAAATAAAAATTTTATAAAAAAATTGTTAATATAAAAAAGATGTGTCATAATAAGTTTCACAGCGTCAAATTTTTTTAAATTCATGTGAATAAAATGAAATTTTTACCACCAAGTGACTTCACTTTTACGTGTTCCAAACGTAAGTGCCCTTATTGCATCCAGGCCTTCAATTATTCCAAGTAAGAGGGGGGGGGAGGGGTGTTGCGTGACACAATTATAAAATTTTAATTTTATTATATTTTGATTAACATTGTAGAGAAATAAAATTATTTATTAAAAAATAATTCTCTCAAATAAATCAACCATGTATGATTTCTCCATGCTCTCTATCTCTTCCACCTGCAGGGTCGAGGTTGAGAGAGGGGATAGATAAATAGAGATTGATATCTTCAAGCAGTATAGGCCAGTCAATTAACCGAAAAAAAAGTCTTATCTGCCAAAATTAGTAACCAGCAACGACTTATGCGATCATTTAAAAGATAGACCGTAGATGTTTACTTATATGTTTTGGACCAGCAACTATGATTTATTAATTAGTTATTAACAAATTAGTTCAAGAAAACGCGTTTTTTTGTTTTTTTGTTAATAAAACGAAAACTATTTCACGAATAATTATAGTGTCAGTAAAAAAGTTGTAGAGAATTGAATTATCAACAAAACGAGAGGTCAAACGACCCGATCGGTTTATTAGAACCGAAGAAAATTCGGGAAAACCGGAAAATTTTTCATTTTTTTTTTAAATTTATAACTCTGTTGTTTAAGAATATTAAGAGCTGAAATTTGGCAAAGGCAGATAAACTATCGGATAATTAGTTTCTGCGCAATCGCAATTTTTTTTTCGGTATTCTTCTCTTCTTTATATTACCGATTGAGAACGTCGTACATACATTTTTAAAACGGTTTTGAAAACTAGAAACAATATACTATTAAACGTATATTCTAAGTTTTTAATAAAATTGTGTAAGAAGGGTGAAAAATGCACGCGAACATCGACATAAACGGCCGAGCGCACGGTACACAGCAAAAAGTGAGGATGGAGGAGAAACGATATATATAAATATACCGGCGCGCGGCGTCAAACGTTCAATTTTTTAATTAGCTTGTTTTTGGCGATTAATGCACTTATAATAAAGTGTTGTTTTTTAAGAGAAACGGTACAAAAGACGGTTATACAGCTGTTCAAAATTTATACCTGCTGTAGTTACATGTATATGCTTCGTTTGTTATGAGTTTTAAAAAACTCCGAAATCTAAAAATACCTTTAGATTTCATTATTCGTGAAATCTGAATAGAAAATCAGATTCCTCGGTAAAAAATACCCTAATTAAAAAAAAAACACTTTAATATAAGTGCATTAATCGCCAAAAACAAGCCAGTTAAAAAATTGAACGTTTGACGCCACGCGCCGGTATATCTATATATATCGTTTCTCCTCCATCCCTACTTTTTGCTGTGTTCCGCGCGCTCGACCGTTTACGTCGATGTTCGAGTGCATATTTCACCCTTTTTACACAATTTTATTGAGAACTTAGAATATACGTTTAATAGTATATTGTTTCTAGTTTTCAAAACCGTTTTAAAAATGTATGTACGACGTTCTCAATCGGTAATATAAAGAAGGGAAGAATACCGAAAAAAAAAATTGCGATTGCGCAGAAACTAATTATCCGATAGTATCTGCCTTTGGCATGTCAAAAGTAGATATAATTATCTACTTCTGTGCCAAATTTCAGCTCTTAATATTCATAGACAACAGAGTTATATATTTTTTTAAAAAATGAAAAATTTTCCGGTTTTTCCAAATTTTTTTCGGTTTTAATGAACCGATCGGGTTGTTTGACCTCTCCTTTTGTTGATAATGTAATTTTCTACAACTTTCCTATTGACACCATAATGATTCGTCAAATAGTTTTCGTTTTTTTAACAAAAAACAAAAAAACGCGTTTTTTTGCACTAATTTGTTAATAACTAATTAATAAATCATAGTTGCTAGTCCAAAAAATATAAGTAAACATTTACGGACTATCTTTTAAATGATCGCATAGGTCGTTACTGGCTACTAATTTTGGCAGAACAATACCCTATTTTGACTGGCCTAGTAAGATAGAGAGAGGGAGCGTGCGAACTAATTCCTTTCTCCCTGCTAATTGCTTGAAGATAGGTAAAAGAAACTTACTCTCTTACCTTAAGGCTTGAAAAAAGCGTTTGAAGAGAGAGCGGTGCGACACATTCCGCGCCGGGCAGTGTTTAGAGCGGGCTGGGGGTCTTCCTCGAAGCCCCAGTCCCCACGATGAATAGTTCAAACTTTGAGTACTTCTTTAATTAATTAATTTTTCTTTAAACATTTCTTTTATACGTTTATTGTTATATCTCAAATTACCTCAAATTACATCCTCAATCAGATAATTAAATTACGGCGATATTCATTACATTATTTGACTTCACCTTTAAACTGATTTATTGCACGCATTTTGAGGGAAAAAGCCAACGGTCCGACAGATATGATGTACTGATTTTCTTTGTAAAGCAGAGACAATCCGTCGAGGAAAGCGACGTAACGGCGCACGTACTGATGAGTGAAATAAAACAATAATTATAGTGTCAATTGTTTCTTGAATAAGATAAAGATAACAAGTGTAGTAGGTAGTAAAAAGAGATAATGCTTGAGTTTTAAGCAACATAACGTAATATTTAGTGCTTTGAACAAAACCGATAAGCGAAGTGCATTGATAATTATGATTTGGTTTTTTTGGCAACTACGATGTTTTTACTAGAACTAAATAAATGCTAAATAAAATCACAATAATATCTTAACTTAAATTTTTTATTCCATAATTCGAAACTATAAAGCAAATAAGTGCTGATGCGCCGTGAAATGATTGACGTATGACTTCTTGGACCCCTTTCTTTCAATTAAGGAGTTTATCCTCATTGTAGGTTCTCAGTGTTAAAATTACCTGATCGATTGATTTTTCTCTTTCTGTTCCTTTTTGAAACAAAATATTAGGCACTCCCCTTTCGGCAACGAGGGGGTGCTTAACATTAAGATAGAAAATTTTAGATACTATTCATTTCAAACATTATAATTTAACAAATTAAATGTTTTATATTAATCTAGCACTCGGCTCGGGATAATGTGAATTTTAAAATTTTTTCATTTAAGAGAAGAAATTTTAGATACTATTCATTTTAAATATTTTTATTTAATAAAGTAAATATTTCACATAAATCCAGCACTTAGCTCAGGTCAATGTGAATCTTAAAATAATTTTATTTAAGGTACGAAATTTCAGATGCTTTATTAAATATTCATTTCAAATATTGTTATGAAACAATTTAATTATTTACTCAAATCTAGCGCTCAGCTTGGGTTAAGTAGAATTTTTAAATAATCTCATTTAGTAAAGAAAATTTCAGATTCAATTAATATCAAATATTTTTCTTGAACAACTAAATTATTTACCTAAATCCAGCGCATAGCTTGGGTTAAAGTGAGCCTTTAAATAAATTTATTTATAAAAAGAAATTTCAGTTTTCACTCATATTTAATATTTTTCTTTAACAATTTAATTATTCACTCAAACATAGCACATAGCTTAGGTTAAAGTTAATCATTAAATAAATTTATTTCTGAATAGAAATTTTAGATTTCACTCATATTAAATATTTTTTTTAAACAATTTAAATATTCACAAATCTGGCACATAGCTTGGGTTAAAGTTAATATTAAGTATTTTTCTTCAATAATTTAATTTGTCACGGTTATGGGGATCAGGTGACCGCACTGAGATTTTTAGCTTCAAGAGAAAATCAATAAATTATCAGTATTAAAGAAATGATTCAGAATCAAAGAAATACTGAAATTGACACTCAAATTATACAATTTATTAAACTAATCACAATATAAAAAGTATGCACGCTCTTAAGGCGCCGGTCGCGTTGACGGATTCCACGCCGTAAGCTACATAAATTAATAATGCGACGCTCACGAAACCGCAAAAGCTAAATAAAACAAATAAAAAAAGAGAATCCAAAAGAACGAAAAATCACTAGGATACGCAAAAGAGCACAAATTAGAAATCACGTGTGAGTGTGTTCGGCTACCACGCACGTGGTAGCCGAACACACTCACACGCGATTCAAATAAAGTTGAATAGAATTCGGCTTAGAGAATATTAAAATAACTAATTAAAAGAATACCAAATATTCTTAACACACTCACTTTGCACTCACTGATCGTAACTGACTAAGAAAAAGATTAGGTATTATTTCAACTTGCACTCTGCTCGTATGCTATTACAAAAATCAGGATTGCTCTTTTAAAAATTGTACCCATTTATGGCGATAAAAGGAATAAACAGCAAAGTCGTATCTCTTTCTTACCACTGTTAATGTTCCACTCTACGCACTGGGCACGCAGCTGCAAGCTCCAGCTCGACTGCTGTACTTCTGACACATTCATTATACGTGCTTATACGTACACTTGGCGGAAAGGATATTTTTCCGAATATTTATCTCAAATGGCAACGCTGCATATTTTACCACAGAATTAAGAGAAATTCGAATCATGCATTGAGTTTCGCATCGTGATTATTTTGTTTTTCCATATAGGTGTTATGACCTTACTCTGAAACATAAGGAATAGATAGATGGGCACACGTAGGGCCAGTAATAGTAAATAATCATAGAGTAATAAGCTAGATAAGGGTAATTAAGTAAAGGTAATTAGGTAAATAAGTAAGAATGATTAGGTAAATAAGTAAGAATAATTAGATAAGGATAATCAGGTAAATTGATAAGAGTAATTAGAAAAGGATAATAAGGTAAGTAAATAAGTAAAGGTAACTCGCTCAGACAGGTAAGTAGCGGATTCCTAGAATCAAGAACAAAAGAACAGATGACGCAATAAACAATTGCGTACCGATGATGCTACAAACAATTGACTATTGGATGATGCAGCAAACAAATGCACAACAAAGATGATGCCACCAGCAGACACATTAAGCATGAAACAACCAAACCAAGGATGACGAAATCAATAAACAAGTAAAGAACGACCAATCAAGTAAAAGATACTCCAGAATGGGGGAGAACGACACCCAATAAGAAAACAAGATTACTATAAAAGGTCGGGCGACCTGAAAGGCAGCAGCGTTTAAGCACAGATCATCTGGCAGGAGCCTTACATCAACGTTATCATCAAGTCTATTTTAACCTGAAATTTTACTTTAATAAAGTCAGATTAAATCATTAAAACAACTGTTATTCATTTAAAACTCCTTGAGTCTTACTCTTAATTGAGGTAACGTACTTGTTACGACCCGAGCCTTAAGCCGTGAAATAACAATCAATAGATGCGCCTCTCGATGTTGAAGATCTAGACCGTAGGTAGTATATGACGATGGCTCGTGTGTCGTTTTCTTAAGCTGGGCGGCTCGTCGTTCAGTAAAGGATGGACATTCAAGGAGTCGCGGAAAAATAAATAAATACAAGATTTATTTTAGGTTTAATCAAAATTTATTAATTTGGTAGCTTTGCAAAAACTATGTGCAGAATGCTAATCTGAACGTTGGAATAATAATAATCCTGGCGTCTTGAAATGTTCCTCTTATATTTTCCTATTTTCCCAAAGCGACCTCTCTTGTTTATGCCCCCTCCCTTGGTAGAATGACAATATTGCATCATTCTCTTGGAAGGTGACCTTGTAGTTGTTTACATTTTGGATGGCGGTTAATTATTGATTGTATCATTTCCCAAGAAAATAGATAGTTATTGCGTCATGACCTTGGGATTTGTTTATATTTTGGGTGACTGTTATTTATAGATTCCTAGAATCCAACCGTCATTATTGATTTCTAGAATGCTCAGCAACTTGAGCGGTGCCATAATTAATAATTTGTAATTAATAATTTATTATTAATTATTATTAATTGTTCACAATTAATTTATTGTTTTAATTAAATACTATTAATTAGTTTTTATTAATTATTATTATTGATCAACTACTACAAATTAGTTTATGACCGTTCGAGTATTTGATTATTATTGGTTGATAAATTATTTAATCAATTAGTTATTATTATTATTAGTAGTATATAGTTAGGTATAGGGAGTCATAACAATGACGTCACCATACCTACCATTCTTATCTATTGTTTACATAACAAACCATTAAGATAACGGTTTATTTACATAAACAAACCATTAAGATAACGATTTATTTACGTAAATAAACCATAAGGATAACGATTTATTTACATAAACAAACCATTAAGATAACGATTAATTTACGTAGATAAACCATAAAGATAAAGATTTATTTACATAAACAAACAGTAAATTTAACGAGTTATTTATATAAATAAAACAATTAAGATAACAACAAAGTATTTTTAATTGTTTGTTTTATATAAATAAACTATTAATTTAATTGTTTGTTGAATAAATAATTAAATTTTTTGATTGTTTATCTAAATAAATATTTGAAAATTTTTATTTATATATTCAACAATTAAATTTTTATGACTCCACATATTAATTTTAAATAATAAAAACATAAAAACTTACATTTTTTCTTCAAGACGCCATATCCATCTGTTGAGAGTTTTAACACTAAATATCTATATATAATTTTTATAATTTTTGCACACACTACACTACTATCTAACGCTAAACATCTAAATATATATATATATATACATTTTAAAAGTTTTTAACTTTGATTTTAATTAATTCGGGTACAGTTGCACCCGAATTCTGATCTACAGTCGGGGCATACCCAGCTGTGACATAATTGGCAAAAGTACCATCGCAACCGTTGACTATGGGCTTGACGGTAAAAATGGGTGTGACAATATCCACACCTATCTACCCCACGCCGCGGCTCACGTTCATACCCACACGGTGCGAGTGTAGGTCGTATGCGGGCAATCTGTGCAGCGATTTCATGGGTATTAATGTTGTCAATAATTCCATTTAAATACGCCATGAAATCATTGAAGCGCTGTTTGGCGCTCTCTTGGGTTTTTTCCAAAAACCCAATAAAATTTTGAACACCACTGAATTTTGTCGTAGCAGTGCTACTCACTTCACAATTTTCATTATTCACTAGTGAATCATTTGAAGATTCACTTTGTTCCAATATATTACAATCGATGTTGATATCATCAATGTCCGCAATGACATCAACATCGATGAATTCTGGCTCAACGTGGATAACATCGATATCAGAATCGTTATCCACAGCCATGAATTCTGGTTCATCACCAACAATATTAAGTAACTGTTTTCTGTCACCATTAACCACCAACACAGCACTTTCACTTGAAGATGAATACGGTGATGGTGTATCGTCTCGTTGCGCGATTATGATATCGTGTAAGTTTATGTCATTATCGGAGTCTGCACCTCGCTCAACGTCTATAAACTCTACATCCAACATGATTGCCTGTCAAAGTCAAAAGCAGAACTGATCCTTTGACGAAAAATTTTTAGACTTGATCTTAATATTAACATCGGATGTTGACAAAAAAATAAAACAATATGTTCAACACCGGTGAAAAGTAACAAGATCTATTTTATGACCGAAGCTGTAAACATTTTTTCTATACGTATTAAATCTCTTCGAACATAGGAAGAAAATGTTTTGGATTTATGAGACGTGAAAAAATACCGAAACAAATTTAAACTGTTTACATTTGTCGAAAAATAAGATAGCTGCAGTGGTACATATGCTTAGGAAAATAAAAGTGACCGTTGTACTACGACAAAAGTAAAATGATATCTTTTTTCCGTCGTACCTCAAAGCAGCGTTCAAAAATAAAAGGCTTATTTTTTAAAGAAAGCATATACAACATTAAGATTAAGAAGATGCTGGTTAAATAATTTGTGTACTATCAATTTGTAAATTTCGTGTAGAGAAGACGAAACTGATCTCCGTATAAAGAACTCAAGTTAAATATTTCACCGTTATGAAAGCAAAAATAATTTCAAAAAGAAATTACCGAAATTATTCTAAGAAATTATTTTGTTATATAAGACGAGGGTAAAATTAATTTTACTTATCAGAATATAAATTTCCTGTTTGAAATCATATTCGTTATAGTTTGATATCATATTCATTTTTATAAAACTAATTGCGACATATTATTCTTAGAATTTTTTCGGTACGTAAGCATAAGAGTTCTCAACGATTATCTAGTAAATATCCTGTTCATGAAAAAACAAAACGCAATATCATACTAATATCAAATGACATTAATACCGTGCGTAAGATAAAAATATCTTTTTACATTTTACAAACTATTTAAAAACATTTTTCAATGCTATTTCTTACATTTCCTTTTAGTGGGATAATGTAAAACCATATCATTTAAAACAAAGCGTATTATTCTAAGAAATAATTTATCTTTAACGTGTAATAATTTTAATTATCTATATGTAAATTTCCTGCTGAAATTCGCTTAGGACCTTTATGATATCATGTAAAATTGATCCGTGCATGATGAAAAAATAATCATTAATTTGAAAATTGTTCTCCCACTCTGTTTTATTAAAAGGTATAAAAGGTAGCCCTCTAATAAATTTTGTATCAGTCACAATGAGATCAATCATGATATCTCCAGCTGATACAGCGTTGCGCCGTCAAATATACAAAATTGTAGGTCATTTACGATTGTCTAATTCATTTATAAATGCACGGTGTAATTTGATATGGCGGCGTAGTGTTAATAGAATGGTTTTCATTCAGTTAAAACGTGAAATGGTGTTTCTATTACAATTTTGTGGCCCGCGAAAAATTGCGTATTTTTATAAAAAATTTATAAAAAATAATCAAAACGCGCATGAAATTATTGTAGAATATATCAAGAAAAAAAGGTGGTCCAATATCGCACTTCTGCAAGAAATAGTTATCGAGCACAAAGAAAAAAAAGGTAGGTGATTTAAAATTTTTACTTAAAATTAAATTCGATATCCGGAAACTTTGACTCTCTATATCTCGTAAAATAATGGAGATATCGAAAAAATAAGCGAATTTCGTCTCTTAAGAGCTTTAGCTCTAGAGAAGCGAACATGGGTGCTCTCTATAAGATGGCATAATAAAAAGTTTAATTTTTAATTAATTAAAAAAATTATTTTTTTGTATCTTAAGAATATGGTGTGGAAGAGAAACGAAAATTAAAAAAGTCTGAGCGCTTCTCGTATGTCGGGTACTTATCGTAAATCATGATTCATTCTACTCGGGTCTTTACTGCTTTATTGTGGGGGGTTTTATGACATGCTTATGAAAACAAATGTAGCTTATAGACCTGGCTTTTTTTCTATATACCTCTTTTAAACTTCTTTGTTGTATACATATAAGATTTTAAACGTGTTAAATTTATTTTTAATATTTATTAGTATTAAAATTTATTAATATTGATTTTGTAGGTTGACTAGTGGTCTTACTTTATACATAAAGCGTACAACTTGCACTTTTATCTATGCGATTTTCTTAAATTAATTTTTGACCATTTAAAATTTTTAAACTGATTTAAAATTTAGTTTTCAATATTTATTATTAAATTTTATTGATATAAATTTTTTATATTGAAAATAATTTTATTTTTTAAATTTCATACGTTTTTTAATAATTCAAAGAAAAATCAATAATATCAAAAACATTGTTACTAAAAATTTAAATTCATAGCAAATTTATATATTTTTTAATATAAATAAAAAATATTATTTACTAATATAATGGATTTTTATTTGTACACAATTTTTTCAAAAAATATCTTAAGTGTCTGAATATAAAGCGTTACTCATAGTATTATATATATATATATATATATATATATATATATATATATATATATATAAATATATATAAAAAAAAGTTAAGAGAGTATATTGGGAGTTTATTAGTAGGATAGAGATAAACTTCTAAGAGCACATACTTGTATTTCTCGCGTACTAAACTCCCATACGCTCATGATCTCTCTCTCTTTCTCTGATTTTGTACGTATATATCGTCTCATTATCACATCATAAACATGAAACGGATATACGTGTAAGATTTAGAAAGTATACTAAATTTAAAATTAATATAAATTTTTTAACTATTTTGAATTTGTTCGTAGTATTTTTAATACATGAAATAAAATTTAATATTTTGTTATTATTTCTTTATGATGATTGAATTTTTATATATTAATAAACAAATTATGTCAAAATATTCACTTTTTATAAATTTTTAATATAAAATATTATTAATTAATATAATTTGAAAAATGATATTTATTAATATCATAGATTTTTTATTTGCCATCATTTCTGTAAAATATTGTTTTATTAACGTAATAGAAATTTTTAGCTGGCAATATAATTTAGCCGTAAAATATTTTTTCGTTTTAATATAATCATATATATATATATATATATATATATATATATATATATATATATATATATGCTAAGAATAGGACATAAGTATACGGAGAAAAGAGAGAGAACATTAAAACTTAGTTAAAAAAAAAAGAGAAAAACCATACATTCTGTCGTACTAATCATATGAGTTCACTCATGATCTTGACATATACATGAATATAAATGGTACAATGATTAAAATTCGCTTTATGTCATGAGACGTAAGAAAAATATTTTTGACAAATTCTGAACAATTAAAAATGATATTAATTTTTATTTTAACAATAAAAATGTTTTAAATAAAAAATTTTTAAATTTAATTTTTACGTTATAAAATTTATAATTTTATATTTTGTATACTCTTATTTTTTGGTGCATTTGTATTACAGTATCGAGTGAGATTATGAGGTAGCCTAAGGTTAAAAGGAGAAAGCGTATATGGGTCTATAGTTAGTACGAAAGAGAAAAGACTACCTACTCTTTGATGTACGAGAACGGTTAGTTTTTCTCCTACCACTAAGTTTTTTCATGCGTTCTCTCTGATTTTCTGTTGACTCTTATTCTTAACGTATATGGTAAATGTCCCAATCGCTACTCACGAACCTATTACTAACCGCTCTATGTTATTTAAATACGAAAAAAATTTTTAACAATGAGTGGCTAGTAATAGGTTCGTGAATAGCGAATGGGACATTGACCATATATAGTAATACGTGTGTGTTTAATATATTTTATATTAAGATACGTAAAAATAATGTACAATTAAAATAAATATATAATATTAATAAATAACATACATATTAAAATTTTAAAATTTGTTTAACATATATTTTACAAAAAATAGATTATTTGTGCAAAAAAGAAATTTTTTATTTATTTTTTACAGCATTAGAAATTCTTTTGCGAGATAGTGATGATGATGATAATGATGATGATGATGATGATGATGAATCAATGCATGCGTCACCTTATATATCAGATACAGATGTAAGCTCAGATGTTGACACAGGCCCTGATGAAAATGAAAATGTTAGCTCTCCAGATATATCTGATAATAACATGGAAAACGAGCAAGAATTACATCATGAAAATAATATAGATGTAGAACTTAATAATGAAAATATTGATAAGAGAGAGAGCAACAAGATCGCGAACAGCAGCAACAACAGCAAAATTAGCAACAAGATGACGCTGATAGAATAACAAGGCGGATTCAAGATTTTTTATCCAACTATAATATAAGTCGGGACACAGTGTGGCAACGAATCGAAAATACAATTGCTACTCACAGTCAATCGAGTGCAAATTCTAACGAAGAAGATGAATGGAATGCAAGATTGGCTCAGCTGTATAATTTTTTTTGGAGAGAACAAGACGAAGATGAAGACTCGTATCAACAAATGAGTGACGGAGTAATGACACTGGTTGTGGGTGAAGCACATATGGAGTTGAAAAAATCTGCAAATGAAGAAACGCGCGAAATTTGGAAAAATATTCGCGATGGTAGACGTGCGTTGCAGCAAAATCGGGCAAATTTGCTTATAAACAAAGCAAATGTCGAGATCCCGACAGATGGTTGCGGTGTTCACGAAACTGAAATATTTCAACAATATTATTCTCAGTATAAAATAGCAATAGTAGTTTTTGATAGCACTGCTCTTGGAAACGGTGAGTCCCCTTTTTTCAACGGTCGTCAATATGTAAATTCCGAATTGAATGGTGTAATAAATATTTTATATAATAAAAGAACACGGCATTATGACACAATTTTAAATTTATCCGCTGCTGCGCGAGACAGATTTTTTTGTGAATATTGTAATAAAAGATACCGATTTATTAATGAACATAACTGCACAGCAATTTGTTCTGCGTGTTTTGTAAAACCTCCGTGTGATTCAGAAAATGTAAATTTAATAAAATGTGATAAATGTAATCAAAATTTTTACGGTAATCAATGTTACACTAACCATAAAAAATCGGGGACATACAAAAAAAACAACAAAAAGATTTGCGATGTTGTGAAAATTTGTTTCAGATGTAACAAACGTTACAATACTTTTAGAGCTGTGCATGTGTGTGGAAATAAATGGTGTGTTACGTGTCGTAATAATCACGGTTTGAATGAATTGTGTTATATTCAGCCAATTTCCGACCGTTCCAAACCCTCGCCTGTACCCGGTAAAGAAAACGTAGAAAGCGAATCGGTAAAAAAGAAAAATTTATTTATCTTTTACGATTTTGAAACACGTCAAGATTCACCGTATCTTGATCACCCGACTATTAAAATCCATATACCAAATCTCTGCGTTGTTCAGCAAGCTTGCGATGATTGCATTGATTTACCAAATATCGAACAACTATGTACGACATGCGGTGTCCGTGAGTATGTTTTTCGGAATAATCCTGTGAAAGCTTTGCTTGACTTGACGATACGAATAAAATCAAATTTTCATCAAATCATATGTATAGCCCATAATGCTAAAGGTTTTGACGCGCAATTTATTCTAAAAGAAATTGTTGAAAATTCTAATGAAATTCCGGATGTAATATTAAACGGTCAAAGTATTGTAATGTTAAAGTGTGGACGAACATAATTTATCGACAGTTTAAATTATTTTCAAATGAAATTAAGCGCACTCCCGGAGTACAAAAAAAGGCTACTTTCCACATCTTTTTAATACCAATGATAATCAAAATTACGTAGGACCTTTGCCAGATGCTAAGTATTACTCGCCAGATACAATGTCACCAAGCGATAGAGAAGAATTTTTCAAGTGGTATAATGAAAATCGAGATACTACCGAATTTGACTTTCAGCATGAAATTGTTGAGTATTGTAAAATGGACGTTGAAATTTTAAGACTCGCCTGTACGGCATTCAGGAAGATATTTATAGACTGTGGCAATATATGTCCCTTTACCGAGGCAACAACCATAGCTTCTGCATGTTCTGTTGTCTACAGAAAAAATTTTTTACAAAAAAATACAATTGGATTGATTCCAGCTGCAGGGTATCGTTTAGCGGACAAACATTCGCAAAAGACCCTTCAATGGTTAGTACATTGCGAAAAAGAACTCGACAAAACAATTATTTATGCAGGAAGAGCACGTGAATTCAAACTTCCAGAAGGCTTTCTTGTAGATGGTTTTTTACCTCCTAGCGATCCTGCAACTTCAAATGAAAAAGGCAGTGTCTTTGAATTTCAAGGGTGCTATGTACATGAATGTCCCAAATGTTTCGTGAAAGATCGTGAAAAAATTATAGCTTATGGTAAAACATTCAACGAAGCATTTGAAAATACTTGTAGAAAAATTGCGAAAATAAAATCATGCGGTTATGAAGTGCGTGAAATGTGGGAATGCACATTTGACAAACTTAAAGCAGAAGATTTAGAAATAAAAGAATATGTTACAAATCACCCTTTAATAACTCAAGCTTGTTTAAATCCACGGGACGCTTTCTTTGGTGGTAGAACAGAGAATATCGTAGCTCATTATAATATAAGAGATGGTGAAAAAATAAAGTATACAGACATTTGCTCTCTCTATCCTTACGTATGTAAAAGAGGTCAATTTCCTGTTGGACACCCACGTATCTTTGTTGGTGAAGAGTGCAATGAGCTCACAAACGGAGATAATAATAATTTATTAAATGTTGAGGGATTGGTCAAGTGTAAAGTTTTGCCACCACGAGATTTATTTCTACCTCTGTTACCCGTGAAAATGCACGGTCGTTTACTTTTCGCGATTTGTCGTTCATGTTGCGAGGAAAGACGTCTACGAGATTGTAACCATGAAAATGTCAAAGATCGTGAATTCAGCGGGACATGGGTGACCGATGAGCTACGAAAGGCAATTGAAATTGGTTATCAAATTACAGAAATTTATACTGTTTGGCATTATAAGATGACCCGCTATGATCAAAGTACAGGTACAGGCGGTCTTTTTTGCGGAATACGTAAACACGTTTTTAAAAATCAAGCAGGAAGCGAGTGGTTGGCCAGCGTGGTGTCACGATGAAGCTAAAAAGACTGAATATATAGAACAGTATGAGAAAGATGAGGGAATACGTCTCGATAGAGAAAAAATTGCAAAAAATGCTGGACTCCGTGCAGTGGCAAAATTGTGTCTAAATTCATTTTGGGGGAAATTTGGTCAAAGAAGTAATTTGAAACAAACGGAGGTTGTTAAATCTCGTCAAAATCTCTTGAAACTTTTGACGTGTCCGGAAAAAGAAGTTTTCGAAATATTACCTGTAAACGATGAAATTTTATACGTTAATTGGCAATACATAGAAGAAGCTGTCATTCCTATAGTTTATACAAGTGTTGTTATAGCAGCCTATACGACTGCTCAAGCGCGTTTAAAACTTTATGAGCATTTGGAAAAATTGGGTAGACTGGTATTATATTATGATACGGATTCCTGTATATTCACGTCTTGTGAAACAAATACCGAAGAATATAATCCATTCATAGGGTCAAAGCTCGGTGATATGACAGACGAACTAAGATGTTATGGTGAGAATGCTTACATTGAAAGTTTTATATCGGGAGGACCAAAATTTTACGCATACCGCGTTGTTTTACCTAACGGACAAAAAGCCGAATGTTGTAAAGTAAAAGGAATAAGTTTGAATTTCTCAAATGGACGAAAAATTAATTTTGAGAGTATAAATAATTTGATTAGCGATGCGTTTAGCTTGAATGATAATGATGATGATGATGATGAAATTTATAATCGTACAAACCAAGATTGTAAAAAAATTAAACTTAATTTTTCAGTTATTCGTCGTACAAAAACTCATGATGTTATTACCAAAAAAGAAACTAAAACATGTTGCGTTGTACTGCAAAAACGTCGTCATATTTGAGAAAAACTTTCATTACCTTTTGGTTATAAAGCAATAAATGAATATTAAAATATTATTTTCTCTTCTTTATTTAATAATTAACATTACCCAACAATTAAAAATCTATTACAACTATTCTGAATATCATACACAAAAATTAAAGATTACAAAAACACATGTTCTCTTAGCCGCCGCGGTAATTAGCTAATCACAAGACACGCGTTAAATTTGCTAATAAGCGCGCGTGTCTTGCCCGCGGTAATGAGCGAATCACTCGGCGTACGCGCGCCAATAATCGCTAATATGTCGCGCGATTCCGCGCCGCGGTAATAAGAAAATCACGCGCGCGCCGCCGCCACCCGCCGGCAGCCGCAGTCATTAAATGTCGGATGTTAAGTACGGTTATTGTAAAGGTAGTATGCTCAGTATTAATCGACGCTCCGTACGAAGAAAAGCACCGTTCAGAAATTCAAATGCAAATTAACATTGGGATTTCTGAACGGTGCTTTTCTTCGTACGGGACATCGTAATAAAGACGCCAAGATGGATACACGATTTAAACATCCATTTACGTGTATCGTCAGTGGACCCACAGGATGTGGTAAAACAGTGTTTGTTAAGCGATTTTTGTCAAACCTATCAAATATTTGCGACGTAACATTCGATAGAATTTTATTTTATTACGCAGAGTGGCAAGAAGCATACCAAACCGAGCTGAAAACGCCATCTCATCAAACTATAGAATTCCACGAAGGATTACTGCAACCCGCCGATTATTCTCACGATAATGAAAAGAAAAAATTAATAATTATCGACGACTTGATGCGGGAATCTTCTAACAATGTTATTTTGGATTTGTTTACAAAAGGTAGTCATCATAAAAATATTAGTGTCATTTTTATCACGCAAAATCTTTTTCACAAGGGTAGCGGTCAAAGAGATATCTCATTGAACGCAAATTACATCGTAATTTTTAAAAATCCTCGAGATCGGGCTCAAATTCAATATCTCGCACGTCAAGTTTATCCCAAAGATCCAAAATTTTTGCAAGAAGCTTATTTAGACAGTACACAAGTACCGCACGGGTATCTTTTCTTGGACTTGAAACAAAGCACCAAGGATAAATGTCGTTTTCGAACCAGTATTTTTCCCGATGACAGAGTACACTACATATACTTACCAAAGTATCATTCCAAATTTCGTTGAGTTGGATATAAAAAGCAAACTTTGAGAGAATCATCTGCAGTGCAACAGTTGCTATGGCTTCGACAACATCGAGGATAAAAAGGAGGGTTAAAAAGCAGAAAAAATTTAACCAGACCGGTGGTCAGTGCGGTTGTTTACCGTCAAATTTTAGTAAAAAGTGTATCGCAATTTTAAACGCTCTTTGTCATTCGGACAATCATCAGCGAGCGGCTTTACTTCGCTCAGCTGATAAAAACTTAATCAAGTGTATATGCGAGTGTGCCTTGAATGTATTACACGGCACTGTAAAATTAAAAAATTCACAAAAAGAGCGCTTAAAGAAATACAAACACGTTTTGCGTAAACTAGTAACGAAAAAAGATAAAAAAAGCACACAAACTGGAACTAGCTGGCATCAGAAGAAACGTGTCATCGTTCAAAACGGCGGAAGTTTTTTACCTTTACTTTTGGCACCGATCATAGGTACTTTAGTATCGAAAATATTTGGGTCAAATAACTAAAAAAAACAATGGAACGTACAAGAAAAATGGTAATCATTCCCGAAGATGAATTCGAAAGAGGCTTACGCTCAACGAAACAAAAGCAAGACAACGGCGAAACGGAACATACTGTCCAAACTAAGGGTGACAACTTGTCACGATTAGACGCAGAAATGCATGATATCCTTTTTTCCAAAAGTATTACAGATGAACGCGAAAAGTATCAAAAATACATGCAAATACTCCAAAAATATCTTCACTTTAAGAATGTAGAACGACACGAAAATGCAAATGATACGGAACATGAAATCGAAGAAAGGGATGCTACGCTAGCAGCGCCACTCAACGATGAAACCATTCTCGAAAATATTCCAAAGAGTTATAAGAGGAGTGCACGCCTGTTACTCAACCATTGGAAAACAAGCAGTGTAGAAAACCTATTGAAATGGGATAAAACAGGACAAGTTACAGTAGAGGGTAGTGTTATTCCAAATTCGAATATTATAGAGCTAGTAAATGACGTTGTACGAAGAAAAAAGGCAGATTCCGTTCCTCCTCCCCCTGGTAGAACACAAATTACAAGATTTTTAACCTTGACGGAAACACCAGCAAAACTCATTGGTAATACAGATGTATTACATTTGTATAAAATATCACAACCTAATAAACCATACAGTAGAAATCGTAAGCGGAAAAATTCAACTGATATTGAAGAATTGGAAAAAGAGTTTCACGCTCGTTACGAATACAACACTCGTGTTCACACACAGCTGGGTATGCTGGTGCACGTAATTTAATTCGTGTCAATGCAAAGAATAATGAACGCCGAAAAGCACGTATTTACGAGTGGTTAAGTAATCAAGACGCCTACACTCTACATAGACCTGTTCATCGACGATTTCCAAGATTAAGTTATAACGTAACAAATATCGATGATTGTTGGAAGATTGATTTATGCGATATGCAATCATTCAAGGAATATAATGATGGTTTTTGCTATATTCTCGTTGTAATAGATGTACTCAGCAAGTATGCTTGGGTGGAATTACTTCGTGATAAAAGTGCTCATAGTGTTGCTGTAGCTTTTGACAAAATTCTCAAGAGATCTAGTGGTCGAGTGCCCATCTCTCTTCAGTCAGACAAAGGAAAAGAATTTGTTGGCTCTGACTTTCAAGATTACTTGAAAAAGAAAAATATAAAATTTCGTACTGTACGTAATCCTGATGTTAAGGCAGCTGTAGTGGAACGTTTAAATCGAACTCTCAAAGAGCGAATGTTTCGATATTTTACACATAAGAATACTCACAGGTATATCGATGTCATACAAAACATCGTAAAAGCATACAATCATACGTTGCATTCGGGTATTAGAATGATACCTGCAGAAGTGACAATTTATAACGCTGCCAGAGCCCGAATGAATTTAGAAAAAAGAGCGCTTGCCCAGAGAAAACCATCTCGAGCACCTATATACACGCTGGGATCCTTTGTTCGCATCAGTCGTTCGAAAGGCACCTTCGAGAAAGGATATGAAAAAAATTACAGTGAAGAAATTTTCAAAATCTCGCGTATATCCAGACGACAGCAGCTTTACACCTACGAATTGACGGATTTGAATGGTGAAAAAATTGATGGGTTTTTCTATCCCGAAGAATTGGTTAAAGTTGGAAAAAAAACGCTTAGCTGAAACAGAAAAATTTAAAATTGAGCGTGTAATACGCAGTAAAGGACGAGGACGGAATAAACAAGTACTCGTTAAATGGTACAGGTATCCTGAAAATTCAATTCTTGGATAAATGCAAGTGAGTTAAGTAACCTTTAGAATGGACAAGGATGCTTTTTACTTGGTTCTACCCAGTAACAGTAGTATGAAATACTTTCCAGATAACACAACGTCCTGCTTTACTACCCACTTATTGCACGAGATACGATTACATGGTGATTGGAGTGTTGGATTGACCGAAATTCATATACCCACTACTATTTTACACATTCAAGAATCTGAAGCAAAGTTTATCTTCTATACAGAAGACGAAGAACCTTCTGAAAATATACTCAATATAGGGAATATAAAAGAGTTTGAATGTTCATTTCCCTCTGGTGTATATGAAAGTATTGGTGAATTGGCTCGAGCAATTAATAACCACGCTGGCGAAATTAATAAGCATATAGTATTCGATACCTCGAAGAAAAGAAAAGGATTTTACGCTATACAACGAATATGCGAGTGTAAAGGAACACATTACATTCAATTAAATGAAAAGCTCAAAAGTATTTTTGGAATCGCAAACGAAATTTATGGTAACAGAGAGTTCATTATTTTAAAACCAAAGAAAAATAAGGAAAGTGCGAAGGGTATAGCTGTTATCGGAGATAGACCGGCATGTTTAGCGATAGCAATACCTGATCAATTCTATGTATATACAGATATATGTGTGCCTTACACAGTGGGTGATACGCAGGCGTCGCTATTACGTATAGTCACATTTAATAATACAAAGTACACCTTTGGGTCCAACGTTGTAAAACAGTTTTCTTCGATAAATTATATTCCTTTACTTAATAACACTTTTCAGAATATCATTGTAGATATAAGGGATCAACACGGCCACCGGATACCATTTGAGTACGGAACGTTGACGGTTACGCTTCACTTTAAGCGTAATCACTAATTTAAAAAATGAGTCATTTCGCTGCTTATTATTCAGAACAGATTGGTGGCGGTGGAGGCCATCGCGTATTTAGCGGTTCACATTATCAACGTGGACACGGTATAGGCAGCTTTCTAGGAGGTCTATTCCGAAGAGTTCTACCTTATCTTACCAGTGGAGCAAAAGCAGTCGGTAAAGAAGCTGTACGCGCAGGTATGCATGTACTAGACGATGTTACCAGTAATGGTGCAAATTTTAAACAGGCTGGGAAGACAAGAATGCGCGAATCAGGTCAAAATCTCAAGAGAAAAGCAGTTGGTAAAATTTCTGAAATGATGAAGGGATCTGGATATAAACGTCGTATTGGGAAGCGCAAGCGTCAGTCTTCCAAAAGACGCTCAACAGCTCGTACTAAAGTTAAAAGAAAACAAAGTGTTATAAAAAAGAAAAAAGGTGGTATTCGAAAACGCAAAAGAGTTGGTAAAAAGAAAATACAAGCTTTACGCAGTGTGACGGACATTTTTGGACCTAACTAGAAAAAACAAGATGGCGTTCTTACACGCAAATTCATGCAAATGCATGAAATCAGAATTGGACTTATTTACGCTTCCACCAACGCAGACATCCTTGGAATCTTCACAATTTATTCAATATAAACCAGTTTCATCGCTTACCGACGATGGCCCCATTGAATTTGTAGTACCAGGTGGTGAAGATTACATAGATCTAGCTCACACGATGCTCAATGTTCGTGTACAAATCGTGCCTAATGTTCCGGCTGACAATAGTAAAGTAGGAGCTGTTAATAATTTTCTTCACTCACTCTTTAATCAGATTGATATATTCTTTAACCAAAAGCTCATTTCACCGCCAAACAATGCATACCCGTACAGAGCTTATATAGAAACATTGTTGAATTACTCAACTTCCACGATGAATTCACATCTATCCACGTCTCTTTGGTACCTCGATACTGCAGGAAAGATGGAAGCTCTCCCCAACGTGGGGCGTAATGAACCTGGAGCTAACCTTGGCCTATTGAATCGACAATATTTTACAGGAGATTCAAAAACAATAGATTTAATTGGTCATTTACATTGCGATGTTTTCAATCAATAAATTTTTATTAAACGGTGTTGAGAGTATTATTGAAGTGAGAGTACGACTTGTACGAAGTAAAGACGCATTTTGTCTCATGGATGCTTCTGAAAATAGTACATTTAGCGTTAGCATAAAAGAAGCTTCTTTGATGATACGACGTGTAAAAATTAGTCCAGGAATATTACTGGCCCATGCCAATGCTTTAACAAAGGCAACCGCAAAATATCCTATCACTCGTATTGAAGTAAAATCGTTTACCATGCATAGAGGTATACATGGTGACACTCTGGACAACGTTATTTTAGGTCAGTTACCTAAAAGAATTATTATTGGTTTTGTCGATAACAGAGCATTTAATGGCAATAGGCAATTCAATCCATTTAACTTTCAACATTTTTCTATAAATTATTTCTCGCTCTACATTGACGGTGTACAAGTACCAGGTAAACCTCTACAGCCAAAATTCACTGGTGATAATCCTCAGTTCGTTGAAGCTTATCATATGCTATTTTCCGGTACTGGAATACATTTTCTCAATGAGTCACTTTGTCTCAACCGAGTAGATTATTCTAGAGGTTTCTGTCTATTTGCATTCGACCTGACACCAGATCTTTTTGCAAATTCTGCTCAACACTGGAATCTAATTAAACGTGGAAGTGTAAGGATAGAAGTGAAATTTGATCAGGCCTTGGAACAAACGATAAATTGCATCATTTACGCCGAATACGATAACGTTCTGGAAATAGATTCAAGTCGTAATATTATAACTGATTTCTCTGCTTAAACTAAAAAGTAGGGGGTGAAAAAAGTGGGGGTGCTTGGTATAAAACTTATTTGCTGTCTCGCATCAAACATCAGTTGGCTTTTTGAATACCACGTTATACGTTGTAGAATCTGTAAATAATTGAGATGGATTTCGTCATAGACATTCAAGGTCTCAAAGACCGAAATAATAATTTTTTTCCAAAAGAAGTGGCAGTAATAAGTTTGAAAACAAGAGTTTTTTCACACTGGATCGTAAAATCACCGCATAATTTTTCCGAGTTACCTGCAAGTGTTAAACGCACAAACGAATACGTAATCAATCATCATCACGGAATTCAATGGATAGAAGGCGATGTTTCCATCGGACAATTGCTACTCAATCTATACGATATTGCAAAAGTGGCTGTAAAAATTTATACTAGAGGTTACGAAAAAGCAAAGTATCTAGAAGCAGCCATGTCACGCGAAATCATTAACCTAGAAATATACTCACCATCATTCAATGAACTCTTAACAAGATATCAAAGGGATCAATTTTCATGCGTCCCTCACAGTACGAAAGATAAGTATAAAAGAAGTATATGTGCTCTCAATCAGGCATATATTCTGAGGAAGTGGTTGCACACGAAATTATCATTGTGTATCACAGCTGACAAAATCAAAGACGACCCATTGAGATTAAGCGAACGACTTCTCGAGCGTGTAAGAGCAGAAAGAATGGCTCGTGCAGTTGACGACGGAGGTGTGGATGAAGTTGATGATCGTCCTGCATCATCAACAGCCTCTACTAAAGCCTGTAAAGATAGCGATTCAGAAGATGATGATTCTGACGAACAATGAATACTCGCCAAATAATCAAAGCACTAGCCTCAATCAACGCTAGGACAGTGGGTGTTTACGCAGCAGATCGAATCCCGAACGTTCTCGAACATCCAACAGCTATTGTTGCAAATATCGACGATCATACGAAAGGTGGTTCTCATTGGATTGCCATATATATAAGTAAAAATGGATACGGAATCTACTTTGACAGCTACGGAATGCCACCGTCCTCACCACATCATCTCAATAGACTCAAAAGAAACTGTGTGCGATACGAGTGGAACAGACAATCAATGCAGAGCTACGATTCGCAAGTTTGTGGTCAATATTGCATTATGTTTCTATATTATATGTGTCATTTTCATAATTTACATGCGTTTTGCAGTAAGTTTTCAAGAAATACCAAAAACAATGACAAGATAGTTGTAAGATTTTATAATAAACTTGTAAGAAATAAATTGAAACGCAAAAATTATGTAAAAACTTTCAGTAACGAACGTTCATTAGGATTTGGTTTTTGTAATCAGTCATGTACTTCAAGAATATCATATTAAATCTATTATTGTAACATGAAATTTATATTCAATAAATATTAATAAAAAATGTACATTTTTTGTAACAAATTATTTACCTTTTCCTTCCCATGACCAAAAACTTATTTATCCTAAATTTTATATTACTTATTTATTTCATATATAATTTTTCTCATACATATAACTGTATTCTCTTTTATCAATAATAAAATATATTAAAGAAACACAACCGTTATATTCTACTTATCATTTGAAATATAATATTACATAGATTATGATGAAATAAATGCTTTAACAGCAGGCCGGAGTAGAACCTGATACCGACCGAGTAGCAATTGAGTTTTTTGTTATTTACTCAACTATTAATTAGTGTATCTTCAAATTAAAGGTTAAGCGCAATAGATATTATTATAATAAACATTTATGCACAAGAAGAAAAAATTCTACCGCTTTGTTTTTGAGAAAAGTAAGGAACGCCGAGGTGAAAGTTTATGTTTATAATATTTTCGCGTTCCTTACTTTTCTCAAAAACAAATCGGTAGATTTTTGTTTCCTTGTGCATACGTATTTGTAATAATAATATCTATTGCGCTTAACCTTCAATTTGCAGATACACCGATTAATACTTGAGTAAATAACGAAAATCTCAATTAGACAAGGACAGCGAATCCGGCCTGCTCTTAAGAGGAAATGACGAAATTTCTACGCCATGTGACGCTTATCAAAGAAATTTAATATTACATGCTAGTTTATCAAAGGGGTATAATGGGATATTTTATTTTAACAGGATGTGATGAAATAAACAATCAAACTTAAATATATTTTATACCAACAAAAGTAGCGTCTATATAACGCTTATCGTTGAAATATAATATTACATGTGAAGATATCGGAATCTATAAACAATTCAAGCTAAAAAATGTTTTGAGACAGGAAATGATGAAATATAACAGTTATATATCGCTTGGTATTGAAATATAATATTACATGCTAAGAAATCATAACCGTCGTTGTTATCTTTTAAGATAAATACACGATTCTTAGAAAATACGTGACGAAACCCATGTGCACCCCCCACATACCTATGAATTCTGTAGAGGGGGTTATGGATATAAAACGAGAGCAAGTACTAGTGCCAAATCAGTTCCACTGCAGCCACAGTTAAAGTAAGTCTCAAACGCTCGTAAGTTAACAGTTTTATCAAGTGATACATACTATTCAAATATGGCTGAATCAAACTGTCGTAAGAGTGGTCAATTGAAAGAGCATACTATTGTTCTGGATAATATGCTCCTTTCGACAACATACGTTCTTAACAAGTCGCAAAGCAAACGAGCATCTGTCGGATTATTATACGTAGGTGGATATTTCAAACCATACGTTAAAATATCAACAAGTTCTTTTGCAAAATGGGTTAATTTTGATGCCCATGAATGGAGAAAATTCAAGAAAGATTTTGATGTGTTTACTGCATATTTTGAAGATGCATATAGATTCAAAGCTGAATACGGAAACCCATTAAAGATATTCATGGGGACTCACGACATTTTATTCACAAATTCCTATAATGCAAAAAGCATAACAATCGAGGAGCCATATATCAACCACCACCCAAATCTCAACCAGACGACGACAATGGAGAATCTAAAGAACCATCGAATAAAAAAATGAAACGTACATACGAAATTGCTGCAACACATTTCCAAAAAGTGACATTCGATGGTCTTAAACATATTGCGTCGTGCATAGACGAACATCTCGTACAACTGGAACAACGTGCTGGAAAAATTAATAGGATTGTAGACTACATTCAAGAATATTTATTGGAAGAAATTAAGAAAGATACAGAAGATGACAATCCAAAGCTGAGTATAATGAAATCATTTGCTGCCTTTAATCAGTATTACGCGATGAAAATTCACGATGTAAAGACATTTATTTTAACTAAAATGCTTGATGATAGAGACTTGGATAAATATACGTTAGAAATTGTAATTTTAGAAATCAACGCGCATATTTTACAACATATATATAACGATATGTATGCTTCCATGTTTGATTGAATATTGTAATAAAAAATGAAACGTGTACACTTTAAAGAAGGAAAACCTAATGTTAAAGTAATGTATGTGTGGACTTATGCAAGTCAATGTGCGCGTCGCGGTGAGTGAGAACAAATAGGTCGTGACAGAGAAAGATTCGGAATGAGAATTGAAAGAATGAAATCAGTTATCGAACCTATATTGTTAAAAAAATATAATGAATATATGAACAATAAATAAATAGATTAGCGTTTATTATTATTTTAACATATTTGTATTTCAAACTTATACATGAATAAACTTGACAATTGTTTATCAAAATTTATTTTTTATTTCATCCCTTCTTATTCCATTTCCTTATTCTTCTTTAGTATAAATACTGCTGCATTATATTAAATCTTTCATTTCAACTTTACTAACCAAAGAGTACACTAAAGACAACAAAAACATGGGTCAATCTCAAGGAACGCTGAAACGATCATCTTACCTTGCTACCGATGGAACCAAGGAAGAGAAGAAACCTCTTCTTAAAGATGAAAAATCTGAGAAAATACAGTTTTATTCCAAATATTCAACTAATATACATAAATTCCCAAAAATGCAGGGATATAAGAAAATATAAATAATATACTTACCGTAATCGGTCCTTTTCAGGACCACTAATAATAAACGTAGAAACTTATAACCTTTGTAGCAGTATAAAACAGTGTATGACGTCATCATCTTTTGTTGATTAAAATAATGACTTATTTATATAAAACAGGTGATTAATTTTATTGATTGTTTATATAAATAAGTTTTTATCTTAATTGTTTATGTAAGATGTCGTTATCTTAATTGTTAGTTTGTGTAAATAAATCGTTATCTTAATAGTTTGTTTATGTAAATAAATCGTTATCTTAATGGTTTATTTACGTGAATAAATCGTTATCTTAATGGTTTGTTTATGTAAATAAATCGTTATCTTAATGGTTTGTTTATGTAAACAAAAGATAAGAATGGTAGGTATGGTGACGTCATTGTTATGACTCCCTATACCTAACTATATACTACTATTATTATTATTTTTTTATTATCTTTCGTTATTGATAATTACCAATAAAGAATATTGCTATTAATATTACGATCATTGATAATGGTCCTTTAATTTAATTATTACTTATTATCCTAATTATTATTGTTAACTTGGATCATTATAACAATTATTATTGTTATTCATTATTCCTTATCTCAGTTTTAAGCTTTATCGGGTCGCGCATGCTCACGACTACATAACGACATTAATCGCAGTTTCTCATCTATGTAGTTTATCTCATTCCGAACCCAAGTTCAAAACAGTTCCCCCCTTCTATAAAAACGTGGACCTATGGTTCATGCTTTTTCTAATATGGCGGAAAGCAGACGCTCAAAATTTAAAAGGAAAACAAAAGTTAATTCAAATTCCAATTGTTGTTTGTCAATAGCTTCCTCCGGGTATTTAAGAGATTAGATTTTTGTGAGGACGAAAATTAAGTAATAGATGTATATATTTCTTTTATTTATGTGTGTTAAAATTAAACTAATAGTGGTGAAAAATGATTAAGTAATGTATATATATATATATATATATATATATATATATATATTTCTTTTATTCATGCGTGTTAAAACTAAACCAATTAAATAGTGATGAAAAATTAATTTTTAGGATTATTCAGTATCTAGTAGTGAAAATTAAAAATGTGTAACAAAGGTTAAGCATTTGTCAGCTAGTGCGAAAATGTACCAATTAAATAGTTTTAATAAAGAAAATGCAAATAGTACAACGAAGCCTTGTTTTTATTAAATTATTTAATTTATTACAACCCATATAAATTATACATAGTATTGTTGTAACTTAACATGTTTTACAAAATAAAATAAACATTTTTTTTTCTATTATAGGTAGTTTAACTAGAATGAAACATTTTTTACTCTTCTTTTTTTTTGATTGATTTTTCTTTCAAAATAAAAGGAACGTAATCAACTTAACATTTTTTTTTCAACTAATTTAAACTTCTATTTTTTTAATTGTCTTTTGATTTTATGTAACTTTCATCATATGAATTTCACCTTAATTCCTTTTGCATTTGTATAAAGATTTATTTTAACTAAAGTTAGAGAATATATTTTTGACACTCCGTGCGAGAAGCTCGATTTCACGCACGCTGTACAAAGTGACACGTGCGAAAATGGAGCTTCTCACACGTCGTGTCAAAAAATAGTGTTCGATACTCGTGCGAGAAAGTGATTTCTTACTCGTGTGACCTATTCACCCTCGCTTCGCTCGGGCGCAAACCGCTACACGAGTAAAAAATCACTTTATCGCACTAGTACCGAAATATACTATTTCCTATTCTTCGTTATTTGTGTTTATAATTGGAAAATTAGTAGCTAAACCTTATACATTTCAAGTAATTTAAACCTCTACCTTATTGATCTTTTGATTTAAATACAACCTTCAATCCATGATATAAATTACATTTCTTTCGCATTTGTATTAAAAAAAAATCAGAAATCAAGTAGTGAGAAAAAACTAAAATCCAGAAAACATATTTTCTCTTCAGTCACTAGAAAAGAAAAAGCTAATATTCAACTAATTTAAACCTTCGCCTTTTTCAATCGTCTCTTAATTTAAATACAACCTTCATCAAACAATAAATTACATTTTGATTCCTAAAATCAGAAAATATATTCTCTTATTATTTTTGTTATTTGGAAAACTGGTAGTTAAACCTTACACATTTCAACTAATTTAAACCTCTACTTTAATTGTCTTTTGACTTGAATACAACTTTCATTAAACAATACATAGTATGAATTACATTTTATATTTTTTTTTATTTTTTTTTATTTTTTTCGCATTTGCATAAAAATCAAAAATGAAGTAGAAAAAAAACTCAAAATCGCAAAAACTTTAGCATGCTGTTTACAATTTCTAGAAAAGAAACACTTTTATAAACTTTAACAGGAGATTCTCTTAACTCCAATATATATAAATCTTGATATTTTATTTTAATCATTGCAATTAAACTTTTACTTATTATAATACACTGATAATCAACCAACATATTTTTTTTCTTCTTTTTTTTTTCAAACGTGTACAAATTTTTTACCCTATAATTACTGTATTCTAAACTTATAATTTTGCCTACTTTTAATCTATGGTATCTTGTTCGTTGATCATTTTCATTTTGTGGGAGTTTTGAATGTGACTTCATAACTTTTTAGAGATGCTCTGCGTACTCCTTTTGGGATGCAAAAAAAAACAGGTCAACTTTTAATTTGGATAACTTATGCTCAATATTTGAAGAGCTCAATTATTATAGCTCATATACTAAGGGTTGATAATCAACGTTTAAATTATTGATTAGCAATGGACTTGTATACGTTGCCTTCCTTTAGTAAATCCATATGGCAGTATGTAACAAAACTGCACTCCAAACATTTTTCTACTCTGTATGCCTCACAGGGAGTTTGGCCACATCCCCAGGATACTTCGGGGTGTTGATATTTGTAGCTAAACCCACACAATGAAAGTATCTAAATTTCCAATTATCATGGCCATTTTTCTTGTAGCACTCGACACAAAGCCAGGCTCCGGTGGCCAAATTTAAAAAAAAAACAGCGCATATGACACAGTCTATCTACAATACCTTTGTCACTTCCTAACTTTCCTTTCAAATCGTCCTTAACTTTTTTTAGTTTTCTTACAGTATCAATGCGTGGAGGCGGTGCACATGGGTCGAACCCCTCTGTGGGTTTCTGCGACTGGGTTGAGTGGCTGGAGTGCCGAGATTTCGCGTATGCGAATCGTTTGTCCTGTGGTGATGTTCAATACTTGGCTATTCTCTATCTCTTTCATAGGCTCCGTTATGTTAGGTGTCAAACTTAGTTGGATTGGATAAGCAATGCCACCGGCGAGAAACAGATGGCTCGTAATGCTGGAGACGGTTGGCAACGTTAGTTGGAGAGGATTGTCACTTTGTCCGGTGAGATCTAATACCCCAAGGTCCTCGACAATTATCTCCTCCTTGATTTTAGCATTCTCTATTTTGGTTTATTCACTCACGCGCGACCTGCTATGTACTCGACTGGTGGACGGTTGGAAACGAAATGAGCACGCTGCCCGCAACGCCGCGTAGGTTGAGGTGCTCATTTCAAGAGTCAGAAAGAGAAGGGAGATGATAAGAGAGAGGAAGAGAGAGATTACGCGAGGCTAATTACAAGTATTTCTGCATCGCAATTTTACTGGCCCCTATTTTTTTTTTTTTTATAATTTATTTATCAATTTTAGATTAATTCCACTGTAACGTTATTGATAAAAGATTGGACAATTTAAACATAAGAATCCTTTTCTTTATTTTTAAGGATACAGTATAACGACAAAAAAAATCATTTGAAAATCTTTAAAAATCTTCGAAATTTGTGCATAAAAATTCTAAGCTTTTCATATTAGATCATAAACAATTGTAATCTAGAAAATTTATAAAAAGATATAGCGTCTGTACACTTTATCCTTAATTATATCTTATTGAAGTACCAAATAACAATACAGTCTTCATTTAAATTGAAATTCCTCTTTTCTTTTTTGAAAGCCATAATTCATCAAAAGACAAAGCTTATTCAAGAAGGCACTCGGAATATTTAGTATTAAGAAAATTTCTATATCACCGGACATAATTTAATTAAATGTAAATGTAAATTATTGATCACGTCATAGGAATGCATTTCAGTTTACATTATATATTGAATAGAATCTTAAACACTTGACTCAAATAAATAGAATTCTTATAAAAGATTATAATTATTATCTATACATCTCCTAATGGCTAGTTTGACGAATTTGAATTATAACACGCACACATACATATACACATATAAACACAAATGAGCATTGTTTACGTGCGATACAGGAATAAAACAAAACCTCGTCACATCAACAATTCTAGCATAATGAAAAGCATCAGTATAGTAATAATTTTGATTTAACATCATATAGCGATAAAATCCAATAAATTATAATAATAATAAGACGTAAATTAAAAAAAAAAATTCTAACATAATTGCTATTTAGGGGGAACGAGAGCACCTCCTTCGCTCTCGCCCGTGAGATGCATCTGTTTTTTTTCTCACTAAGATATGTTCGCAGAAATTGCCCCTCGAGCATCATTTCCAGGACACCTCTCTAGCTCTCTCATCTCAACTGGACCCCCAAACAAACAATTCTGTTTTATTTATTGATTCGTTTTACATCAAAATATACAATGTCATATCGTAGATCGCAAAAACGCATGCTTAAGCTTATCTAGGTGTACAATTTTGGTTTTTCCTCTACCTAAATCGATTTTGGCATTTCTATCACCTATTAGTTCGAAAATTTTATATTTCCCCGAGTATTGGTCGTCTAATTTACCGATTCTCGGCTCTTTTAATAAATATACTCCTTTCCCTACCTCGAAATTTTTCATATTTAATTTTTGATCATAATATTTTTTTGACCTTTCTTTAGCCTCTATTAACTTCTCCTTAGCAGTCGATTGAGTGTAATTTAGCTTAGTAACTAAGTCATCGAAATACATATCATAAGTCTTTTTGATCGTTCTTGTTTCAAATTCCGACGGAAATCTCGCCTTTTGACCAAAAATTAATTCATACGGGGTAAAACCGTGAGCAGAGTATACCGAAGTATTATACGAAAATACTGCGCATCTAACCAATATGTCCCAATCGGTATAACCTATATAAATTTTTAAGTATTCCACTAAACTATTCTTCGTTCTAGTGACCCCATTGTTTGTGGCCTAAAAACTGTCGATTTAAATTGTTTAATCTTAAATATTTTTGCGAATTTTGCTAATAATTGGCTTTGAAAATTCCTTTCTTGATCCGTTTTTATTATTTTTGGACATCCACATCTACATACAAAATCTTAACAAAACGGTAGCTATCGTATCGGCAGTGATATCAGGAAGCGGAAGAGCGTCAGAATACTTTGTCAGATTACATTGTAAGGTCTAAATATATTTATTTCCGGCAACCGTTATGGGTAATGGATCCACTATGTCCATCTCCAATACTTCGAATGCTTCAGAAGGCGTAGTTGTTACAGTCATTGGTTCCTTAGTCTTTATTCTTACGAGTTTTCTTTTCTGACACTCTTCGCACGTTCTGACATACTCCGAGATCTCTTCCTTCATTCCCGGTCAATAATATCGCTCGCGAATACGTCTACATGTTTTAAAAATTCCTTTATGACCACTGATGGCCGAATCGTGTGCTTCAGTAATTATATTTAACCGATTATCCTCGGGTGGAATAATTACCTCGCCCGTGCAAATAGTAAGCTGTACGTTCTTCCAACCTGAACGAAGCGAAAAGTCAATCGGTAACCAATGCAATTGTTCCAACCCGTCGCCGATTTTCGCGATACCAACGGATTTCATACCTTCAGCTATCATCGCGTTCCGCAAAGAATTTAGACATTCAACTACCGCGATCGTATACAGAATTTCTTTTTTCTTTTCTTTTATAAATAAAGAATAAATCATCCTTCCATTATCTAGCACGATTTGCGTTATCGCGCCTAATCCTATATTTTGATTCTTTAATCTTTCTATATCGATCATACCTAGATCAACCAGTTGCTGATACACAGAAGTTGATATTTCACAATCTACAGACATAAAGTAAGCAATCATTGTCGCGCCTCATTAAAAGTTGATCTCTGAAAAAATTTATATATCCTATAACACTTACTTGCTTAAAATCTGTTTTATCACACATTTTAACACATTTTGGTTTTGGTTCATCGGCTTCAGAGTCACCAGACGCATTATCGCAAGGTAAGTTCATAATTAAGTTTTCATGAGTGTATTGACTCTCGTCGTTTAAATCAAAGTCTGTCATGGTCTCTTCAGAACTTTCTCCTTCGACAATGTCCTGCAAACCTGTTACGTTAACTTCTGTGGCATCTTCTTGAAAACCTTCCCAACAGCTACGATTGGGTATTACATATTTATTATCACCTGAGCTATCGCATGTCTATACAGACCCGGGCGTCACGTTCATTGGAATATACATCTGTACAGACCTCAGTATCGTGTACGCATGACATGTCTATACAGATCCGGGCGTTACACTGATTAGAGCATTCAAATGGAGTATCTTTGCAATCTTTATCATCATGTACGCATGGCTTGTCTATACAGACCCTGGCGTTACGTTGGTTATTATCTTTAATACTTACCCGCGAGGTTAACATTGGCACGAGATTACTCTCATCTGTTTGTCCATCGTCGAGTCGAGGAAGTCGTATGATTGTACACTGAGAAAAAAACATAGTTAGCTTTACTACGTTTAGAAGGATGAGATTTACCAATGTACTGTTTCTCTCTTTTACTACAACAACATAGTAAATACAACTAGATTCTCGAGTAGGCATTTAGTAACACATGGTGAATAGATCCTAACCTCAAAAGCTACACAGAAAATAATACTTTTAATTTGCTTATTATTTAGAATTTACAAACGTAAATGGATAAAATAAGATAAATAGATAAAATAAGATAAATAGATAAAATAAGATAAATAGATAAAATAAGATAAATAGATAAAATAAGATAAATAGATAAAATAAGATAAATAGATAAAATAAGATAAATAGATAAAATAAGATAAATAGATAAAATAAGATAAATAGATAAAATAAGATAAATAGATAAAATAAGATAAATAGATAAAATAAGATAAATAGATAAAATAAGATAAATAGATAAAATAAGATAAATAGATAAAATAAGATAAATAGATAAAATAAGATAAATAGATAAAATAAGATAAATAGATAAAATAAGATAAATAGATAAAATAACAAGAACCAACGAGACTCAGAAAGACTTAAAAGTCTTAAAACTTTGGTTAGTATAGTTTAAAAAAATAGTTAAAATACTTATAAAGACTTGCGATGCGAGAATTCCGGTAAAGTTAATAATTGCTTTATTTTTATTCAATGTATTAATCTACTCATGAGCCGATTCTCATATGCAAAATCGATGTATCAAAGAATTTAATTTAAGGGCGCCAGATACACCACCAACTAGCTAGCCGTCAGCACGAGTCTCAAGCGGCCTTGAATCGGGAGGTGGCTCGTTTCGTATAGAATTCTTGTCTGAAATGGGAGGGGGAGAACACACAGAAATTTTTAATTTCACTTAACTATAAGAAACTTTATTTTATTTAACAACCTGTCTTAATAAATCTTATTGAATTTCTACCTACTCGCGCTCTCTCATATCCCACACACACAACAAAATGATACTTTACTCAAAAAAAACTGTTATTTTCATCGTTATACTAATCGGAAAAAAATTTTTAATTCACTTAAAGTCTCTATTCATGTATTTTATCAAAAAAATTTCGATTATATATTCTACGTAAATCACAAATTCGTAATCTAAAATAGCGGTCTTCCGGTGGCCATTTAGTTCGCTTCGCGTCTCTCTCTCTCTCACTCACAGCGCTCAATACGCGGCCACGTGTTACCAGAACAAATTGTTGAATTTATATTCTCCACTACATACGAAAGAAAAATTTTTGTTTTACCACTCTTTATTCTTATTCGCCCAACCGGCAATTTAAACGCATCTCACCGGTCTAAATTTTATTTTTGATAACACGTGCTCACGTAACACACACTCCGGCACTCACGGTCTAATCAAAAATTTTTAGAATACAACCAACTTTATTCCAATTCTATTCCGCTTTACAATTTCAAGATACATAAAAAAATAGGAGTTTTATTTTACGCACGTTAGACTTTTCAATTTTACTCAGAATTAATCAATTAAAATTTTATGATTGTCATTTTATTCACGCTTAATAAGAGAATTTAATTTCGATACAATAATTTAAATTTTTATCACAAGAAAAAGATAAATCTATAACCGTGTCACTTCGCGCACTACAAGAAAATTCCGCAAAAACCACTTCACTGACTCTACAATCAATCGGCGAGAGCCGTTGATTTACAAGGAAATGAGCTAAATTTTCTGGGCGCAGCCCACTCACCGTTGCTGAGTTTTTTAATTCCCCCAGGTCGATACAGTCGACGGTAATTGAGGTTGTAGCTGGCTGTGGAAGGCTGGCGACAATGGCGGCGGTCTCTCGATCTTTTTTTCTCTTTCTTTCTCTGGGTCGCTACCGGCGACGCCAAGGATTCGTCTCCGCTCGTCTCTCTCTCTCCGGACTCCTTGCTTTTCTCCCAATAATCTCTCCTCAACAACACACGAAAGAAGAAAAGGAAAACTATCTAATTTCGGTGACGACACGAAAAAGAAAAAACTATTTGATAGAGTAGCGAGCTAAAGCGTCCGATGTGGCACGAGGTCGACAGTCGAATGAATTCTTCCACGTCTACTTCCTTCTTCTTCGTTCTTGTCATTGTGTGTCCTTCTCTAATTTCTTTTTCTCCAATCACTCTTCTACACGTCTTCTTTGATGATCCTTATTGGTCTTCTTTTACTTCCTTTTTAATACACAAACACACATTTACGCTCAATTTGTGTGCACTTTAACTTAATTTTAATTCAGCTAATTAACACGTTTACAAATCCATAATGCCTGTAAAATTCAAATTCTTAATTTAATTTTAGTTAAAACAATTTTTCTTCTTTCTCTTCTTTAATAATGTATTTTCTTTATTTGCTGTCCTTTTCTATCTCCTTACGTGTAGATTGGTCGTCACCGGCTACATATAAAGGCTTACATATACACATACATATGTGTACGTATATGTATGGTATCGAGGCTCAGTTAAGAGAAAAGCATCGTGACGATCCCCTCTCTAATGCTCTCTATCCATCTTTCTTCATTGCCTTCTTTCTCTCTCTTCGCTTAATGCGCGAGAGATCGACGCGCCAGCACTTGAGATTCGTTCTCTTAACGTGCAGATCTCCCCATCTCTTTTACTCTTTACTGCTGTCTCACTCTTCTCTCTTCTAAGTCTTCTTCGTGGTACGGTGACTCCTAGTGCACGCGTGGCCGCTTACATGTATTCGTGTGTCCGCTATCGCTTAACAGGCTACTATAGCAGCACCGGCGTTCATATACAGGGGCTCTCGATGTATAGGTAATGGCTGCCGCGCGCGTCTGCTACTCGTGTGTCGTTGTCGTCGTCTCGTAATACCGGTAAACAAAAAAAAACAATCTCGTTAATTAACTATTTTCTTTTTATTAATTTAACGTGCGCCCGGGTAGGTAGTTTCGTTGGTGGTGTGTCATAGTGCTGAGTGGGGAAAGTGCAATAAAGAATTTATTTATTTAGTTATAGTGGCGTATCACGTCACAGACTTTAGTAATTCCTACTATGTTGCATCTAATAAATGCTACTAATGTAAAAGGTTAACCTGACTATATATTGACTACTAGAATAAAATGGTTGTAGTTACTGTTTTATTTTCCATCGCGCCAAACGCGACGTGAAATCATTCACGTTATGTAGCTATAATAAAGGTCAATGATCCGTCACCAAAATAAACTTTCTACCATATAGATAGGGACGAAATTGAGCAACAGCGTATATTATAGCTAGAAGTTCCTTTTCCGTTGTGTTATAATTCAATTCCGTGTTATTTAACGTTCTGGAGGTGTAATCAATAGGCAGATCCTTACCTATAGGACCCTGGCTCAATACGGCCCCGAATGCATAATCAGACGCGTCACTGGTTACAACAAACGGTTCACTAAAATTTGGGAATCGTAATAATGGTTCCGCACATAAAATATTTTTTAAAGTTAAAAATGCCTTTTCTTGCAATTCGCTCCATATAAAAGGAACTCCCTTCCTTAAAAGCTTAGTAAGGGGGTTAGCAATTTTAGAAAAATTTGGAATGAATCGTCGATAATAGCCGGCTAATCCTAAAAATTGTTTAATGTTTTTCGTGCTACTAGGTCGCGGAAAGGCCAATACGGCGCATGTCTTTTTAGGATCCGGTTTAACCCCTTCGTCCGAGATAACGTGCCCCAAATATCCTACTTCTCTTCGTAAGAATCGGCATTTATCAGGCTGGCGGGTGAGCTCCACAGTTTTCAATCTAAAAAATAACCTTCTCATTTTTTCTTTATGTTGTTCTAATGAATCAGCATAAACAACTATATCATCCATACGAACAAATAACTCTGTTCCTTGAAGGCCACTAAGTACTTTATCCATTAATGACTGAAACGTAGAGGGCGCACCCTTTAACCCCATAGCCATTCTTTTATATTGTAAATGACGATACGGAGTCAAGA
The DNA here is from genome assembly GCA_017163975.1 of Anastatus disparis. Classification (NCBI taxonomy): domain Eukaryota; kingdom Metazoa; phylum Arthropoda; class Insecta; order Hymenoptera; family Eupelmidae; genus Anastatus; species Anastatus disparis. The sequence goes on along the minus strand of JAFFSR010000320.1, from coordinate 689,331 downwards.
AAGCCGTTTTTTCAGCGTCGGCTGGGTAACTTGGTAAAATCCTTGCACTAAATCAAGTGTCGTAAAGTATTTACTTGTACCCAACTGGTCTAAAATATCAGTTATATTTGGGAGTGGATAAGCAGAAGCTATTGTTTTTTCATTTAAAGTGCGAAAATCGACTACTAAACGCCATCTTTTATTTCCTTTAGAATCCGGTTTTTTAGGTACGATCCAAAGCGGAGAATTATACGGCGATTCTGAGTCTTCTATAATATCATTCGCTAATAAGTAATTTATTTGTCGTTTGATTTCATCGTGGAGATGAGGCGGGTGTCGGTACTCTCGTACATTTATCGGTATGTCGTCAGTCGTAGGAATTTTATGCGTCATGGCAGAGGTACTACTCAACTTATCGCCTTTTAAATAAAATTGATAAGGAAATTTAACTATTAAATCAATAATGCTTTCTCGTTCCTCTTTATTTAATCCGTTTAAGTCTAAGTTATTAATAGTATTTTCTACCCTCCGAATTCGTGCTTTCTCGTTCCTCTTTATTTAATCCGTTTAAGTCTAAGTTATTAATAGTATTTTCTACCCTCCGAATTCGTTCGCTATCTGCATCTTCGTCATCTATTAGTTTAATATTACGAGTTGGAACCGGCGTTTTGTAAAATGCTGCTAAGGTGATTAGAGGAATAATTAAATTTATATTTTTGGTCATAACATCAGTTATAAATAGATAAGCATAACCATCCCTATTTTTTACAAGGCATTCCCCCATATAAACTCCAGGACCCGCGTCTATTTTCGGTAAATATCCTTCTAATTTATTTTTATTTACTATATTTACTCGGCATAAGGTCTTCGTTCGTGCAGGCAGATGAAATTTATTATGAGTTTCAAAAGGGATAATCTTATCAGAGTATCGTCCTAAAATCAATTGATTATCTGGAATCGATACCATAGCCTGTTGTTCATTCAAAAATTCCATTCCTAGAATGCCATCATAGTTAATGGGAAAATTTTGCGGAACTACGTGAAGTTTACATTTGATATTGTTTAATTCAAGACAAATCCAAGCCATGGTATTAACTAAACCCGTTGTAATTCCGGATAACCCATAAAGCTTATCACGACTAATAATTGTTTCATCCTTAAGGACTCCCGTTTTTATAATATTTATTTCAGATCCGGTATCTACTAAAAATCGTGAAGAATTGAAGACGAAGTGCGGGCTAGACATAATTACAGCTGGACAACTCGGATTACTGGCTTGTCCGATTGCGATGACTGCGCGATAATGGACACTCGTGGTTGATTCTGTTGCTTCGTCACGGTGTCTTGATGACGAGTTTAAAGGAGGAGAAAAGTTCGGTCTCCTATCATTATTATAATTAATATTATTTTTGCGTGATTTACAAAATTTAAAAGAGTGGCCTGATTTTTTACAATAATTACAAAAATATTGACCGTGATTTTCTCGCTTGCTTTTACAATCGCGGGATATATGCCCTGATTTACCACACCTGTAACATCTCGAGTTTTGCAAATTATTATTATTAACGGTATGACAATACGCTCTTTTATTAGGAAAGTTAAAAGTTTCCTGTTCCTTATGTAATTCCCGTCTCTGAATTTCATGCTATTCGCATTCGATAGCCATACTAATAGCAGATTCGAGGGAAATTAGAGGTTTTTTGATCATACGTTGCGAAACGTCCTTTGTTAGCCCTAATATAAAGCATTGAATAGCTACGTTAATTGCCCCTTCTATCATACTCCGAGCAATAGAAATATTATATTTTTCGTTTATTAATTCAATAGCCTTTTGCAGTATTTTTGTGACTCTAAGACCGTACTCGGATACCTTCTCGCTGGATTTTTGAGTAACACGAGCTAATTCAGCTTGTAACTGGGGCAAATCTTGAGTTGGCGCAAAAGCCCTTTTTAACTCAGCTAGTAGTTCATTTAAATTTGCAAAGTTTTTATACTGTAAATAATTTTTTGCATCGCCGGTAACCTTAGCCTTGACCAAACGCATGAAGAAATCTCTATCAATCGGGTTTACAAGGCTCTCTGCATCCTCAACTTCGCGAATGAATTGATTTACAGAAATATTTTTCCCGTCAAAATCAGAGAGAATTTTTGCTATTTCCTAAGTCTTTTTATAATAATTTTTGTCAGCAAAATTGTCTGTACTATTTAGAGAATTTAAGTCGGACAGCCCCTAGCCCACGATTGGTTGGGGAACTTCTTGACTTAATTGTGGACCCAGTGCCAACCGCGTGGTGTCCTGGTATTTACCCAATGACTCAGGGAAAACCACAATCTCCAAAACCCTGAGTAGAACACTGGCTTCCTTATGTAAGTGAATAAAAATGATTTATATCACTTCCAGAAAAACTATTTATTTAATTTCTCAAAAATTTAATTCAGCACAATTTCCTCGCGAACACCCCGAAAAATCCCACCACAGTCACCAAAAATTCCTCTGTTACGACCCGAGCCTTAAGCCGTGAAATAACAATCAATAGATGCGCCTCTCGATGTTAAAGATCCAAACCGTACGTAGTAGATGGCGATGGCTCGTGTGTCGTTTTCTTAAGCTGGGCGGCTGTTCGTTCAGTAAGGAATGGAAATTCAAGGAGTTGCCGAAAAATAAATAAATACAAAATTTATTTTAGGTTTAATGAAAATTTATTCATTTGGTAGCTGTGCAAAAACTATGTACAAAATGCTAATCTGAACGTTGGAATAATAATAATCCTGGCGTCTTGAAATTTTCCTTTTATATCTTCCTATTTGCTTAAAGCAACCTCTGTTGTTTATGCCCCCTCCCTTGGTAGAATGGCAATATTGCATCATTTTCTTGGAAGGTGACCTTGTAGTTGTTTACATTTTGAGTGACTGTTATTTATAGATTCCTAGAATCCAACCGTCATTATTGATTTCTAGAATACTCAGCAACTTGAGCAGCGCCATAATTAATAATTTGTAATTGATAATTTATTATTAATTATTATTAATTGTTAACAATTAATTTATTGTTTTAATTAATTACTATTAATTAGTTTTTATTAATTATTATTATTGATCAACTACTAAAAATTAGTTAATCACCGTTCGAGTATTTGATTATTATTGGTTGATAAATTATTTAATCAATTAGTTATTATTATTATTAATTATTATTATTTTTCTATTACCTTTCGTTATTGATAATTACCAATAAAGAATATTGCTATTAATATTACGATCATTGATAATGGCTACTTTAATTTAATTATTACTTATTATCCTAATTTTTATTGTTAAATCGGATCATTATAATAATTATTATTGTTATTCATTATTCCTTATCTCAGTTTTAAGCTTTATCGGGCCGCACATGCTCACAATTACATAAAGACATTAATCGCAGTTTCCCATCTATGTAGTCTATCTCATTCCGATCTTAAGTTCATAACATACTCATTAGCCACGTTGCACCATCTTTCGAGTTAAAAGTCAGTAATAATAGTTAACTCTATGACCTTATACTCTATAGAGTAAGGTCAGGGCATAACAAGGTTATTTATGCAAAATTCAAATGATAACTACATAAATTTTATTGCTTATATAATTTTAATTAACAAAATTCGATTCTATATGATTATTGAACTGAGAAATAAAAATTTTTATTTCATGAAATTATGATTCGGATCATGAAAAAATAAAGTAATATTGTTTGTTTACTAAAATTATGTTATTAAGTAATAAGTAACGGTAATGCGAAACTCGCTTCATAATTTCGAATCGTCTTATGTCTGTGGTAAAATAAGCGATGCTGCCATTTAAGGTTAACATTCAGAAAAATATCCTTTCCGCCAAGTGTACATTAGAGTGTTAGCTATTAGCTTTACTTAACTGAGCATCTGAGCGAGTTTGAGCTTGACTCAGCGCTGGGAATTAAATTATTTCAACATGGCGCTGGATGGCACTCAACATATATTTTCGATATTTATATGATGTGTGCCAGACTTCTCGAGTGACTTTAGAAACGCTTGCGATTTGGCACCCAACCTATATTTATAATATATATATATGTTGGGTGCCAGATTTATTGGATGCGTTTTGAAACACCCAAAATCATCTGTTTTATAATTTCATTTTTACTTTAAAGTCTATTTCGTTCCCGGGTATTTCCGCTCCTCGCTTCGCTTCGCTCATTATAGAAAAATATGACTTTACACTGTAGTTGCATTATATACTAATTTATTCCCACCTTGACAGAAATGGCCACTTCCCCTCTCCGCCTGTAAGTATTCACTGACACGCTGCTTCGGCTCTGTCTTTTAGTCTTCTAATACTTTTTATTTCACTCTGCCGAGTGAATCTTTTTACAGAGAATCGTCCAGCTGGGGGTCCTCAAGGCTTGGCTTGACTTGCTTGCACTTGTGCATCTGCATCTCTCGGACCCTGGACGTTTTTCTGTCTTTGTGTAATACTCTACCAGCATTGTCATTTTTTTTTTGTTGCTTGTACTGCTGTTGCTGACGGTTGCGGAATTGCTGGAGCATTGCTGGTTTGTTGTTTTGCCTGTGAAGTGGGGTGTTGAGTGGTGGTGCAGTGGGAGGATGCAGTTGCATCTTTATGGTTTATGCATGTGTTGCATATAGGTTATGCATTTGCTACATAACCTACAATATTTTTGGCGCCAAATTTACTATCTCTTAGATGAATCTTTTAAGTGCGTCATTAGTGGCTCCATCTATGGGTTACCTTGTTTACTGTCTTATCTACTCTATGGATAAGTGACAGGTAATTAACATACTTAAGGCGCGTTTCCATCTGGCCTTTTGATTTTATATATTTGATGCGCGAATTTCAAACAGCTTATTATGCTGCTTTTCTTTTACTATATAACTTATTTCTTTTATATTTAATTTTAAATGTGATATACTTGGACGGAGAGTTTCACAGGCCATCTTTATTTTTGTTTTGCTTTTATTGCTATTTTTATTTCTCTGACGCTGCTCTTGCTGCTATCTTTTATTTCTTTTCTATTATATTTATTCTCTCACTTCTCTTGACATCTTATACAGCTTAAACCATGTCACAAATTACCATCAAGGACTGCTGCGCCATCTGCGGTTTTCCCGCTGATAATATAAGAGGGTTGAAAAAATTAATACAGTGTTTTACATGCCGGCAGCGCTGCCATGTAAAATGTATGAAGCGCGTGCCTCATGATAACGATGGTAATCCGAAATATGATTGTGAGAAATATATAGCTGGCCGACTTATCGCTTCTCCCACTGCCCCACTCACTGGCACTGGCGCTGGACCACGCAGTGCCACTATGCGAGGTGCTCCTATAGCCCGGCCTATCGTTGCTTCTACTCCATCACGAGGATGCTCACCTGTCGCACCGATTAAGAAAGCTCAAGAACACTCTGTGATTAAGAAGAGGACCAATTCGCGCTGTTCTGCGGTAGCTGGAGGGGAACATAGCATAAGTATCAGTTTAATTAATGAAAAATTTAGAGGTGGTGCTGCATTGGTCACCCCGGATAACAATATTAGTAAGGGTAAAAATGGTGGTCTTAAGCAGAGTAATGATGGAGCTGATTCTTCCTCAGTAAAGGCAGCTGTGTCTGCTTTGGAGAGCGCGCTATCCTGCAGGCTCGATCTGATTCAAAATGATCTTAATCGACTTCCGGCTCTTGAGAGCCATATTATAAATACTGACAAGGGTCTGCAGGATATCGTGACTAAAATGGAGAGTCAAAATGAAATTATTAAGAATTTACATGCTGGGCAGACGCAGCTGCTAGAGGAGAATCGTAAACTCAGGGGTATGATAGGTACTTTAGAGAAGGAGTTGTTGTCTGCTCTAAATGGCATGTATGAAAAGTTTTTCAAATCTCTCACGGCTAATTTTAATAATATGCAAGCATTTTTAGGTAATGAATTCAATGGAGTGGACAGCAACTTTTCTCAACTTATGACCGGGGTGGCTGAGGTGGTGCAGACCGTTAATGATCTCACGGCCCAGGACGAACACTTAATCAACACCAACACTAACACTGATATACCTGTTAATTCGAATATAACACAATCATTTGAACGTAAAGATAGTAGCTCTCATAACACATGCACTGAAGCACCTGTTGATACAAACGATGAACAATTAGTAAAAGCACATACAGATAGTACCAGAGAGGCATCCTGTCATACTGTGAAGAGGTGTGGTTCTGGGAATAGTGTCTTGGTGATATCCAGCGGACTGGACTGCTCTGCGGCTAATGTTGGGCTGGAGGATTATGCTTGCGCTGTTCTGGGAACCATACTTCCGACTTTTGAACGTTCAAATATTGTATCTGTTACTGAGATCTCTAATTCTGAAAATAAAAATAAGGGCAGGATGTCTGCTGGGCCTGAGATCGTTGGCGGTCCGAGTATTGCGTTCTCATTGTTGGTTAGACTTTCTGGAGATGACTTGGCGCGGAAGGTATTTATGGCTAGGCGTAGATTAACGGGTTTTTCGACAGCGAATCTGGATCCCTCCCTCCTCGGCAGTTTTTCTAACACCAAGCACCATTCTCAAATATATATAAATGAGTATCTTGAAAGAGATAAATATATTAAATTTAAAAATCTTAAAAAGTATGCTAAAGGAAAAGGTTGCAAGTTTGTTTGGCATAGAGGTGGTAAATTTATGGTGAGGAGGGAGAGAGGGGAGAGAGCGCACAAATTTTAAAGTGAACATAATTTGAATGAAATATTAGATAAATCTAAATGTATTGTACAGAAAAATGTTAAAGTAACTGATTTTGAGAAACACGATGAAGCTCTAACAAATAATGTAACTACTGATAATGATAAATGTAAACCTCATAATGGCGGGATGAGCTCGAATCAGGAATTAATTAAAAATCATGCAATATCCTTAGATAGAGCATCTCCCCAATGACTGCGCTGGTCCTCTTCGGAGAGTCGAATAGGGAGGAGGGGTGAACTGCGCGCGTGCTTTCTGAATGTGACCTCTTTGAGAGCTCATATTGGGCAGGTGCGTGAACTTTTAAGTGGTTATCATTCTTACGACATATTTGGAGTTGCTGAGACCTGGCTGGGTCCGTCTGTATCGGATGACGTCATTCGAGTCGGGGGGTACAAAGTGTTTAGACAGGACAGAAACTTGCGTGGTGGAGGAGTTGCCTTGTATATTAAGGATAATCTAAAATGCACTATTTTGGCCACTTCGGAGACGCAAACTAGTAATAGTAGCGGTAAGCCGGAGGTGCCTGAATATATTTTCTGTTCTGTGCAAGTTGGCGGCTCCAAGCCCGTGCTAGTTTCTGTCATTTATCGTCCTCCTGCTGTTTCGTTTACTAGAAACTCTAATTTGTTGATTGATTTGAGAAATTTTTGTTCGGACTATTCCCATAAAATTATAATGGGGGACTTGAATGCCGATCTCCTTAAAGAGAGCAGTGATGCTAAGTTTCTTAGTAAGCTGTCGGCTGAGCTTTCGTTACAGTTGGTCCAGCACGGTGCTACGCATCATAGTCCTACGTCTCACACGTGGATTGACCTGATCTTTGTTGATGACAACGACGTGGTGCTTGATGCACACAACCTACCGGCGAGCTTTCACAGTCGGCATAATTTAATTGACGTCTGTTTGCCTCGCAACACTATAACTTTAGATCAAAAACCTATCATGTATAGGAACTATAAAAATATTTGTCCAACTGCATTGGGAGAGAAACTTGCCGGCTGTGATTGGTCGCCGCTTATGACTGACACAGTTGACCCTGAATCTGCACTTGGTTGCCTCTGTGACAATCTCACTGCTGCAATCGAGAATTTGGCGCCGTTAAAAGCGCTCAAGCCTAATAAGAATAAGTTTCCATGGGTAGATGAAGAATTGTCGCGGATGCGGCGTAAGAGAGATGCTACATATCGTAGATACAAACGGACAGAAGACAAGCAGTATCTCCTTGAATTTCTGCGGTTGCGTAGGGTGGTAGACGAACGCACGGACCATGCTAAGACTGCTTATATTCACAATAGACTGTTTGATGCTCTTGCGGGTGGTAATGTCTGGAAGGAGTTGAGAGACCTGGGACTGCTATCCGGACCTCAAGGGGATTTGAATGGATTCACTCCGGATGAGCTTAATGCGCACTTTGCTGGGGTGTCAGTCTCGCCGCAGGAGGATAGTGAAGAGCGATTGAGAATTCTTTCTCAATGCAATGAAAGTGGGTTTACCTTTAAACCAATTAGTTTTAATGATGTTGTTCTTGTAATTTCACATTTTTTCTCACAGGCTTGTGGTGAGGATGGCATTCCGCAAAGCGTGATAGTTAAAGCTTTACCATTTATTGGTGAACATCTTGTGACTCTGTTCAACTCCTCTTTTGCACAGGGGGTCTTCCCTTGCCGTTGGAAGCAAGCACGTATTATACCATTGAAAAAGTGTGCTGCACCTAAGCAACCAAAAGATTTTAGGCCTATAGCCATCTTATGTTTTCTTTCAAAGGTTCTTGAGAAGATCGCCCATGACCAACTGCAGGAGTACATTACATCCAAAAAATTGCTCGATCCTATGCAGACGGGCTTCAGGAAAAACCATTCTACGCAGACTGCTGTACTTAAGCTTACGGACGATATAAGGTCAGGTCTAGACAGGAAACTTGTCACGTTACTGCTACTTTTTGACTTTAGTAAGGCATTCGACACGATCTCTCCCTCCAAACTTCTTGCGAGGCTTAGATCGATGGGGTTCTCCAGGGCCGCACTCGGATGGATTAACTCCTATTTATCAGGTAGGAAACAAATGGTTTCCACACATTTAAAGGAGGAATCGAATTGGCTAACAACCAATCTAGGAGTACCTCAGGGTTCGGTGCTGGGGCCTCTGTTGTTTTGCCTTTACATAAATGACGTACGTGACGCACTGGACTCTGGTTGCGTCGGGCATCTGCTGTATGCGGATGATCTTCAAATTTATACACAGGTCCCTTATGATGATATGGACGAGGGGATTCGTATTTTACAGAGGGCGGCCAGGGCGGTGTCGGGGTGGGCTGCTGGTGTTTCTCTCACTTTGAATGCTAGTAAAACAAAAGCGATCGTCTTTGGAAGTAATCGTTTTATTAAAAATTTTTATTCGGGTGAGCCAAGGACGATTGACCTGGGGAGCGGTATCGGTATTCCTTTCTCTGACACCGTTACGAGCCTTGGTGTTGTGCTCGACTCTAAACTGTCGTGGGAACCGCATATTAATATGTTGACTAAAAAATTCAATAGAGTGATTTATAGCCTGCGGTTTTTCCGTCGGTACACCACTGAGGTTCTGCGTAAGCAGCTCGCAACCGCCCTGCTGTTTCCACATCTTGATTACTGCTCAGTGGTTTTGCTCGATGCTTCGCAGGAATTACGAAGACGGCTACAGACAATGCAAAATTTATGTGTGAGATATGTATTAGGCGTGAGAATGGGTGATCACATCTCTCCTCATAGACATGCTTTGGGTTGGCTACGTACTGATTCGAGGAGACAGTATTTTATGGCTGTACTTACGTACAAAATCGTACGTATAAATACTCCCGAATATCTAGTGGGTCTCTTCACTAGATATATACCCAGAGCGACCACTAGGGGTGAGATTAAAGATCTTGCGGTGCCCTTCATGCGCACTGAGACTGGAAGAAATTCCTTTCAAGTTCAAGGTGCGCATTTTTGGAACTCCCTACCTGCTGATATTAAAAATCTTCCATCAATCAGCAGGTTTAAAGCCGCTCTGAAGAGGTTTTTACTCGACCTCGATTAAACAGTATTATTTTCGGACTATATCATATGTGTTAATTTATTATGTGATGCACCCTTTATAGATTTAAGGCATGATTGTATTTATTGGCGTGTATGTAGGATGTGTGTGCATAGAGTGAATGATTATATTTTTATCAGATTGACTTGTATATTACTGTACATTCAACTTTGCTGTGATTTTAACTTACTGTATACTGCTGATATTTCGACTGCGCTCTTTACACGCTTGATTTTATGTAATTATTTTGACTGATAGATATTGAGACTGATTTTTAACTATATTATTTATACTTTTTGCGTGTATTTATTCGTGTTATCTGTGATATCACTTTTATTTAATTTATTGACTTACTATTACAGTATTACTATCTCCATTATGTTTTATGACTGTGATATATACTCATACTTTACTATTTTGATTTTATATGTGCAAGGCTATTTAAAGTATTTTTATGTATTTTTTCAACTTTATTTGTAATTTTCACGCTTTTTTGTAATTATAATACAAAATAAACAATATCTAATCTAACTTCATAAAGTAGGAAAATGCAAAATTTACATCTAAAATATAGCGCGAGAAAAGTACTTTTCTCCCGCAAATTTAATTTCTCTTAAATTAGTGTATCGAGCTTCGCTCGATAGGGTCGCGAATTTACACTCGAAAAATATACGACTTTAAACCCTAGTTGTACTATATACTATTTTATTCCTACCTCAACATAAATGGCCACTTTATTAAATTGGAAAGTGAGTCAATATAAGGCATAATTTATGTCTAAAATATAGCAGAAGAAAAATAATTTTTCCCGCAAATTCGATTCCTTTTCAATTGCGAGGGAGATGAGTCCTATTCTACAGCAAATTAAGAGAAAAATAAAATCTTTTCTCCCAGCGAATATATATTTCATAAAAGTGAATGAATTAATGTGAACTCTTATGAAAAAACGTTCATTTAAATATTTTCCAATTATATCTGCTTTTAAGTTGGATAAAGATCACGATCTAGATAAGAATAAAACATCATATGCAACTCAGGCGTAAAGTCTATTACTTGCTCGGGTACTTACTCCCCTCGTTTCGCTCACTCGGATGGCAAAATCACTCTGGGGAGAAATATACAACCCATTTTCCTACTTTATAAAATGACCGTTTCTGTTAAAGTGAGATTAAAATAATATATAATGCAACTATGGTATAATGTCGTATTTTTTTCCGAGTGTGAATTTGCGACCTTATTGAGTGAAGCGAAGCAAGGGGAGTGAATACTCGAGAAAGAAATAAACTTTAATCGCGAGTTACATACAGTGCTTTATTGCAACCTCAATCATGGTCTCTTTATTAACTTAAAAAGAACAGGCTTAATTGGAAAAAAATGCAAATGAAATATTTTTTATAAAAATTTTTTATAACTTTTTAAAATTTATAAATTTATCATTTAGCGAAAAAGAAATTATTTCTTTCTAAATTTACGGGAGGTAATACACTTCTGCCGCTTAATTTAAGAGAAACTGAATTTCCGGGAGAAAAGTACTTTTCTCCCGCTATATTTTCATAATAAATTTTGCCTTTTTTGACTTATTTTGCTACTTTATAATGTGAACATTTCCTGTTAACTAGGGTGTAAAGTCGTATTTTTTCCTGAGTGTGAGTTCGCGAGCCTAATGAGCGATGCAAAGGGAGAGGAGTAAATACCCGAGGAAGAAATAAACATTACTCTCAAGTTGCATATAATGCTTTATTCCAACCGCAACCGCTATCACTTTATCAACTATAAAAAGCCGGCTTACTTGTTAAAAATTCGAATTAAATTTATTTATGAAAATGGGTAATAATTTATACAAATTTATGAATTTTTAATTTAGCAGGAAAAAGAAATTATCTCCCTCTGAATTTGTATGAGAAAAGTGCTTATCTCTCGTTTAATTTAAGAGAAATGGTATTGGCGGGAGAAATTATCTCTCTTTCGCTACAATTTGTATATAAATTACGCCCCTTTTCGAACAATTTTCCGAGTTGATAAAGTGGTCATTTTTGTTGAGATGAGAATAAATATATTTTATTCCTACTTCAACAAAAATAGGCCACCTTATTAACTCGAAAAGTGGACCAGAAAAAAGATATTTCTAACTTCTAAAATTTTTCGGGATAAATAACTATTTCTCCCTTTTTTGCGGGAGAGATTCCTATGGATAAATAATTTATTTTAATTTAACGGAACCGACTTTAATAGTAATGAAAATAAAATAAGATTGAATGGTTTTTTTTACAACGATTTTAAATTAAGATAAATATGCTCCTAATTCTAAATAACCAACTAGTTCAAATGAATCAACTGAACATCAGAGGAGAAATCGATATGTATTGAATTCATTTGTAGAATATAGGATTGTAATTTTCTTTTACTTAACATGAAACCTTAATTAATCTGAAAATTATTCTTTATGATTATTTTTGTTAATTGTATCAGAAAAATTTAGTTTAAAAATGAAAAAAAATACGTAATTATTTAATAATTTTTTATTTTAAGTTAGCTTTGAAAGTCGTTAAATATATAAATGTGCTATGAAAAAGTGAACCCATGATATTTATTTTGTTCAAATGGACTCCATAGACAAAGATACAGACAATTTTTTTAAAAATGATAGTGAAAAGAAGCATTCATCAGAACTTGCAGAACCGAACGACAAAAATTCTTACAGAAAAAGGTCCTACAGCAAACAGAAAAGGTTCTCCGATTCATAAGTTATCAATGATCAAAATCGCTGGTGGAATAGTGCAGAAAATTCATTTATTGCATGCTAAAGATATTATAGATATCAATGCAATAAGGCTTAAATTAAAGTATTTAACATTTATTTTCTTTTATATTTTATCTGTTTTTCTGTTACAATATTAGTCGTTCAAGTGTTCGCGTTTTATAAGCGCTTCTTTCCATTATATTTTTAAGAAAATAGCTGTCTGTGGAAACTATTCAAACCAAATAAAAAACACCTCTATTGAAAAAATCCAAGTGATTAATCACTTGATTTATCAACTGATTTATCATCTAATTTATCATCTGATTTATCATATAATTAATCACCTGACTTTATGAAATGATTTTACACCTGATTAATCGTGTGATTTATAATGTGATTAATGAGATGATTAATCATATGACTCATTTCAGATGACTAATCATATGATAAATCATGTGGTTAGTCATTTACCCGATTTTATGTTATTATTTTACACTTGATTAATCATATGATGAATCACTTGATTAATCAAGTGTAAAATAATAACATCAAATCGGGTATATGACTAACCACATGATTAATCAATCGAATTCATCTGAAATGAATCATCTGATTAATTACATTATAAATCACTTGATCAATCAGGTGTAAAATCATTTTGTAAAGTCAGTTGATTAATCATATGATAAATCAAATAATAATTTAAATGATAAATTAAGTAATTAATCACTTGGATTTTTTGAGTAAGGATGGATCTATTTTTTTACCAAAGAATCATATCCTAAAATTTCAGCCAAATTCGTTTACTGGAGGTGGAAATCTCTCTTTGCAAATAAAATGATTACATTTTATATGACCAAATTTAATAAAAACATAATTCATCGGCATAAATTCTAATTCATAGACTGCTAAGGGAGGACCCAAATAAAATTGTTTATTTCAACAAAGTTTAGTTTTTTCACGGAGATACTTCTTATACAATAAACGGCCAAGTAAAACTAGGTTCAATTAAGTTTGTAAGAATATAATATTTTAAATTCATCTAATCAGCTTCGGTTCTTAAGGTAACTACGGAGATTAGGCTAAATTTTCATTTCGTAGTTTACAAATTACGCTTTAAGTTTTTAAAATTTCTTGGATTTGTAAGTTTTCCACCATTCTGTGGGTATCAAAAAATGTTGGAAAATTAAAAAATCCAAAAAATTTCATGTATTAAAAGCATGATTTGTAAACTAAAAAATAAAACCTAACCTAAATTCCGAAGTCGCCTTAAGGTAGCTCTCTTGGGTTATACACGTCATGCAGAACATAATTGGAAAATTATTTTTAATTAGCTTTTTTATAAACTTTATGCATTGAACGTAGAATTACCTAAGAAATAGATACTTTAGAGTGGACAAAAAAAATTATTTCATAACAATTGCAACCCTAGTCGAGAAGATATTAATAATTCAAGAAGAGATACAAAGTATTTACTAAAACGAAAACTTTTTTATTTTTCATGTGATTGGAGCATAATAAAGTACATTTTGTGCATTAAAAAATTTCAAAAAGAGTCACCCATGGAATTTTAGTGATAGTGTTTATAGTTTCAACGTAAATTACAATTGTTTAAAAAAATTATAAAATATATTAATAAACAGTTGTAATTTACGTTTAAACTATAAGAACTATCTCTGAAATTCCAAGGGTAACAACCTCTGAAATTTTTTAAGGCACAAAATGAGCTTTATTACATCCCAATCACATGAAAAATAAAAAAGCTTCCTATGTTTTTAGGAAATATTTTGTATCTCTTCTTGAATTATTAATATCTTCTCGACTAGTAGGTTGCAATTGTTATGAAATAATTTTTTTCTCCACTCTAAAGTATCTCTTTCTTAGGTGATTGTACCTTCAATGCATAAATTTTATAAATAAGCTAATTAAAAATAATTTTCCACGTGTATAACCCAAGGGAGCTACCTTAAGAACCAAAGCTGATTAGATAAATTTAAAATATTATATTCTTATAAGTTTAATTAAACCTAGTTTTACTTGGCCGTCTATTGTATAAGAAGTATCTCCGTGAAAAAACTAAATTTTGTTGAGAAAAACAATTATACTTGAGTCCTCCCTTAATAGTCTATGAATTAGAATTTAAACCGATAAATTATGTTTTTATTAAATTTGGTCATATGAAATGTAATCGTTTTATTTGCAAAAAGAGATCTCCACCTCCAGTAAACGAATTTGGCTGAAATTGCAGGATATGATTCTTTGGTAAAAAAATAGATCCGTGTTTTTTATTTGGTTTGAATAGTTTCCACAGACAGCTTAATTTGTTTTTAAATATAATGAAAAGAAGCGCTAATAAAAACGCGAATACTTGAACGACTAATATTGTAACAGAAAAACAGATAAAATATAAAAGAAAATAAATGTTAAATACTTTAATTTAAGCCTTATTGCATTGCTAAAGGTTTCATGGTAAAAAAGCTATGATTAATTAAAAATTACTTCTTATTTATTAAGATCTTTAGCATGCAACAAATAAAGTTTCTGCACTATTCCACCAGCGGTTTTAATCATTTATAACTTAGAATCAGATAACCTTTGTTTGCTATAGGGCCTTTTTCTGTAAAAAATTTTTTCGTTCGGTTCTTCAAGTTCTAATAAATGCTTCTTTTCACTATCTTTTCGGAAAATTGACTGTATCTTTGTCTATGGAGTTCATTCGAACAAAAGAAAGATCATGGGTTCACTTTTTCATAGCACATTTATATATTTAACGACTTTCACAGCTAACTTAAAATAAAAAATTATTAAATAATTACGTATTTTTTTTTCATTTTTAAACTAAATTTTTCTGATACAATTAACAAAAATAATCATAAAGAATAATTTTCAGATTAATTAAGGTTTCATGTTAAGTAAAAGAAAATTACAATCCTATATTCTACAAATGAATTCAATACATATCGATTTCTCCTCTGATGTTCAGTTGATTCATTTGAACTAGTTGGTTATTTAGAATTAGGAGCATATTTATCTTAATTTAAAATCGTTGTAAAAAAACTATTCAATCTTATTTAATTTTCATCACTATTAAAGTCGATTCCGTTTAATTGAAATAAGTTATTTATCCATAGGAATCTCTCCCGCAAAAGAGGGAGAAATAGTTATTTATCCAGAAAAATTTTAAAAGTTAGAAATATCTTTTTTCCGGCCCACTTTTCGAGTTAATAAGGTGGCCTATTTTTGTTGAGGTAGGAATAAAATATATTTATTCTCATCTCAATCAAAATGACCACTTTATTAACTCGGAAAATTGGTCGAAAAGAGGTTTAATTTATATATAAAATATAGCGGGAGAGAAATAATTTCTCCCGCAAATGCAATTTCTCTTAAATGGGACGAGAGATAAACACTTTTCTCTTACAAATTCAGAGGGAGATAATTTCTTTTTTCCCGCTAAATTAAAAATTCATAAATTTATATAAATTATTACCAATTTTCATAAAAAAAATTAATTCGAATTTTTCACAAATATACCCGCTTTTTTAGTTGATTACGCGATAGCGGTTGAGGTTGGAATAAAGCACTGTATGCAACTTGGGAGTAAAGTCTATTTCTTCCTAGGATATTCACTCCCCCTGGTTCACTTCGCTGAATGAGCCTGAAGTTTACGACGTCCAGATCCGACACTATTAGAAGAAAATTTTTTTTTATTTAAACCACTAAGAAATGACTTAAATAATCTTGTTAACTCTAAAAATAATCGTAAAAAAATTTGAACCATTTCGGATTACCGGAAGGTAGATATAATGACCTGAGACCAACAACATACTTCTATGTATATATACGAAAATATAGTAAATACACAAAAGTGAAAACATTTTATGATTAACTGAAAATAATCAGCCTGAAATCACTAAATTCACTGTATTAACATTCGATTTATGATTAATGATAATTTGGGCCTTTTTGTATTACCGTAAGTATATAAAACCGGCCCGACTTTGATTAAATCATGTTGTTATATACCACAAAAATTATTCAAATACGGAAAACCAAATAATTCTTATTTTTATTAATATAACCAACTGCTAATGGTTTTAAATCATTAATTAACAATAAAATATTTTAAAAAAACTGGTGTAGTATCAATCACTGGAAGGCGACTATATAGACCAACGTATGATGAAAAAATACTACTTTGATCGAATGAAAAATAGCTTGAGAACCGTAATACGAATATTTAATGTTTTTACTAATATAACCAAGTGAAGAAAGTTTAAAAATTCTAAATTAATATTCAATTAATTCATTAGAACAATCCGGTGTAGTTTGAACCGTCGGAATCAACTATATGGAACCGTGTATGATAAAATAATACTATTGTAATCGAAATAAAAAAAGATCACAAGCCGTATTACGTATATTTATTGTTGTTTCGAATATAACTATCTGGAAACATTAAGGAATCCTAAATAACAATCTAAATAGTTTATAAAAGCTATCTGGTGTAGTTTAAACCAACGGAAGGTGCATAAATAGTCCCATATCTGATCCAACGTCATAAAAAAAATTTTTTTTTAAATCTCATTGAGAGTATTTATTGTAGTCACAAATATAACCGACTGGAAACGTTTAGGAATCCTGAATTACAATATAAATAGTTTATAAAAACCATCTAGTGTAGTTTGAACCACCGGAAGGTGACTAGGTACTCTCGAATAGGATAAAATAATGCTTTTACGATATTAAAAAAAATTGTTTCGGAGTTGCTTAACTAGACACACCTGAGTCTGATAAATTAATGCTCTGTGCTAGAAAAAAAATAGTTTGAATCCGCATTATGTATATTTATTTTTTCTACGAATATAACCACCTAGAAATCTTTCTAAATCTTAAATTGACATCTAAACAGTTAATAAGAACTATCTGGTGTAGTTTAAACCACCGGAAGGTGACTAGATACTCCCAAATTGGATAAAATAATGCTACTACAATATAAAAAAAAATTGTTTCAGACTTGCATTGAGAATGTTTATTGTTGCAACAAATATAACAGAATGGAAATGTTTAGGAATCCTAAATTACAATCTAACTAGTTTATAAAAACCATCTAGTGTAGTTTCAACTGCCAAAAGGTAACTAGACACATCCAAGTCTGATATAATGATGCTCTGTAATCGAATAAAAAAATAGTTTAGGAACCGCATTACGTATATTTATTACTTTTGCGAATATAATCATCTGAAAATCTTTCTAAACCTTAAATTAACATCTCACCAGTTAATAAAAACAAACTGGTGTAGTTTGAACCACCGAAAGATGACTAGATGCAACCAAGTCTGTAAAAATAATGCTACTACGATACAAAAAAAAATTTCAAAGCCGCATTTAGAATATATATTGTCGTTACAAATGAAACCAACTAGAAACATTCAGGAATCCTAAATTACAATGTAGATAGTTTATAAAAACCATCTGGTGTAGTTTAAACCACCGGAATGTGCAAAAATACTCCCATATCTGATCCAATAATGCTACAACGTTGAAAAAAAAATAGTTTCAAAGCCGCATTGAGAATATTTATTGTTTTTACAAATATAATCAATTGGAAATTTTTCAATATCTCAAATTAACATCTGAAAATTTTTTAAAAACCATCTAGTGCAGTTTCAACCACCGGAAGGTAACAAGATACTCCCAAATCCGATAAAATAATGCTACTACGATCTAAAGAAAAATTGTTTCAAAGCCGCATTGAGAATATTTATTGTTGTTCCAAATATAAGCAACTGGAAACGTTTAGGAATCCTAAATTATAATCTAAATAGTTTATATAAACCATCTGGTAGAGTTTGAACCCTGAAATTCTGAATTAAAATGTAAATAGTTTATAAAAACCATCTAGTGTAGTTTGAACTGCCGGAAGATAAGTAGACACACTCACGTCTGATAAAATAATGCTCTTTTATGGAAAAAAAATAGTTTCAAAACCGCATTAAGAATATTTATTACTTTTACGAATGTAACCATCTGGAAATCTTTCTAAACTTTAAATTAAAATCTAAACAGTTGATAAAAACAATATGGTGCAGTTTGAACCAACGGAAGGTGACTAGGCGCGACCAAGTCTGAAAAAATAATGCTACTACGATATAAAAAATAGTTTCAAAGTCGCATTGAGAATATTTATTGTTGTTACAAATATAACCAACAAGAAATCTTTCAATATTTTAAATTAACATCTGAACATTTCATAAGAACCATCTACACCGAGAAACTTTTTGGGGCGAGAGACCTCTGTAGTGTAGGGTCGGGCGCCTCTATAAAGTGAATGAGTCGTCCTGTCTTGAGCATAAAGGTCTGAGACCTTTGTCACCGAGGCCGTACGTTTATTACGTTCGGCTGATGTATACGTGGATTCGGTTTTTCCCGGCTTTATGCCTTCAGTCTTCAAAATAAAGGTCTCAGACCTTAATACGAAGACGAGACGCCTCATCAAATCGCTCCATTAACAAAGGTCCCTCACCTCTAGATTAACTAAGGTCTCTCGCCTCAAAAAGTTTCTCCGCGTAGTGCAGTTTGAACCACCAGAAGGTGACTAGGTACTCTCGAATAGGATAAAATAATGCTTTTACGGTATAAAAAAAATTTGTTCCGGAGTTTTTTTGAGAATGTCTATTGTTGCTACAAAAATAACTAACTGGAAACGTTTAGGAATCTTGAATTACAATGTAAATAGTCTATAAATACAATCTGGTGTAATTTGAACCAATGCAAGGTGATTAGACGCAACCAAGTCTGAAAAATTTATGCTACTACGATATAAAAAAACTAATTTTAAAGCCGCATTTAGAATATATATTGTAGTTACAAATATAACCAACTGGAAACGTTTAGGAATCCTGAATTACAATGTAAATATTTTATAAAAACCATCTGGTGTAGTTTCAACTGCCTAAAGGTATCTAGACATATCCAAGTCTAATATAATAATGCTCTGTAAACGAATAAAAAAATAGTTTAAGAACCGCATTACGCATATTTATTACTTTTGCGAATATAACCATCTGAAAATCTTTATAAACCATGAATTAACATCTCACCAGTTAATAAAAACAAACTGTAGTTTGAACTGCCGGAAGATAATTAGACACACCCAAGTCTGATAAAATAATGCTCTGTAATAGAAAAAACTAGTTTAAAAACCGCATTAAGTATATTTATTATTTTTTTATCGAATTTAGAAGTATCTAGTCAACTTCCGGTGGGTGAAACTAAACTAAATGGTTCTTGCAAAATTTTCAAAAGTTAATTTTAGATATTAAAAGATTTCCTGTTGGTTATATATTTATAACACCAATAAATATTCTCAACGCAACTTCGAAACTATTTTCATTATATCGTAGTAGCATTATTTTTTCAGACTTGTTTTTTTCAGTTGGTTATTGTTGTAAAAACAATAAATATTCTCAATGCGGCTTTAAAACCATTTTGTTTTATATCGTAGTAGCATTACTTTATCGGATTTGTAAGTATCTAGTCACTTTCTGGTGGTTGAAACTACACTAGATGATTTTTGTAAAATGTTCAGATGTTAATTTAAGATATTAAAAGATTTTCAGTTAGTTATATTTGTAACAACAATAAATATTCTCAATGCGGCTTCAAAACTTTTTTTTTTTATTGTAGTAGCATTTTTTTTCAGACTCGGTTACGTCTAGTCACCTTCTGGTCGTTCAAACTGCACAAGATTGTTTTTATTAACTTATTTAGATGTTAGTTCGAGGTTTAGAAAGATTTCTAGATGGTTATATTCGTAAAAGTAATAAATATACGTAATGCGGTTCTTGAACTATTCTTATTTCTATTACAGAGCATTATTCTATAAGACTTGCGTGTGTCTAGTTACCTTCCGGCAGTTGAAACGACACCAGATGGTTTTTATAAACTATTGAGATTGTAATTTAGGACTCTTAACGGCATGTCGGAGCTGCAGCAATTGAGTTTTGCTTTTTTTATTTTATCAATATCTTTTTAAATTCATAAATTAACCAAATATAATGACTTGTCCGCACTAAAGCTATATTAGTACAATAATTTTTGTTAAAATAAAAAATCATTTGGACTTGTTATTTTTTTATGAGCTTTGATTGTAAATAAGATATTAAACTCGACAAACCTAACCTTAAAATACGATACATTGAAAGTTTTTATTATAACTTTGTATGTATAATATTTTGGTGGATTTCTTGGGTTGTCCGCACTAGAGTTTAATTTTACAAATTTTTTCTTTGTATTAAAAAAACTCGATTAAACGCATCGTTTATTCATAAGTTAGGATTGGAAATATTATTGGAAGGCGGACAGCTTCGTCATGCTCTTAAATGTTTCCAGTTGGTTATAATTGTAGCAACAGTAAACATTTTCAATGCGGCTTTGAATCTATTTTATTTTATATCGTAGTAGCATTTTTTATTCAGACTTGGTTGCATCTAGTCACCTTCCGGTGGTTCAAACTACACCAGATTGTATTTATAGACTATTTACATTGTAATTCAAGATTGCTACACGTTTCCAGTTAATTATATTTGTAACAACAATATATATTCTAAATGCGGCTTAAAAACAATTTTTCTTCATATCATAGTAGTATTATTTTATCTGATTTGGAAGTATCAAGTCACATTCCGGTGGTTCAAACTCCACCAGATGGTTCTTATAAACAGTTCAGATGCCAATTTAAGATTTTGAAAGATTTCCAGTTGATTATATTTGTAACATAACTAAATATTCTCAGTGCAGCTTTGAAACTATTTTATTTTATATCGTAGTAGCATTATTTTCTCAGACTTGGTTGGTTCTAGTCACCTTCCTGCAGTTCAAACTACACCAGATTGTTTTTATTAACTGGCTAGATGTTAATTTAGGGTTTAGAGAGATTCCCAGATGGTTATATTCGTAAAAGTAATAAATATACGTAATGCGGTTCTAAAACTATTTTTTTTTCGATTACAGAGTATTATTCTATCAGACTTGCGTGTGTCTTGTTACCTTCCGGCAGTTGAAACTACACCAGATGATTCTTATAAACTGTTCAGATGTTAATTTAAGATATTGAAAGATTTCCAGTTAATAAATTTGTAACAACAATGAATATTCTCAATGCGGCTTTGAAACTATTGTTTCATATCGTAGTAGCATTATTTTATCGGATTTGGGAGTATCTAGTCACCTTCCGGTAGTTGAAACTACACTAGATGGTTCTTGTAAAATCTTAAGATGTTAATTTAAGATATTAGTAGATTTCCAGTTGGTTATGTTTGTAACAACGCTAAATATTCTCAGTGCGGCTTTGAAACTATTTTATTTTATATCGTAGTAGCATTATTTTCTTAGATTTGGTGGCGTCTAGTCACCTTCCAGTGGTTCAAACTACACCAGATTGTTTTCATTAACTGGTTAGATGTTAATTTAGAGTTAAGAAAGATTTCCAGATGGTTATATTCGTAAAAGTAATAAGTATACGTAATGTGGCTCTAAAACAATTTTTTTTTTATTACAGAGTATTATTTCATCAGACTTGCGTGTGTCTTGTTACCTTCCGGCAGTTGAAACTACACCAGATGGTTCTTATAAACTATTTAAATTGTAATTTAGGATTTCTTAACGTTTCCAGTTGGTTATATTTGTAGCAACAATAAACATTCTCAATGCAACTCTAAAACCATTTTTTTTTTGTATTGTAGTAGCATTATTTTATCCGATTTGGGAGTATCTAGTCACCCGCTGGAGGCTCAAACTACACCAGATGGTTCTTATAAACTGTTCAGATGTTAATTTGTGATATTGAAAGATTTCCAGTTGGTTAAATTTGTAACAACAATAAATATTCTCAATGCGGCTTTGAAACTATTGTTTCATATCGTAGAATCATTATTTTTTCAGATTTGGGAGTATCTAGTCACCTTCCGGTTGTTTAAACTACACCAGATTGTTTTTATTAACTGGTTAGATGTTAATTTAAAATTTAGAAAGATTTACAGATGGTTATATTCATAAAAGTAATAAATATACGTAATGTGGTTCTAAAATTATTTTTTCTTCGATCACAGAGTATTATTCTATCAGACTTGGATGTGTCTTGTTACCTTTCGGCAGTTGAAACTACACCAGATGGTTCTTATAAACTATTTAAATTGTAATTTAGGATTTATAAACGTTTCCAGTTGGTTATATTTGTAGCAACTTTTTTATATTGTAGTAGCATTATTTTATCCAATTTGGAAGTATCTAGTCTCCTTCCGGTGGTTGAAACTACACTAGATGGTTCTTGTAAAATGTTGAGATGTAAATTTAAGATATTTAAAGATTTCCAGTTGGTTATATTTGTAACAACAATAAATATTCTCAATGCGGCTTTAAAACTATTTTTTTTTATATCGTAGTAGCATTATTTTTTCAGACTTGGTGCGTTTAGTCACCTTTCGGTGGTTTGAACTACATCAGATTGTATTTATTAACTGGTGTTATATTCGCAAAAGTAATAAATATACGTAATGCGGTTTTTAAACTATTTTTTTTTTCGATTACAGAGCATTATTCTATCAGACTTATGTCTGATTGACTTGCAAAGCATTATTCTATCTTTCAAACTTTTTTTATTCTGATGACACTAGTATTATTTTATTATATCGCTAATATCATTTCCTTGAATAGGGTTGCGAATTGACACTCGGAAAAAAATACGACTTTATACCCTAGTTGCATTATATATTATTTTAATCTCACTTTAACAGAAACGGTCATTTTATAAAGTAGGAAAATGGGTTGTATATTTCTCCCCAGAGTGATTTTGCCATCCGAGTGAGCGAAACAAGAGAAGTAAGTACCCGAGCAAGTAATAGACTTTACGCCTTAGTTGCATATAGTGTTTTATTCTCATCTATATCGTGATCTTTATCCAACTTAAAAGCAGATATAATTGGAAAATATTTAAATGAACGTTTTTTCATAAGAGTTCACATTAATTCATTCACTTTTATGAAATATATATTCGCTGGGAGAAAAGATTTTATTTTTCTCTTAATTTGCAGTAGAATAGGACTCATCTCCCTCGCAATTGAAAAGGAATCGAATTTGCGGGAAAAATTATTTTTCTTCTGCTACATTTTAGACATAAATTATGCCTTATATTGACTCACTTTCCAATTTAATAAAGTGGCCATTTATGTTGAGGTAGGAATAAAATAGTATATAGTACAACTAGGGTTTAAAGTCGTATATTTCTCGAGTGTAAAATCGCGACTCTATCGAGCGAAGCTCGATACACTAATTTAAGAGAAATTAAATTTGCGGGAGAAAAGTACTTTTCTCGCGCTATATTTTAGACGTAAATTTTGCATTTTCCTACTTTATGAAGTAGCCATTTCTGTCAAGGTGGGAATAAAATAGTATATAATGCAACTACAGTGTAAAGTCATATTTTTCTATAATGTGCGAAGCGAAGCGAGGAGCGGAAATACCCGGGAATGAAATAGACTTTACTCCCAAGTTGGCCTCTTTATTAACTAAAAAAAAGCAGGCTTAATTATAAAAAATTAAATTTTAATTCTTTTATGAAAATTGGTAATAATTTATACAAATTTATGAATTTTTAGTTGACGAGAGAAAAGAATTTATCTCCTGAATTTGCACGAGAAAAGTGCTTATCTTTCGCCTAGTTTAAGAGAAATTGTATTTGCGGGAGAAAAGTACTTTTTTCCCGCTATATTTTAAATATAAATTATGCCTTTTTTCAACCCACTTTCCGATTTAATAAAATGGCCATTTTCATTGAGATGGGAATAAATATATTTTTTGCCATTCTAACCCCAAAATCGCAACTTCGTTGCTCTTTCGTGGCTCTTATGGCAAAAAATATGGTTTGCAACTGGTACGAAAAGGCTTTTTTACAAAACTCGTTACGACCCTCGCCTTCGGCTCGGGCCGTAAACTTCTCGTTTCGTAAATAAAGCCTTTTCATACCCGTTACAAAATGTACTATTTTCTAACGGCGTGCGCAAAATTCGATTTCATGTACTCATTTGCTTACATAAAATATCATATTATGAGACGCATTTGTTTAGCGTGCGTAAAATGAATCGAGCGTGCGTAAAATGATTTCAGCGTGCCTAAAATGATTTCAGCGTGCGTAAAATGATTTTAGCGTGCGTAAAATGATTTCAGCGTGCGTAAAATGATTTCAGCGTGCGTAAAATGATTGGAGCGTGCGTAAAATGATTTCAGCGTGCGTAAAATGATTTGAGCGTGCGTAAAATGATTTCATCTAAAAAAGATTTTTTTAATTTTTAAAGTGTTATATTTCAGGAACTATACATCATAATAGACTTTTATACATCTCATTTGAAAGCTCTTGTGGTGTTCTTTCAAAGTGCTATGTACAATTATTTTTTTGCGGTACGAGAACTCTCTTATTGATTAATCTTAGAATTAATTATTGAAATAATTTCTTATTTATTGTTTTAAAGAAGAAGGAGGGATTCTTATTTATTATTTTAATGATATATTTTCATGAAATTTCAATTTAATTGTTTTATTAATTGTATTTTTGTATTAGAAATATTATTTATTTTTTTGGAGGCGGGGGGGGCGCTGCCCCCCTTGAACCCCCCTGGCAGGGGCTTCTCGCCCTGCACCCCCTGGACCCCGTCCTGCGCCCTCGGCTACCTCTTACAATCTTGATAGCCTTCGAACAAGATTGTACATGCTATCACAGACGCAAGTTTGTCATTCTTAGAATTTTGCGCACTTGTTAGAAAAAATAATATACGCAACTAATGCGTAAAGTGATCATCGAACTCGTCTCTTTTGTCGCCCTCGCTGCGCTCGGGCGACAAACCCGACTCGTGCAATAATGACACATTTTACGCATTCGTTGCGTAATATACTATATCATATATACATTCATGATTAATTACAATTAATTTTATTCGTATAAAGTACATAATTTCAGAATTATATACTTGAATAGAATTCTAATTCTAATTTATTTTTATTTTTATAATATATAATCAAAGAATTTTAGAAGAAAAACCATGTGGTTTTTTTCAACAAGGAACAAATTTAAATTTAAAAAAATGTTTTTGTTTAATCAAAAGATATCGATCTCTATTTGAAACCTTTAAAATTTCATACAATAGTACAATATGCAATTAGAGAGTAAAGTCGTATATTTCTTCCGAAGAAGAAATAGGCTTTACTCTCGTGTTGCATATTTTACTTTATTCTTGCCGTGGCCACTTAATTAAGTGCAAAAAAGCGAACTCAATTGAGGTATATTTATTTTTATAGATAAAATCTTTAAAACATTAAAAGTAACTGTGATGAATTTAAATTTTTATTTTTTAAGTTTTATATATTTTAATTTAAATTTTAATAAACTATTCTCAATAATATAATAATAAAATACTGTAATTGTTAAATTAAAATATCATATAAATATGGTTTAAGAAAAAATTTCTTTTTTATTTAAATTATTTTTTAAATGTAATAATAAAATTTCTTTAAAATAATTACTTTTATAGAAATTTAGCATTTTAAAAAAATTCTATAATTAAATTAATTAATTAATTAATTAAAAATTTTATGGGAAATAATTAAATTTATAGTAATTATTAATTTACCATAATAATGAATATTAGGTTTTTTAAATTTCAATAAATTAAATATCATTGTGATAATAAGTTTAAAATTTTTATTTTACTTTATTATTTTCGAACTTATAGAGTTTGAAAATAATATAAACAAAAAAACCTAACCCTAAATTAAAATTAAAAATGAAATAATAAAACAGATGATTTTGGGTGTTTCAAAACGCATCCAATAGATCTGGCACCCAACATATATATATTATAAATATAAGTAGGGTGCCAAATCGCAAGCGTTCCTAAAGTCACTCGAGAAGTCTGGCACACAACATATATATATCGAAAATATATGTTGAGTGCCATCCAGCGCCATGTTGAAATAATTTAATCTCCAGCACTGGCTTGACTCTACTTGATTTCCGCGGTTTCTCGCCCGTCGTGCGTCGCATTGATTGCTTCCTTCTGTCGCCTATATATCTATGTATATTTATACATGCGTATTTACACAAGTATTGCTTAAGAGGAGGTCACGTATCTCTGTCCTTTTCTAATCAAAGAATTGAATTTTTACAGAAACCAACAACTTTAGCAAAAAATGAAGAGAAAGCCGCATCTCGTAATAAAAAAAAACAATATTTTCTTTGATAAGAAAGAATTAATTTTATTGCTTCGTTTTCAAGAAAACCTTGAAAAACCTAAATCATAGAGGTTAGGGTGGACAATTTGGTTTTTCAAGGTTTCCTAGAGATCGAAGTAATAAAATGAATTTTTTCTTATTAAAGAAAATATTGCTTTTTTTGATACAAGATGCGGCTTTCTCTTCATTTTTTGATAAAGTTATTAGTTTTTGTAAAAAAATCATTTTTTTGATTAGAAAAGGACAGAGATACGTGACCTCCTCTTAAGCTATTTTATAAGATGCAATAGCTAATAAATTCAATTTTAAGTAAAATACATTAAACTGTCACGTTACAAATTATTCACACAAATCTAGTGCACAGTTTGAGTTAAAAAGAATCATTAAATAAATTTATTTATAAAAAGAAATTTCAAATTTCAGTCATATAAACTATTCTTCTTTAATAATTTAATTATTAACACAAATCTAGCGATCAGCTCGAGTTAAAATGGATTTTTTAATAATTTTATGTATATTTGAAATAATTAAAGAAGGTTATTAATAGGATATTAATAGTTAATATATAACATCACATCAATAATTGTAAACCCATTAAATAAGGATAAATTTTAAAACTCCTTAATTTATAATAAAGAACAGAATTCATTAAAGAATACTAAGCGACTACTAATAGTATTATATACTAATAGTATATTTCCTTGGGTCAATTTCCTATTCTTCAAGAGACCAGTTATGCCGGAAAGGTGTGAACTCATAATAGATAGATTATTATGAGTTCTCTTATTATATAATTATTAGACTATTTAGATAAATCTCAATCTTGAGCAATTAAGAGTGTCAATAAAATAATATAATAAATTTACAATCTCGATCTAAAAAAAAATTTCTTTTCAAACTTACACCTATTTATTGAATCATAAGCATAAAATTTTTTTTATCCAGAAAAGCCTATGTTCAATTTTTAATTTTCAACAATTTTTTTCTTAATTCACGTAAAAGTAAATAACACACAACTCTAGTAAAAAACAAACAATGTATATCATAGCTAAATTACAGCTGTGACATCCCATGGAACTATGCCCTTCAAATCAATATAATATATTAAAACATTCTCAAATTTAAAAATTATAAATCTTAATTTCATTTCTGTTCAAAAGGTTAACAACCAAAATTAGTTCCATGCGATGTCCCGAGTCAGCGGTTTCCCAATACCGACTCATTGCGAAAACTTAACCGTCAATGTATACAAGTGTAAAAGAGAGACGGAGAAGATAAAAAAGAATTCATTAGTAAGCAGACTAATGAACTTAAAATAATCGAACGATTTTCCGTCCTGGAAATTTCGACTGCATGTCAAGTTTCGATTGGGCTTTCCATCTCTCGCTCGCCTGGGCGCAAAGTTATAAAAACGGCCCTTTTCCTCACACGAACGCCTTTTGTCATAGTAAGATAGCATCCACAAGAGTCGGCTCTGCTAGGTCCGCTGGAAAAATCAGTGTACTATAAGTTAATTAAATTAAAATAAAAGAAAATTTTTAAATATATATATATATATATATATATATATATATATATATATATATATATATATATATATATATATATATATATATATATATATATATAAAAATAATTTTTAAATATATATATATATATATATATATATATATATATATATATATATATATATATATATATATATATATATATAATTTAATGATTAGCCTAGAACACTACTTCATTAAATAGTAATAATAATTATAAAATATTATTCAGAAAAAGATAAATATTATATTCTGAAATTAAATAGTGAAGTGATCTCAAAAGATTTAAGATCATTATTACTAACAAATAGTGCGATAGTTAATAGTGTCATTGTGAACTGACCGCACAAGCAATCGAGAGAGCGAACTGTGAATAAAACTTGCCACGGATTCTGAACGTGTAGAATTTAAGACATCCCAAATCGAGACGACCAGGACGAGAAATTCGAAATCTTCACTGACTTCTCTTTCTCTCCTAAAGATATCGAGTGGAATTATTATTGTAAGCCATTATTATATTCATATGTTAAGAATTAAAAATAAAATATACAGAGGACTTTCTAAATACGAGAAGGATTATTTCCGTATAATATATTCTTAAAACATATAGAAATTTAAATGTTATTTAAATTATAGTACCATATTGTAAAATATCTGGATTGTAAGATAAGAGTTATAAAGTCAGAATAAGAAATAATAAAGTTTTGTTAAATTACTTAATGATTTTTATCCAATCTAATCCATCAGAAACAAATAATAAATAACCAATCATTATAACACATATATAACTATATTAATATTTCATATTTAATTCAATAAGGAAAAATATAAAGAAAAATAATATAGACATAAAATTACATATGCATAAATATATATATATATATATATATATATATATATATATATATATGTATATATATACATATATAGAAAAGTGCTTACGAATATACATATATAACAACGTATATACAAATAAAACTAAATAAATATGAAAAAGGAGAAAAATTAAAACGATATTTATTAAAGAGAAAAATTGACTAGCTGTGACACGACCAGAGTGTGTGCACAGCGTCACCCACGCGAAATGCGTAACAAAGCGCACAACCAGTTAAACTCTTATGTGACACATTCGGTTAAACGAAGTGACACAGGAGAGTGTGCGCACAACGTCACTCACACGAAACGCGTAACAAAGCGCACAGCCAGTCAAGCTCTTGTGTGATACATTCGGCTAAACGAAGTGACACAAGAGAGTATGCGCACAGCATCACTTGCGCGGACGTGTAACTAATCTTGGTATGTGACACATCTAAACATGCGCACGGCATAACTCATCATCGACTTAGTAATATTCTATTAATAGTTTGAAAATTTCAATAGTATAAAAATATAATAAATAAAACAAATAAATTATTTGACATTAATAAATTGATCGGTATTAGGTTTTATTATTGAATTTAAATAATTAACCTTTTTATATAAATACATGTATATTCGTGATATATATAGAAATACAAAGATATATGTATACATATATATATATATATATATATATATATATATATATATATATATATATTGTGATTTATTAATAGATCATTGATAAATAAAGTGACAAGGTAAGTCCTGGAACGGTAGACCGGTTCCCAACGAAAATAAATAATTTTTGTTTAAGAACTCAACGACCAAACCAAGTTCGGTCTTAACACAGCTAAAAATGTATCTCAATCATGAGCAATGAAGATTATCAAGTTACCATTTCGATCTCGAAGTAGCGCTTATGCAGTAGTTATAATACTTTTCCCAACGCGGTGAGCAAAAACCGATTTTCAGTGCCTGTTTTGAGTGAGCAAAATACCACATTCCCTCACCAAGCGAGGAAGGTAATATTTTGCTCACGCAAAATAAGTTTTGCTCAAGCAAAATATTACATTCCCCCACTTGGTGAGGGAATGTGGTATTTTGCTAACTCAAAACAGGCACCAAAATCGGATTCCGCTCATCTTATTGGGAAAAATTCTATACCCCACTTGTGACAAAATAGGTCATCCACTCGTCTTTTTTGTTACTCTTGCTACGCTCGAGTAACAAAACGACTCGCGAGGGAATGACCTATTTTGCTCACTAGTAGGGTAATGTACTATTAATAAATAACTCAAAAATCAATTAGTCAATGAAAGCGAATCCGGTCTACACTTAATATAAATTTTATGATATTTAACATTTTAATCCTTCATCAGTGATCATAAATTTAAGGTCATATGCTGTAACTTGGATCACTAATGTTCAATTTATGTTTTCTTAGGCCTCTAAAATTACAACTAAACTAAGAAAAATAATTTCCAATAGCTTCCATACTAGTAAATAGAAAAAATAGATGAAAAGGAAAATTGGATGCAAATCCATTGAGTACTTTTCAAGATTCAAATAACAAAATAAATAAAAAAATTTTTTCAAGAATTCAAAATATTCTATAATTAAAACTGTGCTAGGAAAATCAGTTTTCAAAAGTTTATTTTAATTTGGTGATCAAAAATAATTTTTATGAAAATTTTTAAGCAAATTCATCGTGTAGTTTACATAAAATATCAAAATATGAGAAATCGAAAATTAAATAAAATTTTTAAATGGCTATTTCATTAAAACTACTCTTACCTGAGTAGAAATATAATTACGGCGTACATCCGTCCCGAATCCGGGGCCTAAAGATTATTGTCCGATCCGGATCCGGTTATCCCCTCCAATGTCACCAGGAAAAGTTCCGGTCCGGATACTAATACCCTTATTTCAGGCAAAACTTATCAATACCGGAGTGGTACCGTAATATTTTAGTTCATGTCGCCATTTATGTTTATAACCTAATTTGTGAAATTTTTATAAAACACTTATTAACATATTTTTATCGTTTAAATGAACAATTGCTTTATTTATTTTAAATAAAATACTTAAATTATTACTTTCAAAACAAAATATGAGCTAATTATATGTTTTATAAAAATTAAAAAAAAAAAGTCATTTACAGGCGCTACACAGGCACTTATCAGTTGAGCCTGAAATAAGAATTTTAGTGGCAGGCGCGGATCTTTGCCTGATGACAGACCCTTATTTAAATCTTAAGTTTAGCCGGATAGGGTACTGATTAAAGTACGGTTGGCCCTTATATGTTTCTACTCGGGAAGTAGACCAATTTTCAATAGCTTCCGCAAAAGTTAATAAAAAAAAATAAATTGTATCGAAAATTTGATGCAAATCCATCGTTTACTTTTTAAGATCTAATTGACTAAATAAATACAAACATTTTTATCAAAAATTTCAAAATGCTCTAAAATTAAAACTACGCTAAGGAAAAGAATTTTCAGAAGTTTATTTTATTTCGGGGATCGAAAATTATTTCGATGCAAATTTTTAAGCAGATTCATCGGATAATTTACAAAAAATACCAAAAAAATGAAAAATTGAAATTTTTTTTTTCTTATAAATAATTCTGAAATTAAAACTACGCTAAAAAAACCAATTCTCAATAGCTTTCCACTCCCAAATTAGACAAATAAATTCTATGCAAAATTTAAAGCAAATCCATCGAGTAGTTTTCGAGATCCAGTTGGCTTACTGAATACACACACAGACACACACACATACACATACAGACATTTTCTAAAAATCACTTTTTTCGACTCCCTGAGACCAAATATGTACAAATTTATGAAAAAATAGAAAATAATTGTTTTGCCGATACAATGCTTTCTCTATGAGAAAGCAAAAAGAACTGAAAAATCGGTTAATTGGAAGCCAAGATATTAACAATTTTCGAGCGCTTAGGTGCCTTCACTTATGTAATCAGTTTTTTCCGAATCAATTCCTCTTTAACGGAGGTATGATACGTATCAAGATATTCAGGCTAGAAGAGAAAATGTTCGCTCAAAAATGTAATTTCTCACTTAAGAGGAGGCCGTATCATTCTGTCCTTGTCTAATCTAAATTTTCGTTATTATAAATTAATAAACTATTTTCGTAGAAAAGTAAAATAACCGCCCAATAGAACAAAAGACAAGCAAACGATTCTTTTCTATGAAAAAATATGAAATTTTGATTATTTTTCGAATGAAGTCTGAAACGAAAAAACAGTTCAATCAACTCAATCAAGTTCGATTGTTTTTCCGTTTCAAACTTCACTCGAAAAATAATAAAAATTTCATATTTTTTCATAGAAAAGAATCGTTTGCTTGTCTTTTGTTCTATTGGGCGGTTATTTTACTTTTCTACGAAAATAGTTTATTAATTTATAATAACGAAAATTTAGATTAGACAAGGACAGAATGATACGGCCGCCTCTTAAGGAGATGTAAAATGGATACTAATTCCAATCGTTTCTATCTCTTCAAGTTTTTATTTTCATGAAAAAAACGGGTCTTTTATTTTTTGATATTCTATCTGATATTACATTTTTACATGAAACATGCTAATTGACTGCAATACATTTTTTCAGACTAAAATAATAATTATTTTACAAATATTAAGTATATATAAAATGAACAACTTAAACTATTACTTTTTCCGATTAACTCATGATAAATAATAAATATTGCCTATAAAAATATGTATTTACCTTCTTCAAGTGAGGCTTATTTCTTATAAACTCTAGAATTGCAGAATATGCATCTTTTTTTAAAGAATGTGGTAGTTGAGATATTTTTTTTAAACAATATCTTCGGTTTCGAATGTCATCCAGAATAATATCTCGATCTGCCAGTTTAGAATTAGAAGAAGCATTTAGAACTGGTAAGCAACTAAAGTTTGAATTAATATGAAGTATCTTGCTGGAATTATTTTTTTTTAATTCATCAATGACGTACGCCCAAGATTGAAACTGAAAAAAATAACGTTCCTTTTATTTCAATGAATTTACATTGAAAATAAATATAATTATAATTTAAAATTAATTCTCATACAAAGAGATGCCAAATATTTAGAAAAGCCTCGAGCTTTTTCTTTTGTGTACACATTACCGCTCAAAAGTTTCAACTAACCTAGAAAAATATCAAAATTTCGAAAGATTAATATCTTAGGAACCATACGTCATAAAAGATTTTTATACTTCTTATTTGAAAGCTCTTGCTGTGCACTTTCAAAATGTCGTAGGAAAAAATGATTCGCGAAACGTATAGTTTCTTATGCGCATGCTCGAATTCATGAATTTTTGAAAAATTTTGGGTGCAAGTTTGACTGCTTTTATGATAGCCGAAAATCAATCTAAAAGAAATTAAAACTATCAGAAAGAAAATTGCAAAAGCAACAGCTTGGAATAAGAGCTCAAACTTCATTTTAAACCCATTTTTCGTCATTCTATATATAGAATATATATATTCTATATATATATATATATATAGCTGACGAGCTGCCGCAAAATCACGGGCGTTCATGTGATCAGTTCGCGCATGCGCAGTAAAACGCCCCGTACATAAAATTCAACAGTTGAAAGCGGCGAAATTCAAAAGTCGGTAATACCGATTTGGTATTTAAAAATGAAAACAACAACAAATAAAAAAGTAATATTTGCAAATTTTAAAACATTCTTAATTAATTAATTAGTTTTTCATACGATATTTAGACAAAATAAGCTTTATTCGAATGTCCAAGTCCCGTTTGGCGGCGCCACAACTGTGATTGAAACGTATAATAAGGTCAGGTGATATGTGGTGGCAAGTTCAAACTTGCCTATTTTAATTGAAAAATGTTGAATAAAAGTTAACAAAAACCAAAATGGCTTTAATTACAGTAAACTTTCAATAATATTTCTTATTCTAATTAAGTTTTTTTAGGGTAACTAAAATATTAACCTTTTGTTTACTTGTCTACGTCTGCCGAGTGCTGTCTGCTTATTATACATTTCACAGCTTTGCTGAGCTATTGCTAGGGGTGCCACTTTTGCTTGGACATCCGCATAATAGTTGATTAATTTGAAAGTGTGGAAGAAAATAAGATTAAAGTTTTTTCGAAAACAAATATTTTATAATAATAATAAATATATAAAAATTAGGTTGATACAATTAGCTATAAAATTAGTGTTATTATATTAAAGTATCAGATTATCCGTAAAGTTAATAAATTTATTGAGATAAGAATTTTCGACTTTGAAAAAGTTGTGATATCTCCCCAAAAAACCTTTAAAAAGGTAAAATTACGGCAAGTTAGCTTTAAAAAAAATCTTTTTCACTATCTCAAAAATAAAAAATATTTTGTCAAAAATTCAATCTTATTAATACAATCAACTATAAAAAAATCTATTATATCTCTAAAAAAAGTCTTTAACATTATAGATAATAAAAAAGTGGGAATTAAATTATAACAAAAATATACTTGAAAAAATACTGAAATCAATAATGTGTGGTCAAGTTTAAATATGATTTAAAATAATACTTACAAATGATATTGTACTTATATTTTGATGATAATAATGAATCAATCAAAAATTCCTTTGTTAAAAATAAAGTGTAAAAAAGCCATATAAAATGTTATTGAAAATATAAAACTACCTTCAACAAAATTAAAAAAAATAATAAGTAATTAACGTAAAAGTAAGAATAAAAGTAATATTATAGCTATAAACTTGCAAGGCCCACTCTACAAAAGTTAAATATATCATTAATGTTATAAAATTAGATTATTTGTTCATTGAATACTAAATTGTGAAAATTAATATATATTTTGAATTTCCTTACGAGATTCTAAAAAGTCAATCCTAAAAAATGTTTTAAATGGATGTAAGTTCACCAAGAAATAGAACTTTTGAAGGGTGGGCCTGGAAAGTTTATAGCTGTAATTACTTATTATTTTTTTTAATTTTGTTGAAGGTAGTTTTATATTTTCAATAACATTTTATGGCTTTTTTACACTTTATTTTTAACAAAGGAATTTTTGATTGATTCATTATTATCATCAAAATATAAGTACAATATCATTTGTAAATATTATTAATCACATTTAAACTTGACCACACATTATTGATTTCAGTATTTTTCCAAGTGTATTTTTGTTATGTATTACATGGTAATTGAAATTACTCAAGGTTCGCCACTTCAGAAATTTCTGTTCGCGAGCTAATTTTTTTCTATTTTACATAAACTTTAAAATGAACTTTTATCATGTAAGTTAGAGCCATCAGTAAAGAGTTAAGACAGTTTAAAATATATATTTTCATGTATCATTTATTTCCAATACAAGAATTAATCATACATTATTATAATATACATTTATATTCAATATCATACATGAACATATATATTTCAAACTGTCATAACTCCTTATTAGTGGCTCTTTCTTAGACAATCAAAAATTTATTTTAAAGCTAGTAAAAAATAGAAGAAAATAAGCCCTCAAAAAGCAATTTCTGAAGTAACAAACAATAAGTAATTTCAATTACCATGTAGTACATGTAAAAACTAATGGAAAACTTCAAAATTTAGGCCTGCAAAATTTTATACCAACTCTCCTTTTCATTTGCAACAAGAAGTATTCTAATGGATTTCTCTTTAAAACATCAGGATTTTTAGAAAAAACCATAAAGTTGGTACGTTTCCAAAAATATTAAAAAATTTCCAAATTTCAAGGATCTATAGCTCTTGATCCTTCCAATCTAAATTTTTGAAAATTTTTTTACACGTTTTGGGCAACCAACAGAATATATTCTCAGAGTTTCAGCGATTTTTATTTTTTTGCTCTTCCAGTTGATTTGAAATGTCCCATATATATATATATATAAATGATAATTGCCGAAAATAACCATTTTTTATCGTTATATTATTTTTACAAATTTTATTATTATTTATTTATCATATAACAATTAATTCATAGCATCTTTCATAATTTTTTTTATTTTTCAGCTTTTAAAGTAAAAAGGCAGTAAATTAAATTAGTTAATATAAAAGCAATTTTTTTGTGAATATCTTTGAAAAAAGTTCATTAAAAATAAATTAAAATTCTGAAAAGAATTTAAATTTTCAATAATGGTTTTGACTGAGAAAGATAAATTGATTGTTAAGAGACAGGGATTGTATATTTGAATTGCTTTCATGTTAACTGATATTCATGTAGTAGAATTTAATAATATTCCAAAATAGTGCACCTCATTCAACATGCAATTAACTTCACGAATTCAAAGATCATAATATATTAATTCAGTACCGATTGATGGAGAATTTACAGTTATTATTTTCCGGAAATTTAGAAAAGGTTCACCAGATTTGTGTGTATTATAATAATAAGGTGATTTATATATATGACAGTTTAAATCTTAAATATCTACAAGATGAGCATAAGATTTATATAAACAGATTATTTCCAAACAAATCAGAATTGAGCATAGTATTCGAATCAGTACCATCACAAAGAAATAATCATAATTGCGGCGTTTTTGCAATTGTTTTTGCTGTTGCAATACTTTATAATTTAGGTCCATGTTGTTTAAGATATGATGTTTCTCAAATGCGATTACGTTTATCAAGAATTTCTAAAATGCAGCAAATAAGAATGTTTCCAGTTTTACAAAATTATAGTAATGCAAATATTAATTACGATAATCCACTGGACATGATAAGGAGGAGTTTTTGTCATGAGCAACTTCTAAGTCAAATACCATTGAATTTAGATTTCGCCGAGCTTGAACTATTAGAAAAAAACTCACAAACGCATTTATTAGCAGAACAAAAAAAGATCATGGAAATGTATCGTCAACAAAAGAAATCGAATCATGAAACAATTTTGATGCAAATTGACAATGACATTTCAGATACAAATTTTTTTAAACCAGATAATGATATAATGGGAATCGATGATATCCACTTAAATTATAACAATAATAAAATTAGGACAGTTGAGATTAAATTAAATAAACAAAAAAAAATTAAAAGAAATAGATAAAAAAGAAGCTTTATTTGTAACAGGACTTAAGAGCATGACAAAGCTGCCCGCCTTCCAATAATATTTCCAATCCTAACTTATGAATAAACGATGCGTTTTATCGAGTTTTTTTGCTACAAATTAAAAATTTGTAAGATTAAACTCTAGTGAGGACAACTCAAGAAATCCACCAAAATATTAGACATATAAAGTTATAATAAAAACTTTTAATGCATTGTATTTTAAAGTTAGGTCTATCAAGTTTGATATCTAATTTCCAATCCAAGCTCATAAAAAAATAACAAGTCCAAATAATTTTTTATTTTGACAAAAATTATTGTATTAATATAGCTTTAGTGCGGACAAGTCATTATATTTGTTTAATTTAAGAATTTAAAAAGATATTGATAAAATAAAAAAAGCAAAACTCGATTGCTGCAGCTCCGACATGCCGTTAACAGAAATCATAAAATTAAAAAAAAATCAAAATTTTTAAATAATACCTGTAATATCGTTGTATGTTCTATTAATACAAATTTTTTTGACCACAATCAAAACAGTTAAAGGTGATGACAGCTAAACATGCATAAACCATAACCATAAGGAACAAGAAGGAACAAGGGCGCTGTTGTCGTTGGGTGTAGTTGAGCATATCTTCGGGTGGGAGGAAAAAGATCGTAATTCAGCCAAGCTCAAAAACGTAACAACTTGGCTTCGACAACTAAGAAGTTGTAATTCAACTTAGCGTATGAAAAAATTGTAACTCGGGTTTGGCCATAAAAACGTTATAACTTTTATGCTTAAACATAGGAGTTATAACGTTTATTTATAATTACTACTTTTTTGAGCGCTAAGTTGAATTAGAACCTTTTCGTGAACAAAACCAAGTTGTTACGTTTTTAAGAGTTTAGCTGAGTGAGTGTTTAGCTTAACATCAAAAGCACTGTGTCAAATATGGAAAATGTGAGTTTTTATGTCATTAATAATATAGCATTTTTAAAGAAAAAATGTTTTCAATAAACATTAAGTCAACACCTTGGATCATTACCGAGAGAACGTGAGTTTTTACGTCGTATGCAATATCAAAACGCGTTTTTCGAGGTTAGTTTTCGACATTTGAGCAATATATTGTGGAAAAATCTAACCAAAAACTCATATTAAAGGGTATTTTGGGTCACTGAACTCATTTTTCATCATAAATTGTACTTTGAAATTGTTTAAATACTCTAAAAATCCCAAAAATGAGTGGAAATTTGATTTTTTCATCATTTTAACTACTTTTCACCCTTTTAAAAAATCTGAAAAAATGTATGGTACTGAATTCAAATAAAAAGAAGACTTTTAGGTAAACTAAAAAAAAATCCAAACAATAGTTTTTTTTCTACGCAACTTGGAAATTTTCAAACTCATTTTTAGATTATGTTTTGGTTTCAAAATTTTCTAAAAATGATAAGCTCATGTGCGCATTATTATTCCCTTTAATCTTAATTTCGAATCACCCAAATCGGTTGAAAATTCGCAGAGATATGCTTAAAAAACTGAAAAACACATTTTTTGAGGTTAGGAAGCCAATTTTGAGTCTAGCGAACTGTAACTTTCAGGATCGGAGTTTTTTGACATGATAAATAAATAGGTCAAATTCTAAAAAAATCAAGGGACAGGCCATTTTAACGTACTTATCCAGCTATACTTTTTGATATTCCCGAAAAAGTTGATGAAATAATAAGTGCAGAAATCCCAAATAGAGATATTTATCTAAAATTATGTAGTATTTATAAAAAAATATAAAGCCCAAAAAATATAGAGGCCAAAAAAATATTGGGTCCAAAAAAATATAGGGCGTAAGAAAATATAAAGCCCAAAAAATATAGAGACGAAAAAATTATTGGGACAAAAAAATAAGGCTTAAGAAAATATAGGGCCCAAAAAAATATAAAACCCAAAAAATATAGAGACCAAAAAAATATTGGGTCTAAAAAAATATTGAGTATAAAAAAATATAAGGTGCAAGAAAATATAAGGCCCAAAAAAATATAAAGCCCAAAAAAATATAGGAAAAAAAAATATTGGACCCAAAAAAATATAAGACCCAAAAAAATAAGGCTCAAAAATATAAAGAGCCCGAGAAAATATAAGGATGAAAAAAAAGAAGGGCCCGAAAAAATGGACATTGAATAAAAATATAGGGTCCAAAATAATATAAGACCCAAAAAATATGGTCCAAAAAGAAGCTTGTGACTAATGAGTACTAATTATATAGGGCCCGATAAAAAATTGCTACTCTTATTACCAAAAGATTAGACCTATTTAAAAAATGCGGAGAACCGGAGAACCGGAGAACTAGAGAACCGGAAAAACGGAAAAAAAAGTGGTTTCACTTTAATATAATATAAGATTATTACTGAAATAATTTTATAGACTTATTTTTTATTGTCGCTAATAGAAGCTTACAAATTTATATTTCATTGTCGCTAATAGAAGCTTACAAATTTATGTTTTATTACAAGCTTACATATTTATTTTTTTTGTTGTTAAAAAAAACTTATACATTAATTTTTTCTTTAGTAAATCAATATTATTTTATATTTTGTATTTTAATTATCATCAATTTTTTTTTTCTGTAACCTTGAAAAATAATCATTGTATATTGAGAATATTGTATTTATTAGTGTAATGAAATAAAAATATTAAATTATTTAATTTATTTTATTTGAAATTATTTCAGTTGCTAATATAAGTTCTTCTAAGTCCATGTTGCGTCATTTAATACTTTAACAAATTCTAATCTTTTTACTTTTAATATATAAGTAAT
Source organism: Anastatus disparis (assembly GCA_017163975.1). Taxonomy (NCBI): domain Eukaryota; kingdom Metazoa; phylum Arthropoda; class Insecta; order Hymenoptera; family Eupelmidae; genus Anastatus; species Anastatus disparis. The sequence continues at coordinate 649,255 of JAFFSR010000320.1, read as the reverse complement.
ATCTATAAAATTTTTAAATATATATATATATATATATATATATATATATATATAAATATACATATATATTTTCATGAGTGTATATGCATATAATATATCATTATAATTGTTTCTTCTATTTTCTTTTACTTCTCATATAATTTCTAGTTTTGTTCCTCTTTCCCAATTCACATATTCATTTTCTAATTTATTTAATAAAACGTCTAATTTATATTGTCCATCCGTTATTGTTCCGATGTATTCTGATTCATTTTTTTTTGTGCAAAAGAATTTTTTAAATACCCTTGTATTTCTGAAAAATAAAAAATTATTTATATTATTATATTTTTTTTCAATAATATTTAATTACTTATTAATCCAGGTCTTAATTTTAATTTTGCGAAATTTATTTTAATTGGTTTGTTATTTTTCAATATGTTGTATACGCCTAAATAAATTATATTCGAATAATATTTTAATGTCAAGTAATATATATTATTTCCTTATTGTATCCTTTTGCTTTTGAAACATTAACATTCTCTAATAATATTTTCTGAAATACTAAAAAATGTTTAATATTATGTTGTGATTAATAATATTGTATATTATAAAAATAAACTTCGTTTAATTTTAGATTTTTTTTGAATTTTTCAATATTTTCATCATAAATATTGCATCGAATTCTGAATCCTTCAGAATTATTTATTATGAATTTCAAAATCCTGGAATCAGTTTGTTTTTGTTTGTTAACAAAAGTTTGTTCTTCAGAAATTTCTTCAATATATGCAACCAGAGATCTATTATATGTAGTCAAAAATATTTATAACATATATTATATTTTTGATTTTTTTAATAAAGTTTTTAATACATATGTTGATCGATCTCCTATTACAATTTTAGTTTTTAAAAATATTATGAATAAGATATTATTTTTATATATTTATTGTATTAATTTTTTAAATGTTATTAATATATACATTACATTTCTATGTATTTTTATGTGACGTAATAAATTATCTCTTCGATGAAATCCTTTTCCACAAATGTTGCAAATATTGTTATAATCAGATGCATGACTTTGTAAGTGTCTTATTAAATGTTCATTTCTTATATATTTATTTTTGGAAATAGAACATTCTAATTTTTCAGGTTTGTTATGTTTTTTTAAATGTCTTATATAACCTCTTTTATATTTTAATATTGTTTCACATATATATTTTTTTTTTGTTTTATTTTTTAAAAAAAGATTAATATATCAAGGATATTGTCCTCTATTAGGCAGTTTGCTATGCAAGCTCAGAGTAGATGGCGTTCTGAGCTCTAGCGCTGTCATGGCGGCACACTCCACGTATGTGTGCATGGATAAGCATATACCTGTAGCTGTGTGCGTGCAACGACGCGCAACACTCTGCTATTAGAGAAGGGGCTTCCCCCACTACTTTCAGATGTAACGTCATTGAATACACACGGATAGACTCATGAATACACTTATACATGTTAACATAGCAAGATTGTCGTAGTGTGACCGCCATGACAGCGCTAGAGCTCAGAACGCCACCTGCTTCGAGCTTGCATAGCAAACTGCCTAATATGATTAACCTTTTTCCATGGTGAAGTCGAGGGAGTCCCCGCCCGGTACCGTTTAACACATTACATCAGGCTAGACTGTCAGACCCACCATACGGAAAACTTTGACTACCGATAGATAATCAGCCACTTTCGTGACCAACAATCAACCGATACCCAATGAGGTCAGATTTTTAAGAGTCGCGATATAAATGGCACATACACTAATTTTCTTTCGAAATACACTAATTTTCTTTCGAAAGTTCCACATATATAACAAATATATATTTTTGATGAATGAAATTTCTTATTATGCTTCAATAAATGGTTATGTCTCTCAAATGATCGATTGCATTTAGTGCAAGTTAACATATTTATTGCTAAATTAATATAATAATACTTATTATATTATATATAGTGTAATTTAATATTTTCTAATATTATTAAGTTTTATTATTTATAACTTATGTATAATTTACTATATACATATATATTTTACTGGTAATTTTTTAATTTCCTACTTCAAATAAAAAATTTTTTTATTTAAAATATACGCAGTTATTATACTTTTTAATTATTATTAAATGGACCATGTACAAATTACGTAAGGATATTTTCATTACATATGACTTTTGATTATTTATATGTAAGAGTCTGTATTTTTTTTTTTTTTTTTCTCATTTTGACCCCTTACTTTATTTAACGTTTTGTTAATTAAGTGGGGCTAGAATAATAAAAATTACATTTGAAAACAAACTTTTTTCTATCATAGAATTTTTTCATTTATTAATAAATGAATATGATAATCGTTAGTTTTAAATCATAATTTCATAATCTTAAAATTTTTTCATTTATTAATAAATGAATATGATAATCGTCAGTTTAAAATTGTAATTTCTGATCTTAAAATTATAGTTTTTATAAAAAATCATATGTATTAATACGTATTTCTGTATCATTAGTCTTCTTTGTATTTATTTATTGAGAATCATGTAGGGACAATATTCTTATAATAATATAAACTATCATGTGAATATATATTAGTTATATACGTAACTTGGGAGTACGAAGGATGAATACAGGCGAGACTAAAGTGTTTGTCGCTTGAGTAGCAGTTGGTCGAGGACGCGCGAAGCGCGCCTGAGACTGACTGCTGCTCAAGTGACAAGCACTTTAGTCAAGCCTGGATTCAGAATCCTTCGTACTCCCAAGTTACGTAGATAAGTTTATGTCGTTGGTAGGCCGTATGAGGAACTATAAAAATGATTTTTTAAAATTAATGATATATGTTATATTAAAAAAAAGTAAATAATGTCATTATTTACTTATTTATTTTACTTATTAACTGTTTAACTTTGAAAATTTGTTTAAACAAAACATTCTGTAAAGTTAAGATTTTATATGAATTTGTATGAGCATTGACATATCTAACGACATTCTTTTGTTTTCACTAACCTACGAATCAATGTCACTCGCGTCATATACGGCCATGCTGTGCGATATCTCGATCTGTCAATACTCCCTTAGGGAGTATAGAGCTGTCAATACTCCCTAAGGGAGTATTGACAGAGAGAATATCGTCGAGATATTAGCATGAACGTATGCAATGCCTATACAAATTTAGCGTGGTCTATAGGTATTCCACCGAATACGGCCTACGACGACATAAAAATATATAGATACATGTGAAAATATGTAGACTTATACAAATTATGTATTATTATACAAAATGAAGTATATATAATTGTACATAAACCTCGACATAAACTATGTATAATAATTATTGTATATAATCCGTGTATAATTATATATAAATATAAAGGTAAACTCTTGTAAAATATTTTTAAACCTCCTCTTTCCATCTATGTAAGAGATTATAAGTTATTTGGACAACCTTTGTCCCCCTATCAACCTTATGTAATTTGTACACGGGTCTAAAATTAATATTAAAAATTATAAACTTTTCAATATTAATAATAATTTCAATAGATAAAATTTTTATATTTAAATTAAGAGCAGGCTGGATTTGCTATTTTTTTCTAATTGATTTACATTGATTAATACTTGAGTAAATAACAAAAACCTCAATTGTTACTCGGTCGGTATTAGATTGTACTCCAGCTTGGTCTTAAAAGAAGAATATTGTAACGCGATGAGTTTAAGTTTTAAAATTGAAATGTTTTAATTAATTATATATTAAAAATAATCAATAATCATTTGTCATTATTTTTATTTTATACAATTGTTAAAAACCTTGTAAATTTAAATACAAGATTTATATTCATTTTGCTAACTAATAAATATTTTGCTCGCACTCAGAGCGCAAAATACTATTTTGACCAGCTGTTGTGAGGGAGCAAAATACCTCTTTGCCTCCCTAGGGAGCAAAATGAATTCGAACTTTTAACAGGCTCGATAATGTAACTCGATATTTTTATACATCAGTCAGTGTGTGTAACTCGATGCTTTTTATACATCAGTTAAGTGCTTCACTTAGAATGGTCAATTCTGCGAATTGTAAATTCCCCGAATTACAAGTCAGGGGTGAACAAATTCCTCGAAAAAGTTCACATATATCAGTAGCAACTTTCAGTCTATTTAGCATTGATTTTTTCGAGTATTATTTATGTAATATTTAATCTTGCACGTTGCATCGAAGACATTTTCATATCCTTATAATATCAGCCAAGTATTCAACGCCGAATCGTAAATTCTTGGAATTACAAGTTAGCAATGGACGATTTCCGCGAAAAATGTTAAATTTGAATAAATCAAAATTTAATTTAATTTTTAATGTATTATAAGAAAAAAATATATATAGTATTGAAATAAAACGGAAAATTTTATCCCATAGAAATATCATTTATTTTATACATCTCATTTGAAAGCTCTTGTGGTGCTCTTTTAAAGTGCTATGTACAATTTTTTTCGCGATACGTGAACTCTCTTATTAATTAATCTTAGAGTTAATCATTTAAATAATTTCTTATTTATTGTTTTAAAGAGGGGGGAGGAATTCTCAATTATTATTTTAATAATATATTTTCATGGAATTTTAATTTAAGAGCAGGCCGGATTCGCTGTCCTTGTCTAACTGAGATTTTTGTTATTTACTCAAATATTAAACGGTGAATCTGCAAATTAAAAGCTGAGCGCAATAGATATTATTATTACAAATATTTATGCACAAGAAGAAAAAAATCTATCGCTTTGTTTTTGAGAAAAGTAAGTAACGCGAAAATATTATAAACATAAACTTTCACTTTGGCGTTACTTACTTTTCTCAAAAACAAATCGGTAATTTTTTTTTCTTGTGCATAGATGTTCATTATAATAATATCTATTGCGCTCAGCGTTTAATACTTGAGTAAATAACAAACAACTCAATTGTTACTCGGTCAATATCAGGTTCTACTCTGGCCTGCCGTTAATGGTTTTATTAATTTTATTTTTATATTAGTAATATTATTTATTTTTTTGGAGGCGGGGGGGCGCTGCCCCCCCGAACCCCTCCGGGGCTCCGCCCCTGGACCCCGTGCTGCGCCCCGACCTCGACTACCTTTTACGATCTTGATAGCCTTCGAACAAGATTGTACATGCTATCACAGACGCAAGTTTGTCATTCTTAGAATTTTGCGCACTTGTTAGAAAAATAATATTTTTGATGCTCTTCGCGTGAGAAAATAGTATGCGCAACGCGGGAGCATATAGGTGTTTGTCGACTCGTGCGATTTGTCGCTCTCGCTACGCTCGAGCGACAAACACGCACTCGTCGGCAAACACCTATTTTGCTCCCTTGTTGCACAATGTACTAATATTTTTGATATAAGCTAAAATAATTTGTTTGTATAATGATTGTTACATAAATATATTGTTTCTGATTCCATGAAATGTAGCCGAAAAATATTTATTAAATATTTTTTGAAACCTTTCGTAAAATATTTCTGTAATATTTATTTATTCAATATTACGATAAAAACTTTTCAATGGGTATCTTAAAAATATTTTTAAAGTATATCATGAAATGTTTTGTTGCAATATTTTTAATATATTTCAAGAAACATTTCATTAAATAATTTCGAAAGATTTCGTGAAATTTAACTATGAATTTTGTAAAATTTAATTGCAAAATCTATTAAATAATATGAAAACTTTACATGAAATGTTTCTTGAAACATTACATTTATAAGGTTTTTATTTGTTATAATTCATGTCAAATAGACAAAAAAGCAAGGAAAAAAATTTTAAACATGTTTTTTTGCTATATAGTAGCATTACTAATATGCTATGTATTTCTATATTTACATTTATTAATGTTTTAATCTGTATATAAAGATAAACATAAAATGTTATAAACATCCATCAAAGTTAAAAATACTTTTTTATAAGCGTTTTTTCTTTATTGATAATATGTATGTTAAAAAAACGTTGCTAAGTGCTTTAGTGCAATGCTTTCTCATAGAGCATATTAAGTTTGAGAAATTTGATTTTATTTTTTAAAATGTGATTTTAATGTAATATTCTTACTATCTGCATCAAAGAATGACTTAATATTTAAGGAAATTATATATTTGAAAAAAGGCTATGTTTTTTACAATGTGATTTTAATGTAAATATTCTTACCAACTGTATCAAAGACATTTAGCTATATATTCATTTTGCTATTCTACTGCCTATTCTACGATTTTTTCTCTCCATGTAACCATTGGGGGGAAAAAAATCCGTTGAATGGGAAGAAGATGCTTGCGTATTAGATCGCGTAAACATAAACATAACCTCTTTAAAATTGTAGCTCATACAGAGCGATTTTCTACAATTTGTTTTAAAATGAATGAAGTAGATTTGTATTTATAATTTAATTGTTTTTGTTTATTTACTTCGTATCGCAACTCGCTTTTCCATTCTACATTGGAATAGAGAATAGAATTCTATTCTTCGCATGAAACTTGCCGAATAGCGCTGATTGGTTGTTTCTATTATGCATCCTCTATTCGGCAGTCTCTTTTCTACTCATCTGACTGCACCCTTACATATTTCTTTTCTTTAGGGTAAATCGTATAAATGATGACATATATTGAATTTTATGTTTAATTACAACAGTAAGCATCCATCTTTCTCAAATTTCATACTTAACCTAAATTATATTACAAATAAATTTTATACATTTTAAAATTTATTTATTTAATTTTATAATTTTAAAATTTATTTATTTAATTTTATAATTTTAAAATTTATTTATTTAATTTTATAATTTTAAAATTTATTTATTTAATTTTATAATTTTAAAATTTATTCATTTAATTTTATAATTTTAAAATTTATTTATTTAATTTTATAATTTTAAAATTGTAAATCATTATTATAATTAGGAAACAAATAAAAGATTTTAAAATTTTAATATATCTTTTAGTAAAGTTTTTGAGAATTACTTGTCAATGTAAATACCAAACCTAGTAATATAATTTTTGCAAAGAAATGATTCAATATCAGAAGATGATTTAAGAAGTTTTAGCTTAGTTTATTAATTTCTTTTATAAAATTGTAGGAGTATTTAAAGACTGCACAAAAATTAAAATATTGATATTGTGTTTAAATACCGAAAAAAGTAGAATTAAGGGTATGGTTTCACGCTACTTAACCGATCGAAAATTATAATTTTATAAAATTACAATTTTTGAAAAAACTATACATCGGAATGAGTTTTCCTTTGATAGATCACTTCATTTAATTTCGATGAAGGGCGGAAACTCTAAAAATTAGCGGAAAAAAGCGTTAATCGAAGATAATTAGAAAAACAAATTTCTCAGTTCGAAAAAATCAAATTTCTCAAAAACGGTGTTTCGTAGGGAAATTTCCTATTCAGAATCATTTTATCTTTGAAAAATGAAGTGCGGAAACTTGGTTTGATAAATCATATCGCAAAAAAGCAAAATTACATTTTTCTAAAAAGATGCGATCAGCTGTAAGAATACAATGGCCGTGCAAGAAGCCATGTTTCATAGTTGGCATCAATGCTAATGTATAGTTTGGTACGCGCCAACTTCAAATTCGAATTTTAAATATAAATTGAATTTGTTTTATATGTATAATTTCTACAAATGAACACTTTTTCAACATAAAACTGTTTTATTTTATTTAAAACATAAATATGTAAAAAATTTAATATTATAAGAGAAAACAATATAGTTTACATCATTTGCGAACTCATTATTTTTTTTTAATTTTCATTATAGCAAAATAAGTAATCTATTCGTTTATTTGTTTGAAACAAAATATTTTTTGAATGACTTTATTGAATTAGCGAAACTTTGGCATATCCTAACCTTTTTAGAATGAAAATGTTTTCAAAAGCGAATAATAAGTTTTACTTAATTTTATTGATTATGGTTTGTGAAAAATAAACAATCATAAGTAATTTTGTTAAGATAAGACTTTGAAAAAACGTGAGAAAAATCACTTAATTTTTTTAATCTTAGTGTAATGAGTATAAAATAAAATTCATAATATTATTTTTGAAAAATTTGTAGAAATCTATTTTTCAAATTCATTATTTTCCTAATATTTATCTTTTCATTCGGAATTTAAATTTTACATTCATGTTATATATAGATTTATCAATCCAACATAAATATAAAAAGAATAGAAAAGATTTTGAAATATATTTTTTTTGACAAAATTTTTTTAAAGATAAATGAACAAGACTCTCCGTAAAACACAAACTGCAAAAAAACTTTCTTTTATTTGACAAAGAATTCAATTTGGTAGAAATGAATGATAAATTTTTGAATTTTGTAAATAAATTAAATCATAAATAAATGTACATGTTGAACCTTAAAACTTCAGTTTTATTTATGCATTATAATACTTATTATTTTAACTAAATATTATTTTTTCAAAAAACTGTAAAAAACTATGAAAAAATATAAATAATCGTAAATAAATGTGAATAATTGTAAAAAAAATAAATAAATTTAAATAACTGTAAATAAATATAAACAACTGAATATTTATAGTTATTTACAGTTATTTACAGTTAGTAACACTTATTTACAATTATTTCCAGAAATTTTTTCCATATGGGCTTATCTTAATAAAATTATTTACAACTGTTTATTTTTAAAGAACGATAATATAAAATAATATTTGATGAGATTATATTATATAATAAAATTATATTAGCAATAAAATTAAGTAATCCTTATCCTTATATAAAAAGGTTAGGATATGCCAAAGTTTCGCTAATTCAATAAAGTCACTCAAAAAATATTTTGTTTCAAACAAATAAACGAATAGATTACTTATTTTGCTATAATGAAAATTAAAAAAAAATAATGAGTTCGCAAATGATGTAAACTATATTGTTTTCTCTTATAATATTAAATTTTTTACATATTTATGTTTTAAATAAAATAAAACAGTTTTATGTTGAAAAAGTGTTCATTTGTAGAAATTATACATATAAAACAAATTCAATTTATATTTAAAATTCGAATTTGAAGTTGGCGCGTACCAAACTATACATTAGCATTGATGCCAACTATGAAACATGGCTTCTTGCACGGCCATTGTATTCTTACAGCTGATCGCATCTTTTTAGAAAAATGTAATTTTGCTTTTTTGCGATATGATTTATCAAACCAAGTTTCCGCCCTTCATTTTTCAAAGATAAAATGATTCTGAATAAGAAATTTCCCTACGAAACACCGTTTTTGAGAAATTTGATTTTTTCGAACTGAGAAATTTGTTTTTCTAATTATCTTCGATTAACGCTTTTTTCCGCTAATTTTTAGAGTTTCCGCCCTTCATCGAAATTAAGGGGGTTAGTGCGATATCCCGATTTTCTTAAGAATATCTTAAAATTAAAAGACAATAAAAATAGCACTATTTTACATATCATATTAAAATTTCAGATAGCTTAGCTTCACCGAAGCCGAGATATGAAGTCTGAAAGTTCGAAAATTTAACACAGCGTCTTATGGGAAGGTTGGTATGAGACAGAAAAAAGCAAACGTTTTCATCGATAACCCTGAAAATTTTCTTAAGAATAAACCAAAAAACTGACATGTTTTTAACAATTATAATTAGAATATAATATTAAAATTTCAGAAGGCCTAGCTTCATAGTTTCGTAGATATAGCAATTTAATGGACTATCTCACCGAAGTTTTCATCGCGTAAAACACGAGAGGGGAAGGTGTGCGTATATAAACAGAATTTTTGTTAAACTGAGTTAAATATAATTGAAGTTACAACTATAATAATAAATTATTTACACTTTTTATGAAAATAATTTATAATAAAAAAATAATATTTTGTTCCTTATTGCGGGGCCCTGAGTAGATACGGTCCTGTGCGCACTAACCTCCTTAAATGAAGTGATCTATCAAAGGAAAACTCATTCCGATGTATAGTTTTTTCAAAAATTGTAATTTTATAAAATTATAATTTTCGATCATTAAGGTAGCGTGAAACCATACCCTTAACAGGAGGTCACGTATCTCTGTCCTTTTCTAATCAAAGAAATTATTTTTTCACAAAAACTAATAACTTTAGCAAAAAATGAAGAGAAAGCCGCATCTTGTATCAAAAAAAGCAATATTTTCTTTGATAAGAAAAAATTAATTTTATTGCTTCATTCTCAAGAAAACCTTGAAAAACCAAATTGCTCAACCTAACCTCTATGATTTAAGTTTTTTAAGGTTTTTTTGAAAACAAAGCAATAAAATTAATTCTTTCTCATCAAAGAAAATATTGCTTTTTTTGATACGAGATGCGACTTTCTCTTCATTTTTTGCTAAAGTTATTAGTTTTTGAAAAAAACTCAATGCTTCGATTAGAAAAGGACAGAGATACGTGACCTCCTCTTAAATAAGTTTCATGTATCCAATTCTGTTAAAACATTGTCAGTTCGCGTAAAATGAATTGCATAAAATTGATGGTAACAATGTAAATTTGAAATATATTTTTATAGAACATTTCTATGAAAATATTTTTATTTTACTTTGTTGTTCATATTTCTTTTTTATTTGTAAAAGTTAAAATGATTAAACAAAATGTCTTTCTGAAATATAACCTGTAATAATTTGTATTGATCAAGTTTTAACAGAAATAGGAATCTCAAATATATAATTTTTAATTAATTTCATCGATAAAAATACTTCAAAAACGTAATTGGATAGGAGGTTTTCTGTTTTTATAAAAGTATATGTCAACAGGCAATATGACATGATATAAAAGTTTTATAATTAATCTCTAATAATTGGATAATAGTGTTTTTTTAAGAAATAAAAATCAAGTACAAAGTATTGATATTGTTAGATGAGATCAAAGAAAATATATATTTCAAAAGAATGATAAATATTTTAAAAAGACTTACAGTAAAATTACCAGGAGATTGGAATCAAATTACAGATGTAAGATGCATAAAAAAATATTTTTAATTTTCAAGAAATATAATTATTTGAAAATAAAATTCATATAGTTTCCTTAGATCTTGACAGCCTTTGATGCATTGGGCAAAAAAAGTTACATTTGAATCACATTTAAAAAAATAAAATCAATTAAAATATTAAACAATGTAAACTAATTAACTGCTAATATTTAAAAAAAAAATGAAAATATATAAGATGTGATGTAGTTTTTAATGTAATAAAGCATATAATATAACTTCCCTGTTGAAAAAAACCATGTGGTTTAACTATGTGGTCATCATGACCATGTGGTCATTTGTGAAAAATCACTTTTGTCTCGCAAATTCAGAGGGCAAAAAGTTCTTTACTCCCACCACATTTAATTTCTCTAAAAATAAAGGGGCGAAAAGTACTTTACTCCTTCAATTCAAATTTCTCTTAAATAAAGAAAAAGCTGTGTACTTTTCTCCCGCAAATTTAGAGGGCGAAAAGTTCTTTACTCCCGCCAAATTTAATTTCTCTAAAATTAAGGGGGCGAAAAGTACTTTACTCCTTCAAGTCAAATTTCTCTTAAATAAAGGAAAAGCTGTGTACTTTTCTCCCGCAAATTCGAAGGGCGAAAAGTTCTTTACTCCCGCCAAATTGAATTTCTCTAAAATTAAGGGGGTGAAAAGTACTTTACTCCTTCAAGTCAAATTTCTCTTAAATAAAGGGAAAGCTGTATACTTTTCTCCCGCAAATTCAGAGGGCGAAAAGTACTTTTATTCCGCATATTAAATTTTTCTTAAATTGAGCGAGAAATAGAATTTTTCTCTCGCAAATGAGAGGGCGAAAAGTTCTTTATTCCAGCCAAATTTGAATTCACTAAAAATAAGAGGGCGAAAAGTACTTTACTCCCGCAAGTTATATTACTCTAAAATAAAGGGGGAGCTGTGTACTTTTCTCCCGCAAATTCAGAGGGTGAAAAGTTCTTTACTACCGCCAAATTTAATTTCTTTGAAAATGAGCGGGCGCAAAGTACTTTTATTCCGCAAATTAAATATTTCTTAAATTGAGCAAGGAATAGAATTTTTCTCTCACAAATGAGAGGGCGAAAAGTTCTTTATTTCCGCCAAATTTCATTTCTCTAAAAATAAGGGGGCAAAATGTACTTTACTCCCGCAAGTCAAACTTCTGTTGAATAAAGGGAAAGCTGGGTATTTTTATCCCGCAACTCCAGAGCGCGAAAAGTTCTTAAGTCCCACCAAATTTAATTTCTTTAAAAATAAGCGGGAGAAAAGTACTTTTCTCTTGCAAATTCAGAAGGTGAAAAGTTCTTTACTCCCGCCAAATTTAATTTCTTTGAAAATGAGCGGGGGCAAAGTACTTTTATTCCGCTAATTAAATTTTTCTTAAATTAAGCAAGAAAAAGAATTTTTCTCTCGCAAATGAGAGGGCGAAAAGTTCTTTATTTCCGCAAAAATTTAATTTCTCTAAAAATAAAGGGGCGAAAAGTACTTTACTCCCACAAGTCAAATTACTCTTAAATAAAGGGGGAGCTGTGTACTTTTTTTTCGCAAATTCAGAGGGCGAAAAGTTCTTTACTCCCGCCAAATTTAATTTCTTTAAAATAAGCAGGCGTCAAGTACTATTATAAATATTTCTTAAATTAAGCAAGAAAAAAGAATTTTCCTCTCACAAATGAGAGGGCAAAAAGTTCTTTATTCCCGCCGAATTTCATTACTCTAAAAATAAGAGGGCGAAATGTACTTTACTCCCGCAAGTCAAACTTCTCTTTAATGAAGGGGAAACTGTGTACTTTTATCCCGCGAATCCAGAGGGCGAAGAGTTCTTTACTCCCGCCAGATTTAATTTCTTCAACAATAAACGGGCGTCAAGTACTTTTATTCCGCAAATTAAATCTTTCTTAAATTAAGCAAGAAAAAAAATTTTTTTCTCGTAAATAAGAGGGTGATTAGTTCTTTATTTCCGCAAAATTTGATTTCTTTAAAATTCTCCGCTTAATTTTAGAGAAATTAAATTTAGCAAATATAAAGAACTTTTTGCCCTTTGAATTTGCAAGAGAAAAATACGTCGCTCTGGCTTAATTTGAGAGAAATCTGATTTTCAAGAGAAAAGTACTTTTCGCCCGCTTATTTCTGAAGAAATTAAATTTGGCGGGAGTAAAGAAGTTTTCGCCCTATGAAGTTGCGGGATAAAAGTACACAGCTTCCTCTTCATTCAAGAGAAGATTAACTTGCGAGAGTAAAGTACATTTCACCCCCTTATTTTTAGAGAAATGAAAATCAGCGGGATTAAAGAACTTTTTGCCCTCTCATTTGTGAGAGGAAAATTCTTTTTTCTCGCTTAATTTAAAAAATATTTAATTTGCGAAATAAAAGTACTTGAAGCCCGCTTATTTTTAAAGAAATTAAATTTGGCGAGGGTAAAGAACTTTTTTCCTTCTGAAATTGCAGAAGAAAAGTACTTTTCTCCCGCTTATTTTTAAAGGAATTAAATTTGGCGGGAGTAAAGAACTTTTCACCTTCTGAATTTGCAAGATAAAAGTACTTTTCTCCCGCTTATTTTTAAAGAAATTAAATTTGGCGGGAGTAAAGAACTTTTCGCCCTCTGGATTTGCGGGATAAAAGTACACAGCTTGCCCTTCATTCAAGAGAAGTTGGACTTGCGGGAGTAAAGTACTTTCGCCACCTTATTGTTAGAGAAATGAAATTCGGCGGGAATAAAGAACTTTTCGACCTTTCATTTGTGAAAGGAAAATTCTTTTTTCTCGCTTAATTTAAAAAAGATTTAATTTGCGAAATAAAAGTACTTGACGCCCGCTTATTTCTAAAGAAATTAAATTTGGCGAGGGTAAAGAACTTTTTTCCTTCTGAAATTGCAGAAGAAAAGTACTTTTCTCCCGCTTATTTTTAAAGGAATTAAATTTGGCGGGAGTAAAAAACTTTTGGCCCTCTGGATTTGCGGGATAAAAGTACACAGCTTCCCCTTCATTCAAGAGAAGGTTAACTTGTGGGAGTAAAGTATATTTCGTCCCCTTATTTTTAAACAAATTAAATTTAGTGGGAGTAAAGAACTTTTCGCCCTCTGAATTAGCGGAAAAAAAGTACACAGCTTCTCCTTCATTTAAGAGTAATTTGACTTGTGATAGTAAAGTACTTTTTGCGCCCTTATATTTAGAGAAATGAAATTCGACAGAAAAATTCTTTTTTCTCGCTTAATTTAAGAAAGATTCAATTTGCGAAATAAAAGTACTTGACGCCCGTTTATTTTTAAAGACATTAAATTTGGCGAGGGTAAAGAACTTTTTTCCTTCTAAATTTGCAGAAGAAAAGTACTTTTCTCCCTCTTATTTTTAAAGGAATTAAATTTGGCGGGAGTAAAAAACTTTTGGCCCTCTGGATTTGCGGGATAAAAGTACACAGCTTCCCCTTCATTCAAGAGAAGTTTAACTTGTGGGAGTAAAGTACATTTCGTCCCCTTATTTTTAAACAAATTAAATTCAGTGGGAGTAAAGAAATTTTCGCCCTCTGAATTTGCGGGAGAAAAGTACACAGCTCCCCTTTCATTTAAGAGTAATTTGACTTGCGGGAGTGAAGTACTTTTCGCCCCTTTATTTTTAGAGAAATCATATTTGGCGGTAATAAAGAACTTTTCGCCCTCTCATTTGCGAGAGAAAAATTTTTTTTCTTGCTTAATTTAAAAAAAATTTAATTAGCGGAATGAAAGTACTATGCTTTCGCTCATTTTTAAAGAAATTAAATTCGGCGGGGGTAAAGAACTTTGCACCTTCTGAATTTGCAAGAGAAAAGTACTTTTCTCCCGCTTATTTTTGAAGGAATTAAATTTGGCGGGAGAAAAGAACTTTTCGCTCTCTGGATTTGCGGGATAAAAGTACACAGCTTCCCCTTCATTCAAGAGAAGTTTGACTTGCGGGAGTAAAGTACATTTCGACCCCTTATTTATAGAGAAATGAAATTTGGCATGAATAAAAAACTTTCCGCCCTCTCATTTCTGAGAAAAAATTCTTTTTTCTCGCTTAATTTAAGAAAGATTCAATTTGCGAAATAAAAGTACTTGATGCCGCCTTATTTTTAAAGAAATTGAATTCGGCGGAAGTAAACAATTTTGCGCCCTCTAAATCTGCAGGAGAAAAGTACACAGCTCCCCCTTTATTAAAGAGTAATTTGACTTACGGGAGTAAAGTACTTTTCGGCCCTTTACTTTTATAAAAAATTAAATTTTGCGGAAATAAAAAACTTTTCGCCCTCTCATTTGTGAGAGGAAAATTCTTTTTTCTCGCTTATTTAAGAAAGATTTAATTTGCAAAATAAAAGTACTTTACGCCCGCTAATTTTTAAAGAAATTAAGTTTGGCGGGAGTAAAGAACTTTTCGCCCCCTGGATTTGCGGAAGAAAAGTACACAGCTCCCATCTTATTCAAGAGTAATTTGACTTGTGGGAGTAAAGTACTTTTCGCCCCTTTATTTTTAGAGAAATTAAATTTTGCGGAAATAAAGAACTAATCGCCCTCTTATTTGCGAGAGAAAAATTTTTTTTTGGCTCAATTTAAGAAAAGTTTAATTAGCGGAATAAAAGTACTTTGCCTCCGCTCATTTTTTAAGAAATTAAATTTGGCCAGAGTAAAAAACTTTTTACCTTCTGAATTTGCAAGAGAAAAGTACTTTTCGCCCCTTTATTTTTAGAGAAATTATATTTGGCGGTAATAAAGAACTTATCGCCCCTGAACTTGCGGAAAAAAGGTACACATCTCCCTCCTCATTTAAGAGTAATTTGACTTGTGGGAGTGAAGTACATTTCGCCCCCTTATTTTTAGAGAAATGAAATTCGGCGGGAATAAAGAACTTTTTGTCCTCTCATTTGCAAGAGAAAAATTCTATTTTTTGCTCAATTTAAAAATATTTAATTTGCGGAATAAAAGTACTTTGCGCCCGCTCATTTTTAATGAAATTAAATTTGGCGAGTAAAGAACTTTTCACCTTCTGAATTTGGAAGAGAAAGTACTCTTCTCCCGCTTATTTTTAAAGAAATTAAATTTTGCGGGAGTAAAAAGCTTTTCGCCTTCTGAATTTGCGGGAGAAAAGTACACAGCTCCCCTTTCATTTAAGAGTAATTTGACTTGCGGGAGTGAAGTACTTTTCGCCCCTTTATTTTTAGAGAAATCATATTTGGCGGTAATAAAGAACTTTTCGCCGTCTCATTTGCGAGAGAAAAATTCTTTTTCTTGCTTAATTTAAAAAAAATTTAATTAGCGGAATGAAAGTACTATGCTCTCGCTCATTTTTAAAGAAATTAAATTTGGCGGGGGTAAAGAACTTTGCACCTTCTGAATTTGCAAGAGAAAAGTACTTTTCTCCCGCTTATTTTTAAAGGAATTAAATTTGGCGGGAGAAAAGAACTTTTCGCTCTCTGGATTTGCGGGATAAAAGTACACAGCTTCCCCTTCATTCAAGAGAAGTTTGACTTGCGGGAGTAAAGTACATTTCGACCCCTTATTTATAGAGAAATGAGATTTGGCATGAATAAAAAACTTTTCGCCCTCTCATTTCTGAGAAAAAATTCTTTTTTCTCGCTTAATTTAAGAAAGATTCAATTTGCGAAATAAAAGTACTTGATGCCGCCTTATTTTTAAAGAAATTGAATTTGGCGGAAGTAAACAATTTTGCGCCCTCTAAATCTGCGGGAGAAAAGTACACAGCTCCCCCTTTATTAAAGAGTAATTTGACTTACGGGAGTAAAGTACTTTTCGGCCCTTTACTTTTATAAAAAATTAAATTTTGCGGAAATAAAAAACTTTTCGCCCTCTCATTTGTGAGAGGAAAATTCTTTTTTCTCGCTTATTTAAGAAAGATTTAATTTGCAAAATAAAAGTACTTTACGCCCGCTAATTTTTAAAGAAATTAAGTTTGGCGGGAGTAAAGAACTTTTCGCCCCCTGGATTTGCGGAAGAAAAGTACACAGCTCCTTTCTTATTCAAGAGTAATTTGACTTGTGGGAGTGAAGTACTTTTCGCCCCTTTATTTTTAGAGAAATTAAATTTTGCGGAAATAAAGAACTAATCGCCCTCTTATTTGCGAGAGAAAAATTTTTTTTTGGCTCAATTTAAGAAAAGTTTAATTAGCGGAATAAAAGTACTTTGCCTCCGCTCATTTTTTAAGAAATTAAATTTGGCCAGAGTAAAAAACTTTTTACCTTCTGAATTTGCAAGAGAAAAGTACTTTTCGCCCCTTTATTTTTAGAGAAATTATATTTGGCGGTAATAAAGAACTTATCGCCCCCTGAATTTGCGGAAAAAAGGTACACATCTCCCTCCTCATTTAAGAGTAATTTGACTTGTGGGAGTGAAGTACATTTCGCCCCCTTATTTTTAGAGAAATGAAATTCGGCGGGAATAAAGAACTTTTTGTCCTCTCATTTGCAAGAGAAAAATTCTATTTTTTGCTCAATTTAAAAAATATTTAATTTGCGGAATAAAAGTACTTTGCGCCCGCTCATTTTTAATGAAATTAAATTTGGCGAGAGTAAAGAACTTTTCACCTTCTGAATTTGGAAGAGAAAAGTACTCTTTTCCCGCTTATTTTTAAAGGAATTAAATTTGGCGGGAGTAAAGAACTTTTCACCTTCTGAATTTGCAAGATAAAAGTACTTTTCTCCCGCTTATTTTTAAAGAAATTAAATTTGGCGGGAGTAAAGAACTTTTCGCCCTCTGGATTTGCGGGATAAAAGTACACAGCTTGCCCTTTATTCAAGAGAAGTTGGACTTGCGGGAGTAAAGTACTTTCGCCACCTTATTGTTAGAGAAATGAAATTCGGCGGGAATAAAGAACTTTTCGACCTTTCATTTGTGAAAGGAAAATTCTTTTTTCTCGCTTAATTTAAAAAAGATTTAATTTGCGAAATAAAAGTACTTGACGCCCGCTTATTTCTAAAGAAATTAAATTTGGCGAGGGTAAAGAACTTTTTTCCTTCTGAAATTGCAGAAGAAAAGTACTTTTCTCCCGCTTATTTTTAAAGGAATTAAATTTGGCGGGAGTAAAAAACTTTTGGCCCTCTGGATTTGCGGGATAAAAGTACACAGCGTCCCCTTCATTCAAGAGAAGGTTAACTTGTGGGAGTAAAGTATATTTCGTCCCCTTATTTTTAAACAAATTAAATTTAGTGGGAGTAAAGAACTTTTCGCCCTCTGAATTAGCGGAAAAAAAGTACACAGCTTCTCCTTCATTTAAGAATAATTTGACTTGTGATAGTAAAGTACTTTTTGCGCCCTTATATTTAGAGAAATGAAATTCGACAGAAAAATTCTTTTTTCTCGCTTAATTTAAGAAAGATTCAATTTGCGAAATAAAAGTACTTGACGCCCGTTTATTTTTAAAGACATTAAATTTGGCGAGGGTAAAGAACTTTTTTCCTTCTAAATTTGCAGAAGAAAAGTACTTTTCTCCCTCTTATTTTTAAAGGAATTAAATTTGGCGGGAGTAAAAAACTTTTGGCCCTCTGGATTTGCGGGATAAAAGTACACAGCTTCCCCTTCATTCAAGAGAAGTTTAACTTGTGGGAGTAAAGTACATTTCGTCCCCTTATTTTTAAACAAATTAAATTCAGTGGGAGTAAAGAAATTTTCGCCCTCTGAATTTGCGGAAGAAAAGTACACAGCTCCCCTTTCATTTAAGAGTAATTTGACTTGCGGGAGTGAAGTACTTTTCGCCCCTTTATTTTTAGAGAAATCATATTTGGCGGTAATAAAGAACTTTTCGCCCTCTCATTTGCGAGAGAAAAATTTTTTTTCTTGCTTAATTTAAAAAAAATTTAATTAGCGGAATGAAAGTACTATGCTTTCGCTCATTTTTAAAGAAATTAAATTCGGCGGGGGTAAAGAACTTTGCACCTTCTGAATTTGCAAGAGAAAAGTACTTTTCTCCCGCTTATTTTTGAAGGAATTAAATTTGGCGGGAGAAAAGAACTTTTCGCTCTCTGGATTTGCGGGATAAAAGTACACAGCTTCCCCTTCATTCAAGAGAAGTTTGACTTGCGGGAGTAAAGTACATTTCGACCCCTTATTTATAGAGAAATGAAATTTGGCATGAATAAAAAACTTTCCGCCCTCTCATTTCTGAGAAAAAATTCTTTTTTCTCGCTTAATTTAAGAAAGATTCAATTTGCGAAATAAAAGTACTTGATGCCGCCTTATTTTTAAAGAAATTGAATTCGGCGGAAGTAAACAATTTTGCGCCCTCTAAATCTGCAGGAGAAAAGTACACAGCTCCCCCTTTATTAAAGAGTAATTTGACTTACGGGAGTAAAGTACTTTTCGGCCCTTTACTTTTATAAAAAATTAAATTTTGCGGAAATAAAAAACTTTTCGCCCTCTCATTTGTGAGAGGAAAATTCTTTTTTCTCGCTTATTTAAGAAAGATTTAATTTGCAAAATAAAAGTACTTTACGCCCGCTAATTTTTAAAGAAATTAAGTTTGGCGGGAGTAAAGAACTTTTCGCCCCCTGGATTTGCGGAAGAAAAGTACACAGCTCCCATCTTATTCAAGAGTAATTTGACTTGTGGGAGTAAAGTACTTTTCGCCCCTTTATTTTTAGAGAAATTAAATTTTGCGGAAATAAAGAACTAATCGCCCTCTTATTTGCGAGAGAAAAATTTTTTTTTGGCTCAATTTAAGAAAAGTTTAATTAGCGGAATAAAAGTACTTTGCCTCCGCTCATTTTTTAAGAAATTAAATTTGGCCAGAGTAAAAAACTTTTTACCTTCTGAATTTGCAAGAGAAAAGTACTTTTCGCCCCTTTATTTTTAGAGAAATTATATTTGGCGGTAATAAAGAACTTATCGCCCCCTGAACTTGCGGAAAAAAGGTACACATCTCCCTCCTCATTTAAGAGTAATTTGACTTGTGGGAGTGAAGTACATTTCGCCCCCTTATTTTTAGAGAAATGAAATTCGGCGGGAATAAAGAACTTTTTGTCCTCTCATTTGCAAGAGAAAAATTCTATTTTTTGCTCAATTTAAAAAATATTTAATTTGCGGAATAAAAGTACTTTGCGCCCGCTCATTTTTAATGAAATTAAATTTGGCGAGAGTAAAGAACTTTTCACCTTCTGAATTTGGAAGAGAAAAGTACTCTTCTCCCGCTTATTTTTAAAGAAATTAAATTTTGCGGGAGTAAAAAGCTTTTCGCCTTCTGAATTTGCGGGAGAAAAGTACACAGCTCCCCTTTCATTTAAGAGTAATTTGACTTGCGGGAGTGAAGTACTTTTCGCCCCTTTATTTTTAGAGAAATCATATTTGGCGGTAATAAAGAACTTTTCGCCGTCTCATTTGCGAGAGAAAAATTCTTTTTCTTGCTTAATTTAAAAAAAATTTAATTAGCGGAATGAAAGTACTATGCTCTCGCTCATTTTTAAAGAAATTAAATTTGGCGGGGGTAAAGAACTTTGCACCTTCTGAATTTGCAAGAGAAAAGTACTTTTCTCCCGCTTATTTTTAAAGGAATTAAATTTGGCGGGAGAAAAGAACTTTTCGCTCTCTGGATTTGCGGGATAAAAGTACACAGCTTCCCCTTCATTCAAGAGAAGTTTGACTTGCGGGAGTAAAGTACATTTCGACCCCTTATTTATAGAGAAATGAGATTTGGCATGAATAAAAAACTTTTCGCCCTCTCATTTCTGAGAAAAAATTCTTTTTTCTCGCTTAATTTAAGAAAGATTCAATTTGCGAAATAAAAGTACTTGATGCCGCCTTATTTTTAAAGAAATTGAATTTGGCGGAAGTAAACAATTTTGCGCCCTCTAAATCTGCGGGAGAAAAGTACACAGCTCCCCCTTTATTAAAGAGTAATTTGACTTACGGGAGTAAAGTACTTTTCGGCCCTTTACTTTTATAAAAATTAAATTTTGCGGAAATAAAAAACTTTTCGCCCTCTCATTTGTGAGAGGAAAATTCTTTTTTCTCGCTTATTTAAGAAAGATTTAATTTGCAAAATAAAAGTACTTTACGCCCGCTAATTTTTAAAGAAATTAAGTTTGGCGGGAGTAAAGAACTTTTCGCCCCCTGGATTTGCGGAAGAAAAGTACACAGCTCCTTTCTTATTCAAGAGTAATTTGACTTGTGGGAGTGAAGTACTTTTCGCCCCTTTATTTTTAGAGAAATTAAATTTTGCGGAAATAAAGAACTAATCGCCCTCTTATTTGCGAGAGAAAATTTTTTTTTGGCTCAATTTAAGAAAAGTTTAATTAGCGGAATAAAAGTACTTTGCCTCCGCTCATTTTTTAAGAAATTAAATTTGGCCAGAGTAAAAAACTTTTTACCTTCTGAATTTGCAAGAGAAAAGTACTTTTCGCCCCTTTATTTTTAGAGAAATTATATTTGGCGGTAATAAAGAACTTATCGCCCCCTGAATTTGCGGAAAAAAGGTACACATCTCCCTCCTCATTTAAGAGTAATTTGACTTGTGGGAGTGAAGTACATTTCGCCCCCTTATTTTTAGAGAAATGAAATTCGGCGGGAATAAAGAACTTTTTGTCCTCTCATTTGCAAGAGAAAAATTCTATTTTTTGCTCAATTTAAAAAATATTTAATTTGCGGAATAAAAGTACTTTGCGCCCGCTCATTTTTAATGAAATTAAATTTGGCGAGAGTAAAGAACTTTTCACCTTCTGAATTTGGAAGAGAAAAGTACTCTTTTCCCGCTTATTTTTAAAGAAATTAAATTTTGCGGGAGTAAAGAGCTTTTCGCCTTCTGAATTTGCGGGAGAAAAGTACACAGCTCCCCTTTCATTTAAGAGTAATTTGACTTGCGGGAGTGAAGTACTTTTCGCCCCTTTATTTTTAGAGAAATCATATTTGGCGGTAATAAAGAACTTTTCGCCCTCTCATTTCCGAGAGAAAAATTCTTTTTCTTGCTTAATTTAAAAAAAATTTAATTAGCGGAATGAAAGTACTATGCTCTCGCTCATTTTTAAAGAAATTAAATTTGGCGGGGGTAAAGAACTTTGCACCTTCTGAATTTGCAAGAGAAAAGTACTTTTCTCCCGCTTATTTTTAAAGGAATTAAATTTGGCCGGAGAAAAGAACTTTTCGCTCTCTGGATTTGCGGGATAAAAGTACACAGCTTCCCCTTCATTCAAGAGAAGTTTGACTTGCGGGAGTAAAGTACATTTCGACCCCTTATATATAGAGAAATGAGATTTGGCATGAATAAAAAACTTTCCGCCCTCTCATTTCTGAGAAAAAATTCTTTTTTCTCGCTTAATTTAAGAAAGATTCAATTTGCGAAATAAAAGTACTTGATGCCCCCTTATTTTTAAAGAAATTGAATTCGGCGGAAGTAAACAATTTTGCGCCCTCTAAATCTGCGGGAGAAAAGTACACAGCTCCCCCTTTATTAAAGAGTAATTTGACTTACGGGAGTAAAGTACTTTTCGGCCCTTTACTTTTATAAAAAATTAAATTTTGCGGAAATAAAAAACTTTTCGCCCTCTCATTTGTGAGAGGAAAATTCTTTTTTCTCGCTTATTTAAGAAAGATTTAATTTGCAAAATAAGAGTACTTTACGCCCGCTAATTTTTAAAGAAATTAAGTTTGGCGGGAGTAAAGAACTTTTCGCCCCCTGGATTTGCGGAAGAAAAGTACACAGCTCCCTTCTCATTTAAGAGTAATTTGACTTGTGGGAGTGAAGTACTTTTCGCCCCTTTATTTTTAGAGAAATTAAATTTTGCGGAAATAAAGAACTAATCGCCCTCTTATTTGCGAGAGAAAAATTTTTTTTTTGCTCAATTTAAGAAAAGTTTAATTAGCGGAATAAAAGTACTTTGCCCCTGCTCATTTTTTAAGAAATTAAATTTGGCCAGAGTAAAAAACTTTTTACCTTCTGAATTTGCAAGAGAAAAGTACTTTTCGCCCCTTTATTTTTAGAGAAATTATATTTAGCGGTAATAAAGAACTTATCGCCCCCTGAATTTGCGGAAAAAAAGTACACATCTCCCTCCTCATTTAAGAGTAATTTGACTTGTGGGAGTGAAGTACATTTCGCCCCCTTATTTTTAGAGAAATGAAATTCGTCGGGAATAAAGAACTTTTTGTCCTCTCATTTGCAAGAGAAAAATTCTATTTTTTGCTCAATTTAAAAAATATTTAATTTGCGGAATAAAAGTACTTTGCGCCCGCTCATTTTTAATGAAATTAAATTTGGCGAGAGTAAAGAACTTTTCACCTTCTAAATTTGCAAGAGAAAAGTACTCTTCTCCCGCTTATTTTTAAAGAAATTAAATTTTTTGGGAGAAAGAACTATTTGCCCTCTAGATTTGCGGGATGAAAGTACACAGCTTCCCCTTCATTCAAGAGAAGTACGACTTGCGGGAGTAAAGTACATTTCGACCCCCTATTTTTAGAGAAATTAAATTTTGCGGAATTAAAGAACTTTTCGCCCTCTGGATTTGCGGGATAAAAGTACACAGCTTTACCTTCATTCGAGAGAAGTTTGACTTGCGGGAGTAAGGTACATTTCACCCCCTTATTTTTAAAGAAATTAAATTTGGCGGGAGTAAAGAACTTTTCGCCCTCTGAATTTGTGGAAGAAAAGTACACAGCTCCCCCTTCATTCAAGAGTAATTTGACTTGTGAAAGTAAAGTACTTTTCGCCCCTTTATTTTTAGAGAAATTAAATTTTGCGGAAATAAAGAAATTTTCGCCCTCTCATTTGCAAGAGGAAAATTCTATTTTTTGCTTAATTTAAGAAAAATAAAATTAGCGGAATAAAAGTACTTTGCCCCCGCTCATTTTCAATGAAATTAAATTTGGCGGGAGTAACGAACTTTTCACCTTCTGAATTTGCAAGATAAAAGTACTTTTCTCTCGCTTATTTTTAAAGAAATTACATTTGGCGGGAGTGAAGAACTTTTTGCCCTCTGGATTTGCGGGATAAAAGTACACAGCTTGCCCTTCATTCAAGAGAAGTTGGACTTGCGGGAGTAAAGTACATTTCGTCCACTTATTTTTAAACAAATTAAATTCAGTAGTAGTAAAGAAATTTTCGCCCTCTGAATTTGCGGGAGAAAAGTACACAGCTCCCCTTTCATTTAAGAGTAATTTGACTTGCGGGAGTGAAGTACTTTTCGCCCCTTTATTTTTAGAGAAATCATATTTGGCGGTAATAAAGAACTTTTCGCCCTCTCATTTGCGAGAGAAAAATTCTTTTTCTTGCTTAATTTAAAAAAAATTTAATTAGCGGAATAAAAGTACTATGCTCTCGTTCATTTTTAAAGAAATTAAATTTGGCGGGGGTAAAGAACTTTGCACCTTCTGAATTTGCAAGAGAAAAGTACTTTTCTCCCGCTTATTTTTAAAGGAATTAAATTTGGCGGGAGAAAAGAACTTTTCGCTCTCTGGATTTGCGGGATAAAAGTACACAGCTTCCCCTTCATTCAAGAGAAGTTTGACTTGCGGGAGTAAAGTACATTTCGACCCCTTATTTATAGAGAAATGAAATTTGGCATGAATAAAAAACTTTCCGCCCTCTCATTTCTGAGAAAAAATTCTTTTTTCTCGCTTAATTTAAGAAAGATTCAATTTGCGAAATAAAAGTACTTGATGCCGCCTTATTTTTAAAGAAATTGAATTCGGCGGAAGTTAACAATTTTGCGCTCTCTAAATCTGCAGGAGAAAAGTACACAGCTCCCTCCTCATTTAAGAGTAATTTGACTTGTGGGAGTGAAGTACATTTCGCCCCCTTATTTTTAGAGAAATGAAATTCGGCGGGAATAAAGAATTTTTTGTCCTCTCATTTGCAAGAGAAAAATTCTATTTTTTGCTCAATTTAAAAAATATTTAATTTGCGGAATAAAAGTACTTTGCGCCCGCTCATTTTTAATGAAATTAAATTTGGCGAGAGTAAAGAACTTTTCACCTTCTGAATTTGCAAGAGAAAAGTACTCTTCTCCCGCTTATTTTTAAAGAAATTAAATTTTGCGGGAGTAAAGAGCTTTTCGCCCTCTGGATTTGCGGAATAAAAGTACACAGCTTTACCTTCATTCGAGAGTAATTTGACTTGTGAAAGTAAAGTACTTTTCGCCCCTTTATTTTTAGAGAAATTAAATTTTGCGGAAATAAAGAACTTTTCGCCCTCTCATTTGCAAGAGGAAAATTCTATTTTTTGCTTAATTTAATAAAAATAAAATTAGCGGAATAAAAGTACTTTGCCCCCGCTCATTTTCAATGAAATTAAATTTGGCGGGAGTAACGAACTTTTCACCTTCTGAATTTGCAAGAGAAGAGTACTTTTTTCCTGCTTATTTTTAAAGAAATTAAATTTGGCGGGAGTAAAGAAGTTTTCGCCCTCTAGAGTTGCGGGATAAAAGTTCACAGCTTCCCGTTTATTCAAGAAAAGATTGACTTGCGGGAGTAAAGTATATTTCACCCCCTTATTTTTAGAGAAATGAAAATCAGCGGGATTGAAGAACTTTTCGCGCTCTCATTTGTGAGAGGAAAATTCTTTTTTCTCGCTTATTTAAGAAAGATTTAATTTGCAAAATAAAAGTACTTCACGCCCGCTTATTTTTAAAGAAATTAAATTTGGCGGGAGTAACGAACTTTTCGCCCCCTGGATTTGCAGAAGAAAAGTACACAGCTCCCTCCTCATTTAAGAGTAATTTGACTTGTGGGAGTGAAGTACTTTTCGCCCCTTTATTTTTAGAGAAATTAAATTTTGCGGAAATAAAGAACTAATCGCCCTCTTATTTGCGGGAGAAAAAATTTTTTTCTTGCTTAATTTAAGAAAAGTTCAATTAGCGGAATAAAAGTACTTTGCCCCCGCTCATTTTTAAAGAAATTAAATTTGGCCAAAGTAAAGAACTTTTTACCTTCTGAATTTGCAAGAGAAAAGTACTTTTCTCCCGCTTATTTTTAAAGTAATTAAATTTGGCGGGAGTAAAGAACTTTTCGCCCTCTGGATTTGCGGGATAAAAGTACACAGCTTGCCCTTCATTCAAGAGAAGTTGGACTTGCGGGAGTAAAGTACTTTCGCCCCCTTATTGTTAGAGAAATGAAATTCGGCGGGAATAAAGAACTTTTCGACCTTTCATTTGTGAAAGAAAAATTCTTTTTTCTCGCTTAATTTAAAAAAGATTTAATTTGCGAAATAAAAGTACTTGACGCCCGCTTATCTTTAAAGAAATTAAATTTGGCGAGAGTAAAGAACTTTTCACCTTCTGAATTTGCATGAGAAAAGTACTTTTCTCCTGCTTAATTTTAAAGAAATTAAATTTATCGGGAGTAAAGAACTATTTGCCCTCTAGATTTGCGGGATGAAAGTACACAGCTTCCCCTTCATTCAAGAGAAGTACGACTTGCGGGAGTAAAGTACATTTCGACCCCCTATTTTTAGAGAAATTAAATTTTGCGGAAATAAAGAACTTTTCGCCCCCTTATTTGTAAGAGGAAAATTCTTTTTTCTCGCTTAATTTAAGAAAGATTTAACTTGCAAAATAGAAGTACTTGACGCCTGCTTATTTTTAAAGAAATGAAATTTAACGGGAGAAAAGAACTTTTCGCCCTCTGAATTAGCGGAAGTAAAGTACACAGCTTCCCCTTCATTTAAGAGTAATTTGACTTGTGAAAGTAAAGTACTTTTTGCGCCCTTATATTTAGAGAAATGAAATTCGGCAGCAATAAGGATTTTTTAGCCCTCTCATTTATGACAGAAAAATTCTTTTTTCTCGCTTAATTTAAGAAAGATTCAATTTGCGAAATAAAAGTACTTGACGCCCGTTTATTTTTAAAGACATTAAATTTGGCGAGGGTAAAGAACTTTTTTCCTTATGAATTTGCAGAAGAAAAGTACTTTCCTTCCGCTTATTTTTAAAGGAATTAAATTTTGCGGGAGTAAAAAACTTTTGGCCCTCTGGATTTGCGGGATAAAAGTACACAGCTTCCCCTTCATTCAAGAGAAGTTTAACTTGTGGGAGTAAAGTACATTTCGCTTCTTTATTTTTAAAGAAATTAAATTTAGTGGGAGTAAAGAAATTTTTGACCTCTGAATTTGCGGGAGAAAAGTACACAGCTCCCCTTTCATTTAAGAGTAATTTGACTTGCGGGAGTAAAGTACTTTTCGCCCCCTTATTTTTAGTGAATTTAAATTTGGCGGGAATAAAGAACTTTCCGCCCTCTGAATTTGCGGGAGAAAAGTACACAGCTTTCCTTTTATTTAAGAGAAATTTGACTTGAAGGAGTAAAGTACATTTCGCCCCCTTAATTTTAGAGAAATTAAATTTGGCGAAGGTATAGTATATTACGCACCAAGGGAGGGAAGGGAGACATCTTAACCCGCGCGTTTATCGCCCTCGCCTTTGGCTCGGGCGATAACATACGCGCGGGTTAAGATGTCCCCCTTCACTCCCGTGGCGCGTATACAATTTTTTACCATAGCCAAGCCGAAAGTTGTCAACATATTGTTCTACTAGATACACTACACGATATCACACTACACGGTAACACTCGTAATGATAATTCATTAATAAAAAAAGATGTTATGAATTATTCTAATTTTTCATCACACACATTTTTAAAGATTCTATGCTTTGTTTTACTATATACACTACACGATAACACAATACACGGTAACACTCGTAATAATAGTTCATTAATAAAAAAAAAATTTATTATTTAATGTGATACAGTTATTCTTTGATAAACTCTGTTTCAATGCACACATTTTTCATCACACACATTTTTAACTAAATAATAATATAATAAAATATATACATACGCATTATAATGTAATATAAAAATTTAAAATATAAATAATTAACTTTTAATTTTTATTTTAAATATATTTGAAAAAAGTATATGGTTTTTAGAATTCTTTTGAAAAACTTGAAAAAAGTCAACAAAATGAATTGGTTAAAATAAACATTTATAACTATATATTCATTGTATTTATATGTAACTTACTTCATACAGTGATTGGTGGCTTCTTTTATAAGTGTGTATAAAGCTCAAAATGATTTAAATATTTGCAACCCTGGTTAATAATATTATTTTTTAAATAAAATTTTTGCAATAGGAAATATTAAAGAACAGGTGTAATATAATTTAAATTAAAATATAATATACCCTATGTAATCTATATCAACGTATATAAATATATACGTTGACATAGATTACATAGGGTATATTATATTTTAATTAAAATTATATTAAACCTGTTCTTTAATATTTCCTTTTGCAAAAATTTTATTTAAAAAATAATATTATTAACCAGGGTTGCAAATATTTAAATCATTTTGATCTTTAAATAAATTTTAATTCACAAATCCTTTTTGAATTCGTAATTAAAGTTTTATTTAATTAACAATTTCTTTTAAATTAATAATTAAAAATATTTTAATTAACAAATCAAAATCTAATCGTGAATTGAAAAGGCTTTAATTAAAAAATCAAAAGGAAAACTTAATTAAATAAATTCCAATTAAGAAATCAAAATGTAATCGTGAATTGAAAGGGCTTTAATTACAAAATCAAAAGGAATTCTTAATTAAATAAATTTCAATTAAGAAATCAAAATTTAATCGTGAATTGAAAGGGCTTTAATTCCAAAATCAAAAGGAATCCTTAATTAAATAAATTTCAATTAAGAAATCAAAATGTAATCGTGAATTGAAAGGGCTTTAATTCCAAAATCAAAAGGAATTCTTAATTAAATAAATTTCAATTAAGAAATCAAAATTTAATCGTGAATTGAAAGGGCTTTAATTCCAAAATCAAAAGGAATCCTCAATTAAATAAATTTCAATTAAGAAATCAAAATGTAATCGTGAATTGAAAGAGCGTCAGTTATGATTAGGATTTGTGAATTAGAGGGCTATAATTAAAAATTCCACAATTCCTTTTTAATTAAACGTACTAAGGAATTTTTATCATATATATGTATATAGAAAAACATATGTGGAGGCGCACATACATACGCACCTAGGCTCATATATATGCAACATTTCATGTCGACCCACACGCACACATACGGACAAGTTGATATATATATACATGGTCCGTTTCATGTCAACTTGCACCCGTTGACCCGTATATATTTTGGTTTATATATATGTATATATATACATACATGCATACATACATACATGGGATATTTCATGTCGGTTAGCACGTACTAATGAGTACAGGTTTTCTTTACATGTGGAACATTTCATGACAACACGCACACACCCATTCGTGTACCCTTAGATTTATGTATATGGGACATTTCATGTCGATTCGCATGCATGCACACGCACGTTAATAAACATAGGATTTTTCACGTCAATTCCAAGGCACACACACAGGTTTATATATATGGGACATTTCATGTCTATTCGCATGCATGCACACAGACTTTAATAAACATGGGATTTTTCACGTCAATTGGAACGCACGCACTTACAGGTTTAGATATATGGGACATTTTATGCCAATGCGCATGCACACACACACACACACACACAGGATAATATATGGGATATTTCATGTCAACACGCACGCACCGGTTTTCATTTACTTGACATATCTTGTCAACTCGAACGCGCAAACACATCTAAACATGTATTTGAAATTTGTATTTATATATATGGCACCGTTTCTGTCAATTCGCATGTACGCACACACATAAGCTTATGAATATATATATATATATACACATATATATGTGTGTATATCTGTGTACACATATACATGGAATATTTAATGTTAATTCACACGCGCGCACATACACACAGGCTTATATACACGGGACGTTTCATGTCAATTTACATGCATGACACACGTACTTGAGTTTATATATATTTTTCTTTATATATATATATATATATATATATATGGGGCTATTCCTGTCAAGGCGCATGCACGCACATACATGGGCTTATGAATATATGTATATACATATACATCGGATATTTTATGTCAATTCACATGCGCGCGCACACACACACAGGTATATATATATATATATGTATGAGTGCCACCAGATTTTTTTTTAACAAGTGAGCAGTTTTTAATCAGTTACACAAACAGGTTATTTTTTCTATGTTACTTAAAATAAAAAAAAATCTAGTTTAGGAAAAGTTGCTAATATTAATACTGATAAAAATCTAAAGATTTTTAGGGAAAGATTTTACTTTTTGATGAATAATTTGATTATATGATTTTATTTTTAAAAAAGTTTTTCACATAATAGTTATCTGTAATAAAAAAAATCCTTTTACAATGTTAATTACTTTTTCCTGACATTCGTTTTCAAAGTTTATGCTTAGCAATTTTAAAATTTGGTTGAGACACTGATGATGCTGCTATAAATTATTTTGGATGTGTTATAATTAGTGTGCTGCCTCAATTTTCAACTGAAGGATTATAAATTTAGGATATTTTGGATTGAATTGCGGAAATAAAATAAATGATTAAAGAATTACAATCAACAAATCAATAAATTTAATTATTGATAGTTACAAAAAATGTTACCATGTCAGTGAGTTTTTTCAACAGGGTTATACATAAATTAAATTAATTAAAATTAATATTTTCAATCAATCATATACCTATTTTTTTTATTAAAAAGATATATTTTTACAAAATATGTAACAGTAAAAGAGTAGTTCACAGAAAAAAATTGTACTTCGTTAAAAAATTTTATAAATTATTAAAACACAAGTTTTTTAAACTTCATAAAATAATGAATAGCGTACTGTACATATTGTTCTTGTAGCAAAAATTCTACATGTAAAAAATGTTATAAGATTAAAATACAAATAACGATTAATTAAACGTATTTATAAATTATAACATAAATTTAGCAATTGAAATAAAATTTTAGGAAATCCTATTCTAATCTCTGTTGCACTGTAACAATTGTCTCATTCTAATATGAAAAATTGAAAAAAATTATAAAACTTATTCTTTTTCATAACTTTGGCATGAAAATTGCATGAAATAAGCGACAAAATGTTTTTTATTTAAAAAATAGACTTTTCATATTTTGGAAATTATATCATATAAATTTTCCTGAACATTTTCCGACTTCACCCCCTTTAAATTAATGTTTAGTGACAAAATATATAAAAAAAATTTTTAGAACTGTGGACTTTAATGTTACTATAGCAATCTCCCCTATTTCCCGACCTGACTTTTTCATGTGAGCACCGTTGCGCGGTACTCTCTGAATAAGCGGTTCAATTCTTCGTGAAAAATTAAAGGAAGACCACAACCAGCCTAAACCATTCTTTTTTTATCAACAGTTGGTGGATTAAAGAATAATTTTAGCTAATTAAAATGTAAAAATTCTTAATTATATTGGTCACCAATGATTGGTGCAATAAAATAAAAAAAATCATTAAAAATGGCAAAATGAGTTTTTTTTTTATATTTATGATGTTTTTACAGAGAAATGGTGCAATGTACCGCAAAATTGATAAGAATATTTTCGACTTAATATTTGATGAAGAACACGAAAAATTATGTTTCCGCGAAAAATTAACAACCAGAAAATTTACTCTAGAGATTTTCCTAACTATTTTCCAGCTATCCACCCTCGAAATTCGTGTTTAGGGCACCAAAATACATAGGAAAAACTTTGGTGGAGCCGTGGATCTCCATCGGCTACGGAAACTCTCCTAGCTACCTATATTAGTTATAAATGTCCTCCGTATTTAGGTGAAATACCCCGGTTGAAATGTACATTAAGGTTTGGAAAGATCCTGATGTAAAAGAACCTTTCTAATTTTTTGCGGTTTTTGGTACCAGTCCATAATACAACTTTGCGAACTCTTATGAAAAAAATTGTCATGATTGTCGTTGATACCTTCTGAACTTTTTTGATTCATTAAGTTTTACTAAGGAGTAGTAACCTTAATTTTATCGTATTCACAATTAATGAACAATCAAGATCGCTTTAGAATTGAACAGCACTGTAAAGTTTTCAGAAGAAACCTTCTAGATTGTATTTTAAAAAATTCTTCAGAAATATTTTTTACGTTTTATCATCGTATGAATATATTTATTAAATTATTGGTAAATAAATGATTATAAATGTATGAGATCATTTAAGAATACGGATGAATCTTTATATTTTCTGTATATTGATTGAAAGGTTAATGAAACTTCACGAACTCTATGGAAGTAAATCGAGATGAATTATTACAATTTTGTAAAGAGTTTAATAGCTGTTAAAGATCCTTAAAAGGAGGTCGAGTATATATGTCCTATTGTAATCAAAAAATTGATTTTTTTTATAAAAACTAATAATTTTAGCAAAAAATAAAGAGAAAGCCCCATCTTGTATCATAAAAAGCAATATTTTCTTTGATTAGGAAAAATTTTTTTTATCGATTCGTTTTAAAAAAAACCTTAAAAAACATAAAATATCGAGGTTTGGATGGACAATTTAGTTTTTCAAAGTTTTCTTTGAAACGAAGCGATAAAAATAATTTCTTCTCATAAGAGAAAATATTGCTTTTTATTATACGAGATGGGGCTTTCTTCTTATTTTTCGCTACAATTATAAGGTTTTGCAGAAAATTAAATTTTTTTATTATAAAAGGATAAAGATATACGACCTGCTATTAATAAAATACCGTGAAAATTATTTATGATTCTCAGTAACGATTTTGAAGTTATAAAAAAATATACGTATTATTAAATTTTTTTAACTCTTGAAATAGTTAAGCATACCATGGAATTGTTCGATATTGGAAATAAAGCCATTTTACACGACTAAGCTATAAATTTTTTTTGTGAATAAATATAATAAAATACAAAATATTATTTTGTATTAAATCACGTAAATACGTTACATTCTGTAAAATAATGTCACGCAAAAGCGTTAATTAATGTAAAATCGCAAAGGTTTATACAAGCGCAGCGCCCTCATACTGTATCTCATCGACCATGTGATGAATTTTATACTCTATCTCGCTTTAACCTCTGACAAAGTAAATCGTATCATCTATTCTTGTATTATTTTTACATTAACGAAATCGTAATTATTCCGTATGTACGTGAAATTGGTGAACTAAAAGTATGTAATTTAATTAAAAATAATAGTACCAGAAAGTATTGAAATATACTATTGCGAGTCAGTCGTACGGCAGATATGAGAAAGAGAGAGTCTCGGGCAATGGCGCTACTCGCTACGCTCGTGCGCCAACTTGCCCTCGTGCGCAATAGTCAACTAAACCTTACTGGTTACACAATATACTATTAATTTACGAATTTAAAATGATATTAATGAAATAAAAAAAGCAAAACTCGATTGCTGCAGCTCCAACATCAGATAAATATTATGGAAAGAAACATAATGAATCACCCAAATTCACAATTTTATAAATTACAACTGAATCACTGGAAAAATAGTTGCATACAATAGACTTTTCCAAATTTTATGAGTAACGGCATATAATTGAAATTTCAATGTCGGAACGATTCGGAAAACTTGAAAAATTTATCAATTTTCATTCCATAATAGTTCTTAAACATTCTTTAAAGACCGGAAAAATATTTGTTCCGATTCTTTCAGAAATTGTCAAGTCATTTTAACGAGGATATAACTGATGATGATGTAACAAAATTCAACTGCAATAATCACAAATTTTCCAATCGAAAACGTTTTCATAAATAATTTCCATAACTTTATAATTTACGCAAAAATAATCATAATCTTCATAATTCTGCGAAAACGACGATTTATATTGACTTTTTCATAAATTTAAGTAACTTATAGAAATTTTCTCAAATTCAATTTACTTGTTTTTGTCATAAAAAACGAAAGATAATTAGTCTTAAGAGGAGGTCACGTATCTCTGTCCTTTTCTAATCAAAGCATTGAGTTTTTTACAAAAACTAATAACTTTAGGAAAAATGAAGAAAGCCGCATCTCGTATTATAAAAAGCAATATTTTCTTTGATGAGAAAGAATTAATTTTATTGCTTTATTTTCAAGAAAACCTTGAAAAACTTAAATCATAGAGGTTAGGTTGAGCAATTTGGTTTTTCAAGGTTTTCTTGAGAATGAAGCAATAAAATTAATTATTTCTTATCAAAGAAAATATTGCTTTTTTTGATACAAGATGCGGCTTTCTCTTCATTTTTTGATAAAGTTATTAGTTTTTGTAAAAAAATCATTTCTTTGATTAGAAAAGGACAGAGATACGTGACCTCCTGTTAAAGCAGACTTAACGTATAGTCCAATCAATAAAGACATTTTGAGGACATTAATTAAAGGCTTAATGAAACTTATATGGAGTTGTTAAGGGCGATGAAAAAACATACTCTGTATAAAATGTAACCAAAAAAAACGGTAGAAAATGCTCCAGGAGGCTGCAAAGTTGGCCAAAACAGCTTTTTTAATTCTCTGAAGCAACCTATGCATTAAATCGAAAAAACTAATTAATAAAAGTATTAGAGAATAAAAAAACCTACAATTTGAGTATTGCTGCGATTATTTTCATCAATTAGTTATTGCAAAAAAGCCAAAAAACCATCAAAAATGGCCATTTCTTGAATATTAATTATTTATTGCAAAAATAATTTTTTAAATATTTTTAAACTTTTAAAAGGAAGCCTTCATCAAAACGAACAGAATGAGAGGTTGCAACAGCAAATTGGTTAATTTGTTGCTGAGATATTCCCTATTATTTATCCCAACGCGTTAAATGTTTATTGCTATAATTTTTTTTTGGCTGAACATATTGAGTTGCATAAGGGCTTAAACTCTTCATGAAGGTTCAAATTTTCATATTTTGTTAAGAGCAAATTAGAAAATTCAATTGCAATATTTTTTATAACGCTTTAAAAAAGAGGGTGTTTTTTTTTTATAAATAAATAAAGCTGGGGCTTTATTTATAACTTTACGAATTCGCTATTTGAATATTCTTATAGCTGTGTTCGAAACGAACGAAGAAAAAAAAAAAGAACTCTCTAAGGCCAATAGGAGCCGAGATAAGATTTTTTTTTTTTTTAAATCACAGGCACTTTGTTTATAACAATTAAGAAACGAATCAAGCGTCATTTTGTAGTTGAAGACTTATATTTTAAAAATCTATGATTATATTTTTAAAAATAAGACTCTTTATTATTAAAATTAAAATAATACTAACATACAAATAATAACGTCAAAGTCGGAGTCGTGGTGGGGATGCTTATCTTTGCGCGAGAGAAAAATTAACAAAGGACCCCGTCCCAATAAAATTCGTAAAAATTAACCGTATCTCCGAAAATAATGGACCGATTTTGATGTTTTTTTTTTAATCTGGGGTATCTTGAAAAATTATAAATATTGGTGCAAATAGTTTTTCAAAATAGGGTATATTTAAATTAAAACAACTGTACCTATTACGGACACCTTAAACGCAAATAATTGGTGTGGCTCACTAAATCAATATTTTTAAATGTGTAATGTCTCATTTTAAAGCTAAAAAAAAGAACGTTAAAATGAGATATCATGAGTTTCATTACGATTAATATTTACGAAATGCGCGCGGATTAACGTAAATGTTGTAAATGAACTTACCTTATTATTCCTCATAATTATTACATTTGGAACCTGGAGATAAATTTAATTAAAATTTTTACTTTTTCTATATTTTAACTAATTATTATAATAAATTTATAGTTCAAATAAATAAAAAAAAATTATTAATAATTGCAAAAACTTTAATAGTAATAATAAAAATTGTTATCTCATTTTTTCTTATTTTTCTTTGTTTTTCATACAAAAAATTTTTTCATTATTAAATATATTTTCATTTTATTTTCTAAAGTTAAACTACTGAGATTTTTATGTAAGAAACATATTTAAAATAACACAAAAAAAATCGATAAACAAAGGGTAATCAGAAAATATAAATTTGTATTTAAATAAACATTGAATTTCAGCAACAGCTTCTCATATATTATATAGATTAAAGTTATTATTTCTAGCAATTATAAGATTTGAAATATTTTTTTGTATGAAAAACAAACAAAAATATAAAAAAATGAGATAATAATTTTTATTATTACTATTAAAGTTTTTGCAATTATTAATAATTTTTTTTTTATTTATTTAAACTATAAATTCATTATAATAATTAGTTAAAATATAGAAAAAGTAAAAATTTTAATTAAATTTATCTCCAGGTTCCAAATGTAATAATTATGAGGAATAATAAGGTAAGTTCATTTACAACATTTACGTTAATCCGCGCGCATTTCGTAAATATTAATCGTAATGAAACTCATGATATCTCATTTTAAAGTTCTCTTTTTTAGCTTTAAAATGAGACATTACACATTTAAAAATATTGATTTAGTGAGCCACACCAATTATTTGCGTTTAAGGTGTCCGTAATAGGTACAGTTGTTTTAATTTAAATATACCCTATTTTGAAAAACTATTTGCACCAATATTTATAATTTTTCAAGATACCCCAGATTAAAAAAAAAAACATCAAAATCGGTCCATTATTTTCGGAGATACGGTTAATTTTTACGAATTTTATTGGGACGGGGTCCTTCGTTAATTTTTCTCTCGCGCAAAGATAAGCATCCCCACCACGACTCCGACTTTGACGTTATTATTTGTATGTTAGTATTATTTTAATTTTAATAATAAAGAGTCTTATTTTTAAAAATATAATCATAGATTTTTAAAATATAAGTCTTCAACTACAAAATGACGCTTGATTCGTTTCTTAATTGTTATAAACAAAGTGCCTGTGATTTAAAAAAAAAAAAATCTTATCTCGGTTCCTATTGGCCTTAGAGAGTTCTTTTTTTTTTTTAATCTTCGTTTCGAACACAGCTATAAGAATATTCAAATAGCGAATTCGTAAAAGTTATAAATAAAGCCCCAGCTTTATTTATTTATAAAAAAAACACCCTCTTTTTTAAAGCGTTATAAAAAATATTGCAATTGAATTTTCTAATTTGCTCTTAACAAAATATGAAAATTTGAACCTTCATGAAGAGTTTAAGCCCTTATGCAACTCAATATGTTCAGCCAAAAAAAAATTATAGCAATAAACATTTAACGCGTTGGGATAAATAATAGGGAATATCTCAGCAACAAATTAACCAATTTGCTGTTGCAACCTCTCATTCTGTTCGTTTTGATGAAGTCTTCCTTTTAAAAGTTTAAAAATATTTAAAAAATTATTTTTGCAATAAATAATTAATATTCAAGAAATGGCCATTTTTGATGGTTTTTTGGCTTTTTTGCAATAACTAATTGATGAAAATAATCGCAGCAGTACTCAAATTGTAGGTTTTTTTATTCTCTAATACTTTTATCATTTACTTTTTTCGATTTAATGCATAGGTTGCTTCAGAGAATTAAAAAAGCTGTTTTGGCCAACTTTGCAGCCTCCGGGAGCATTTTCTACCGTTTTTTTTTTGGTTACATTTTATACAGAGTATGTTTTTTCATCGCCCTTAACAACTCCATATAAGTTTCATAAAGCCTTTAATTAATGTCTAAAATAGCCATTTTTTTGCTCTATTGATTGGACTAGTAGGTAAGTATTATTTTTTATATACGCTTTTCTTATATTCGCCTTCGTGTCTGTTTGTTTGTTTGTCTGTCTGTAATCACGCGCTCGATTTTAGGCACTTTTTGACAGATATAAATTCTGACAATTGGCATAGACTTTGGTCTTGGATGACAATACAATAATCAGTTGTCATTTTGGTACCTGGACATCCAGGTCGATGATAATGGGTGTGAAAAGTCATCTCCGAGGAAGTATAAATGGGGAGGCTTTCTTTGGGTCGAGGCGAGTTTCTCGGGGGTTTTCAGGGTTGCTAAAACCGAATTTGAGATCAAACAATTGCCACAAAGTGATGCACGTTGTCCAGAATACGCATGGACGTCGTCTCCGAGGAAGTACAAGTGGGGAGGCTTTCTCTGGGTCGAGGTGGGTTCTCCGGGGGATTTCGGGGCTGCTAAAACCTAATTCGAGGTTTGAAAGTGAATCTATAATGCATAATAATGATTTAGGATGAAGAGGTCGAACTGGAGTACCAAGTCACCGATAACGGATGTACCTGAGTGTAATCTTCGAAAAGTCTGGTTGCAATGTAACTCTAAATGATAATAAAAACAATTTTAACTTGAAAATAGAAAATACAAAATTTTAAAAACATGCTTTAAAAATAAAATACAATAATTGAATAAATAGACTAAAAAGTATAAAATAAATAAATTAACTTTCTTGATATTACTTTTATATAGTTTCATTGCAATAATCAATAGAAAATTTTACAACAACAATTTAAAAAGAAAAGTGTGGTTGCTGAAATTTTTTCTAAAATCTTTTTAAGAAATTATTAAAGATAGTATTGAAATTATTATTAGATTTACTGAAAATCAGTGCACACCCTTTTCTTTTATAATTTTTGTTGTAAAATTTTATCTTGATTATTGCAATAAAACTGTATAAAAGTAATTTTAAGAAATTTAATTAATTTATTTAATACTTTTTAGTGCATTTTTTCAATTATTGGTTTTTTTTAACAACGTGTTTTCAACATGAAAAAAACATTTTTTTATTTAATTATATTATTTCACCAATTAGATAAACTCAAATATCTTCATATTATAATTTGCAAAATGTGTTATTTATTTAACATCAATTATTGTTTTAAGTATTTATCTAAAGTTTATAGTATTCGAGAAAACAATTCATTACGGGATTCATTAAACAATTCATAGAAAAAAAAATTTTTTAATTTACATTGTCTCATTTCAACACTTTTATGATTTAGACCTATAAAATTTTTTGTATATGTTTTGTGTATGGAAATATATGATTAATCTGTAACTGAAAGAATAATTTATAGACCACCAGTTATTTTATTACCGCAATTAATATAAATGCAAATCTTTGTACAATAACATAAAACTGGCTGACAATTTTTTGAAAAAATTAGGGAACGTAGATATCTGTATAACATAACCTTTCACTTTGGCATTCCATACTTTTCTCAATAACGTCATTATAAATTTTCTATTTTGAAGTGAAACTTCTTTAGCAACTGTATACACCTCCCATAAGAGACGTATAAAAAAATTATACGGGAGTGAATTGATTTCATGACGGTACATGCAACGGAACTAATGAAACAGAAGTGTATATATATGAGAGGCGTCCGCGCCTCCTATATGTAAATCAAGGTACTAGATACGTATAAAGAAAAATTCGCGAGACTGACTTGATGTCAAATGCACAGATAGTGCATGAAATTAATGTTAATGTATTTTTCTAACAAAGTTGGGTTTTGTAAAATTTAATTTTCGTTAAAAAGATTATAATTAAATTCATACTTTACAAATTTTAGACCTCGTAAAAATTTAATTTTAGGAATATTATTTATAAAATAAATTCTCAAATCATTCTTACTGGATCAATAAACCTATAAATACATTATATTTTATTATGTTATTCATTGTTTTGTTGTTCACTTTAAGGATTTAAAATGAACAGTGAAGAAAATTCAGTGGATAGTACAGATGAATTGCTAGCTAGTTTAAGAGTTGGTATAGATGGTGAACTATTACATGATGATGGAAGTCAGGGGACAGCAAATAATGGTACCCATTATGAGTTATCACGATTAAGTAATTCTACAGGAATTACAAATGTTTCAACGGCGCCTTGTGTTTCATTAAGTGATGAGCAAAAAGAAATGTTAGATGTCTGCTGTAAAACTTGTTATTTGGATGGAAAATTTTTCGAAGCAGATTTGACGAAATCAAATTGCGATAAAATCATAGCAAAATGCATGACTTGTAACCAAATTATTCATGGAAATTTTAAAGTTTCATCAAATTTTTATCGCCGTTTAAAGGTTACGGTTTTTATATGTATATGTTATTAAATTAACTAATTTATTTATTGTTATTGTGACTAGCAAAATTTAAAAAGTAAAAATTGTACTTTTTTAAAAATACCTTGATAAAGTCAATATTTAATGGTATGAACTGAAAAAAAATTTTGATGTTTTTTATGACAGTACATTCAAATATAAAGTTAATATTAAGATGAAATATCAAGTATCATGTTTCAATAAATATCTTGTTCAATGATGAATTTTCTCTTATGGATATATAAAATTGAACATTATTTATATTAAAGTTATATACCTTATCAGAAAAAAAGGTCAGCCATGTTGGTAGGTGACAATAATAATAAATTTTATCTGTTATAGTAAACACAGAATAAAATGTTGTGTTCACTTTTTTACAATGTCATGAAATTGCTTTTTTAATACCTAGTCCAAAAGTACCATATTTTCCCCTGTCATCGAAAATAGAATATGGTATTTTTGGCCTCTTGTTGGAAAATTTGTATTTTCACCTCGAGAGTAAATGAAGAATGACTTTAATTAAAAAATTAAAAAAATTGGATGGTGATGATGAAGATGAAAATGATGTTGTTTATCGACGTGTGACATGTGCTTTTTCTCAAAAGAGTTTTTATTGAGAAATCAACTTTCTCTTCGTCTAGTTGAAGATTCAGCTTTTCGAAAAATATTTAATGGTTGTATATTTTATATAATATTTTTTTCATTATATTAATGAATAACATTTTATTTAAAATATTTAGATTTCAAAATTAAACATGGTGACGCTCCGTTAAAGCATTTGACTCGTTATACTGCTGGAAAAAAAGTTAATGATTTATATTATAAAAAATTAGACAAGATTAAAATGGCTTTAGCTAATGCCAACCATGTCTGTACAACAGCAGATATTTGGACTGGGTCGAATAGAAGATTTTTAGGTGTAACTGCTCATTGGGTAAGATGACATGTTATTCACATAAAGTAGTTAAGAAATTACAATATAATAAAAATTATTTCTATTTTCAGATTGGTGATATATCTTTGGAAAGAAGATCAGCAGCTTTAGCTTGTAGACGATTTGAAGGATCACATAACTTTTCCATTATAGCAGAGCAGCTATCTATTATCTATTCGACTTTCAAGCTAACTACTGAAAAAATTGTATCCATAGTTACGGATAATGGAAAAAATTTCGTTAAAGCCTTTAAAGAATTTGGAATAGAAAATCCAGAAAATTATTTTCCAGGTTATTTAAATTGTTATTTTAAATCAATTGTATTAAAAATTAAATAAATAGACATTTAAATTATTGGATGAATATAATCAATTCTTGAATTAAATTAATATTAAATAATAAAGTAAATTAATAACTGTCAATTATCGGTAGATTTTCTTTAGATTTTATAATTTCTCATGAAACAAAATTTAATCAAACAAATCTAAATTTATTAAAACAGCTAATTTTGCTTAAAAGTTATAAATATAATAAAAAAAATGAAAAAATTGAACTTCAAATTTATATGAAAAATCTTTATAAAATCTTAATAAATTTTCAAATTATTATATAAAAATTATTGCAGATGAGGATTCAAATGATGCTGAAGAGGAAATGGAAGAGTTTGAAGAAAATGATGGCGAAGAATCACTGTTTATGAACAGTAACGATAATGTAAATCTTGTAGAAGACGAAGCAATATTTTCAAATATAACACTATCTCGTCATTTTCGATAGGTCAGCCATACCTCGAGTTTGATTGCAACAAAAGAGCTTGTAGACGCAATTGACAGAGTTCCAAATATTAAAAAGTGTCATAAATTTGTCATGGAAAAATGCCAACAATTATGGAAATGTTTAAGATCACCAAAAAAAACGAGAAGAAATGAAAAAAATTTTTGAATACAGTTTACAGAGGCCCGTTATAACAACGTGGAATTCTACGTATGACGCCTTTAAACAAATCATTTCGTTAAAAGAAAAAATTGATGATGAAAGAATTCGTGACATGTTGGAATCTAATATAATCCTAAGAAAAAAAGATTTTGAATTTATTGAAGATTATTTGAAATTGGGTCAACTTCTGGCTTCAGCGATTGATATTTTACAAAGAAAAAAAGATTGTCATTATGGTTATCTTTTACCAACATTGTTGACTATTCGAAAAAAATGGAATACTTTATCGGCAAATAAAAGTTTGTCTATGTGTGAGCCACTGTTGAAATATTTAAAGGAAGCTTGAGACAAAAGATTTCATGATTTTTTTGAAATCATTAACAATGGTGAATTAGCAGCTATAGCAGCACTCACGCACCCCAAATTTAGAGCAAAATGGATTTCGTACTTTGATAAAAATACACAAGCAAAAATAAAAAGGCTTGTTGAAGAATTGGTTAGGCCTAAAAAGCCGGAATCAGCTGTTCCAGATAATGAGGATACTGAAGACACGTTTTTTGATTTTGATGATGACAGCTCAAATACATTACTAAACACGGCTTTTGCACCTCAAGAACAAGAAGAAAATGAACTAATGAGGTTTTTAAATAAAAAAAACGATGTCTTTGGAGTCTTTAAATAATTTGCCGGTTGTTAAAAACTTATTTTCGAAATTTAATACCACATTACCTTCTTCAGCTCCAGTAGAAAGATTATTTTCTTATGCTACTTTAATGAACATGCCAAAATTTAATAGATTGTCCGATATTGAATTCAAAAAACGAGTACTGTATAAAGCAAACGGACTCAAAAGTTATTTGTAAGGGTATAAAGCTTTAAACTTAATAATACTTATTTTGTTATCTTTATGAATAAGCAAAAAGTTTAATAATTTATAATTAAATATTTATAATTATACAGAAAAATTTTTTATAAAAGCAATCTTTTAATATGAATAGGTAAAAATTTTTTAAAATAATAATCGCGATATTCAAAATCATCGAAAGATTTACATTGTCTGAGTAATCGCCACTTCATAAATTCTTTTTAAATGTTTCATATTAGAAAATAATCGCGATATTATGAAATATATGAAAGCTTACATTGGCTGAGTAATCGCCACTTGAAAAGTTATTATTCAAACTCTTGTGTTAAATATACAATCATGATATTAAAAATTAACCAAAAATGTACATTGGCTGAGTTATCGCCACATATAATATTGTAAATTTTTACCAGCATGAAGTAAATAAATAATTTAAATAAATGACATGAAAAAAATTGTTTTATTGCTTTATATAGGTCGTATAGAAAAAAATTCAGAAGTCATGCATAAATAGCTATAGAGAACCTGTGTATTTATATGAGCCCACATAATTAATATACGATGTATCCATAGTCCATACACAATATGCATAAATGCGTCTAATTATGTAAATCTTATTCATAGTCAATATATTATCTCCATTTTAATTTATTTTTTTTTATTCGAAAAACCAATTTTCTTATTAGCAAAGGACAGAAATATGATTCTTCCTCTTAAAATATATCTTCATTTTCTATAATTTTGTAATAGTATTAGATATCTCTAATGATTTCAAAGATTTATGTCTATTAAGGCGACTTCGGATTTTAGGTTAGGTTTTATTTTTGAGTTTACAAATTACTCTTTCAATATGTAAAATTTTCCAGATTTTTTAATTTTCTACCATTCTACGAATTATAATAGATGGTGAAAAATTCAAAAATTCAAAAAATTTTAGAAACTGAAATAGTAATTTGTAAACTACAAAATGAAATAGAACCGAGCTTTCGTAGCCGCCTTAAGGAAATAATATTTATAATAAATGATGTTTAAAAATATTACTTTTTATTTTTATAAAAAATTAAAGTTTCATGATTTCATGTAAATAGCAAGAATGTTTATTGTTCGGTTAAATAAACAAAAATGTTAAAGATTTAATAAAAATTATATGTAAATGCATAACTAATTCAGAATTTCTTTATCTTTGGAATTTGACTTATATAGATTTTAAATGATTAAATTCAAATAAACTGAATTACTAAAATGATTTCTTAACTTTCGTGGTAAGTAAATAATTGCTAAGATTCATAAATTCTCAAATTTTTTAAATAATAGCGCTTATTACCTGTGTATCGGAATGATGTTAAAATTATTCACTAATTACAATAGTAATATGCTTTCTCGAAGTTAAATTTCGCTGGCATTATTCGAACGAAAAATTCATAAATTAGTAGGGATACTACCGCAAATTTATATGCGAGATGATTTGTATGAATGATCTTTATGTATGGGTATCGACTACGAGTAAATCAACATATTTCATGGAACTTGTATGAATCTTAAACAATTGTTCTTTTAAAATCTTTTTATTTCTGAGTATCCTCCGACCTAATCAAACAACCTTAGAATCGAAATCTAAAAGAATCTCCAAGTTTCATTTGACGTAGTCCCTGCAAATGTCTGTAAACTTCATAATCGGTATGGAAAATTTCAAAATTCATTCATATAGACGATTTCCAGGTAGCCAGGATCACTTGGATATTGTGAGATGTCATCTCGGGAAACGTACATGTTATTAATAAATAATGGCTAAATTTCAAAAGATATTCTTGTAGACAATGTTTATCTTACTCGGAACATCCATGTTTGGCTAGATAACATTTGAAACAACTTTAAAGTAGTTATTTAACTATAAGTTGAATTTCAAAAGTTTTAACTGTAGATGATGTTTAAGTAGACATTAACACCTAAGTATCCAAAGACGGCGATCGTGGGTACCACAGCATAATAAATAACTATTTTTTAAATATTGTCTACATCGATAAGGTAAAGTATGTATATATATATAAAGTTAAATATGTGTTTGTATGTGTGAGCGTGTGTGT
Organism: Anastatus disparis; assembly: GCA_017163975.1. NCBI lineage: Eukaryota > Metazoa > Arthropoda > Insecta > Hymenoptera > Eupelmidae > Anastatus > Anastatus disparis. Next base: position 604,589 of record JAFFSR010000320.1, on the reverse strand, counting down.
GCGCGTATGAGTTGAAATTAAATGTTCCAAATAAACTTGAATAAACTTGTGTGTGTACGTGCGATTCTACATGAAATGTCCCTTATGTATATATATATATATATATATATATATATATATATGTGTTTATATCATGCTTGTGAGTCGACATGAAAAGTCCCACGTACATGAACGCGTGTGTGCATGCATGCGAATTGACATGAAACTCCTCATATATATATATAAACCTAAGGGTACTTAGATAGGTGTGTACAAGTTGTCATGAAATGTCCCATATATATATGAAAAGCCTGTGCTTGCGAGTACGTGCGAGTTGACATGAAATGTCCCATATATATATATATATATATATATATATATATATATATATATATTTCCCATATATATATATATATATATATATATATATATATCCCCTGCTCTCGCTGCTGCTCGCCAACCCCCGTTTATATTTACAATATGTCAGCCAGTAATGAAATTTGTACTGACAAAAATTATTTATAAAATTTATATTAATTATGTATTTGCTCAGACAGATTTCCACACCACCCGTAGAGGTACTGTCAATAATACCTTACAATTAATAGTTCATAATATAAAATAAATAAAAAATGTATGGTATTACGGCGCGTTGGTTTTTTTTTGTTTTATTTTTAATAATTATATAAAATCAATTATAATAATTTTAAGTTATTTTAAGACATGTTAAAATTAATTAAAATTATTCCTTTTTTTTATAAAATTATTCAAAATAAAACCATGGTTACCTTCGCCTGTAGCCCTACACAACCATGAGAGTCTATATTCCTTCCTCCTTATACCATCGACTCTATTTACAATCCATCCACCACCTTCAGTATTACATATTTAAACAAAGTTTTAAAATCATTTTATAATTTGTACAATTGTTGTTATATAACAATTGTTCAATTAATATTTATCTCTTTTAAATCTTTGTTTAAGTATGTTTATTAGAATAATTATTATAACTTGATATTTTTCAATTAAATATTATTGTAACATGTCTTACAATAATATAGAACCGAAATTTTTTTTATTATAATTATTCTAAATTTAAAATTTAATATTTTATTGAATTCTATGTTTTTTAATATTATTATTATTAAAAATTTTATAATTATTTCTTATATTTGAATATTAATTATTGTTGTTTTTTTTATAACATTTAGTATCTTTAATTTATATACTTTAAATTAATATATTTCATTTTTTTTAAATATTAGTTTTATTCAAAGTATATGTTTTACAATAAATTTCAATATCATTATGATAATTATAATATTATTAATTAATATATTTCATAAATAAAACGATAAAATTAAATAATATAAATTTTCCTTATTTATTAATTATTTTAATTTTATTTTTAATATATCTTAATTTTATTTTTAAGTCTTTTGGATGTATAAAATATATATCTATATTGTTTTCTAATATCCTTGACTTTTTTGCTAGAATTAAAAAAGATATATTAAAATAATTTTTACAAAATTAATAGAATGTATTTTCATGTTTTTTTTTTTTTTAAATTATCGATTATTTACTTATTAATAAATAATTTTTAATATTATTTATTAATTAAAAAAATCAATATAATATAATACATAATGATATGAATTTTATTAATTTTTTTTTGTTTTATAAAATAATTTTTTATTTATCCTTTAAACATTTTATTATATTTAAATTCAATTATAAATGTTTAAGTTATAATAGGATTTTATTTGATTTATTTAATGTTTAATGCTTGTATCATAATTATAATAATATTAATACAATTAATTACTAATTCATGTACGTTATAAATAAAATTATAAAGTGAGTATTTTATTAAATTTTATTTATTTTTTTTTAAATATATTTTAATGCAATTAAGTCTTTTTGATGTATGAAATATATTTTAAATTACTGTTTTAATATATTTGATTAATTTTTTGTTTTTATAAAAGATATTTATTATTTTTATTAATTTATTACTTAAATATATTTTATATTATATTTTATAATATAAAAAAAATTATGTTAGCAATACGTAATAAATATTTATAATATATTGTATTATGAGTTGTGATATAATATTCCATTATTGGATCATGTATTTCTAACTTATATTGAATGATTTTATTTGTCATATATTTATAATAATATGTTACATTGTTCCAATTTTCAAAATGAAATTTTTCATTTTCAATAATGATATAGTTATTAATTGCATTATTTAATCTAGATAAATCTGTATTTTCATTCAAATTTTCCATATATTCTTCGTACTGCTCTTGAAACTGTTCAAATTCGTTTATTTGGTTATTTAAATCATCTAATTCTTCTTGATGTTGTAAGTTTTCTCCAACAATGTATTCATTTGAAACTGGATCCCATTCCATTTTATAATGATTCGATTATTATTAGTATTCATTAAATTATATATTAAATAACTTTGTTATTATTTTTTTTTATAAAATATTTGAAGTTTGTTTTTATTTTCTTTTTTATTATTTTAAATTAATTTTTTTATATAGAAAATTTAAAGTATTATTTTATTTTTTGTTTTATTATGTTATATCTGAAAAAAATAAATAAATTCATTTTTATTTTCTAATTTATTTTGAATATGTATTTTAGAAGGATTTTTACTTCTAGAAAGAGCAACATATAATTGTCCATGTGAAAATAAAGGTTTTTTTATGAATATTCCTACGTTTTCAAAACTTTGACCTTGTGATTTATTTATAGTTATAACAAAAGCTAATACAATAGGGAATTGTTTTTTATATAAAATAAATGGTAAAGACGATGATTCATTTGTGCTTAATGTTATACGCGGTATAAAAACTTTATTTCCTTTATTTTCGCCTGTAATTACTTCAGCTTCTATATTGTATTTAAATAATCTCGTTATCTTTAATCGTGTTCCATTGCATAATCCATCTTTTATACTTAAATTTCTAATTAGCATTATTATGGCATTTATTTTTAAATTAAGTTCATGTGGAGGTAATCCTTCTCTTATATTATTTAACATTTCTATTGGATAATTTAAATGAATATTATCATCTGTTTGATCAACACCTTCATATGTTGCATAATCAATACTATAATATGTCATTGTTTCATTATTAATTAAATTCAATATTTTATTATTTAAAATATTCACATCTTCATTATGCGTACTTAAAATAACATTTTTCGAAAAACTATAATTATTGTTAATGTTTTGATAAATTTTATTGCGAACATTATTAGTTCTCCATTTTTCTGGTATAATAAATGTATCAACTTTTCCTTCTCCGATATCTAATAAAAATGATGGAAAATTTTCATCATTAGATCTTATATTTTTTTTTAATTTAAAAATATGAAACATGGGCCATAGGATTGAATATTTTATAGTTTGTTCTATAACTGTATTTTTATTTCCATGTTTTAATACAGGTAAAATTTGACGAAAATCTCCACCTAAAATAATAATTTTTCCTCCAAAAATTTCATTATTATTACAGACATCTTTTAATGTTTTGTCAACTATTTCTAAAGCTTTTTTAGGAATCATTGATGCTTCGTCCCATATAATTACATTTGCTTCTCTTAATTTTTTCTTATCTGAATCAAATTTTAAAAATGCACTTTCAATATTGTTTAAGAGGAGGTCATGTATCTCTGTCCTTTTCTAATCAAAGAAATGATGTTTTTACAAAAACTAATAACTTTAGCAAAAAATGAAGAGAAAGCCGCATCTTGTAGCAAAAAAAGGAATATTTTCTTTGATAAGAAAAAATTAATTTCATTGCTTCGTTCTCAAGAAAACCTTGAAAAACCGAATTGTCCACCCCAACCTCTATGATTTAAGTTTTTCAAGGTTTTCTTGAAAACGAAGCAATAAAATTAATTCTTTCTTATTAAAGAAAATATTGCTTTTTTTGATACAAGATGCGGCTCTCTCTTCATTTTTTGCTAAAGTTATTAGTTTCTGTAAGAAACTCAATTCTTTGATTAGAAAAGGACAGAGATACGTGACCTCCTCTTAAGTCTAATGGTAATCTAAAAGTTCGGTGACTGCTTAAACCTTTTGGTAGTAAAATTGAAGCTATACCTGTCCAAGCCATTGATAAGAATTTTTTTTTTATTGTTATGAAATAATATATTAATGTTTAATATAAAAATGTTTTTCCAGAACCTTCTGGTCCATCTATGAAAAAAATTTTATGATTATTATTTATTATTTATTCAAAAATATGTTTTTGATCGTCATTCAATTGTTTATACATTTTATCAAATTTTTTTTTACTAAAAATTAAAATTTCGTCATTAATTTCTTCGTTTTCCTCGATATAGTTTTCATTTGGTTCAGGTAAACCAAAATTTTCACATGACATTTGTTCTGAATTTAATATTTGATTAATATGGGATAAAGCTTTATTTTTTTTATTTTCTTTATAATCTTCAATAAAAAATTTTTTATATTTTTCCCAAATAATGTTACCTTGAATATTTTCACATAATAAAAAACATGCAAAAAATTTACGTAATTGTACTGGTAACATAACTTGACATGCTTCTTCAAAAATATA